>VZSF01006713.1:0-272075 GCA_013398295.1 Chionis minor | reverse complement strand
TAAATTTAGAGTTTTCTTTTTATGAAAAAAAAAAAAAAAAAAAAAAAAAAAGAAGATAGGCTATTTTTGAATAATAAGAATGAAAAATAATACAAGCATAATGCTTTAGCAATTAATTAAAAAAACTCTTAATTATGTTTGCATTTGCAATTAAAGCGTTTTGAGCTTCAAGCCTTATTTAAGTGTCTTGTTGTCTTGGGTTTGTGGTGTGGGGAGAAAGGATGAAGTAGGACTATGCAAATAGAAAGGAGCAGAATGGAACAACTATGAATTCTGACTAGAAGAGTTTCCTGGGCAACAATTCTGAAGCTGATTCACACTCAGTGTCCTTCAGCTTCATCATTTTCTATGAGAAATTAAGATTGCAGGAAACAAGACTCAGCCCACCCTATGTTCATGTTTGCCAAGTGATTTCTTCGTCTTTCTACAAATAATTTTTGTTCAAGTAGAGCTTGAGGACTCCTGACATGTTGTTCAGAATTTACAGTTTTGACAAGGCCACAGGACAACCAGAAATGTCAAACATGTTATAGTACACAGATCGCTGGCACAATATACATGAAATATATCTAATATGTTGGGTGTAAATCAGATGTGCTTCTGATGCCAACAATCTGTATAAACTGAATAAATCCAACATGCCCTGAATATGTCAAACACGATAGGTACACACCAACAGAGCAAGACATGCTGGGCAGGGGTGGGATGGTGTCAATGTTCTTTTGGATTAATTCAGCTCATAAAAAATGGATGACACAGAATACAAACATACCTAGGTAGGTACATGAGACTGATTAGTATATTTGCCTTTGTATTCACTATTGTCTACCTGGAGATACTAAACTTCTAACAGGTGAGACAGTCTCAGTGGCTGAGACAAGAAAATGGCAAAATTTCTAAACTTTTTTTCATAAATAAATGGAAAATAAACATTTATTCTGTTTTTTCCTAATAATATTTATTTTGTTTTTGACTACTTACATAGTCATGTATATTCAAGGAAACCTCCTTTACAAGAGAAAGCTTCATTCTGAGATTAATTTATTTGGACATGTCTCAAGAATTTACTGCTTTTAGAAACAAATCTTCAGTGGATTATCATGATGTTCTTGCTTAAAACCTAAGGAAACAATAACAGTTGTATGCATACATTGGGTAGTGTAGTCTATCTTGACCCTCTAAATGTACATAAATGACTATCCAGAGGCCCACTGACTGAAGAATTTCTTATAATCTATTTCAGAAATGACAAAAAACGTAAGTGGAAAAATACAAAAAGTGAAGCATGGTCCTAGAGCACACTTTGCACTTCCTAGCATCTACTGCCTAGTCTAATTATCATGAAACTTAAGCTTAAAATCTTTTAACAGCAGGTACTAGAAGTTTGCTTTCTCTAACTACTATTTTCAGAAAAGGTGGATGTTTCTTGGAAATTCTCTGAATCAAAGCAAAGCGAAAACAAACTAGCAGAATAAGAAGTACATTTTAAAAGTCCAGCCTCAGAAAAAAACAGGTTATTTCAGAAAAAGACAACCTGATGTCAACTACTGTCACTGAGTAGTTCCCCCGAATATGACAGGACTTTATACAATTTACTGGCAAGAAGGCTAAGCTAGGGGAGGTGCACAGCTAAATGCTACATTGACTGTTTCATCTGAAACAAAAGAATTGTTTTAAAATAAAAGAAATACTTAATATTTACTCTGTAAATGTGAAATATTTACATTTTCTAAGTTAAAAAGAAGCTAAAATTATTCACTTTAGCAGTGAAAAAGTTATTTTTATTTCTAGACTAATTTGTATTAAGCTAGATATATCTGCTATGCCAAAAAAAAAAAAAAAATTGGAGTTCAGTTTTGAGAAAAGTATAAAGGAGAGTAAAAAAAAAAAAAATCACCATTCTGCTTTGGCTAATTAGCTATAAAATTCATTGTGTCTAGATAGTTCATACAAGATTATCATATAACTGATTTGCACACCTCTAACTTTATCTAAACCAGAGATGGTATAGATTCATTTCAATACAATCAGATGTTTTATGGAAAATCCCATTTGATTTCTGAATTGGTTGTTTAACAGTGAGCTACATAAGCTCAATTCTTCAGTGGAGCTGTTCTTTCCTCCTGGGGTGACATTGCTTATTTCAGATTGCTTCTCCTCCTCCCAGACTCAAACAAAAAGTCATTGTTACCATCCTGCCTGGCTCCTGCCCTCAAGACCTCTTTGTTATTAAACTGATCTTTTATACCTTCAGCTTTCTGTTGAGGAAGGATATACAGCTTTCATAGCTTGCTTGTATTTAAAGTTACTATTTTCAAAACTACTAAGAGGATTATTTTTCTGAACATGATAGTTTGTTTCTCAATGTTTCTCAATGTAGAGCTTTTTTACTCTCATAACACTTGCTTTTATATTGTAAGAATAAGTGAAAGGCAGTTGGCATATTACCACTTTCATCAATTTCATCTTCATCTCCTTTTAAAAATTCATTCTTCAACTGAAAAAAAAAAGTTACTGAAAGGCTAGTGCCAAAATATATATTTGGATGGGAGATGCACAAGAGAATTAACAATTCTGAGCCTCCTTGGGAAAGAAAGCCCTGTCTTTCTTCATGGGAAGAAGTGCAGAAGACTTACTTTATCAAGATCCTCAAGTATGACTAAGTTTCAGATGACTAAAAGTAAATAAAGTTTCTGCCCCCCATTTTTGTCAACTGAAACTGATTCACATGTTTTAAGGGATAGAATTTAGTTTTTTGATTTGTAAGTTTAATTTTTAGATCACACAGTGGCCTGCCAACAGACAGATTAAATGAGTAGCTTCAAATTAATGATCCCTTCCAATAATTTTTTTAAGGAGTATCCACAGTAATCAGAGAAAAATAATGACAATTCAGTTTTATATTTTTCTTAGCTATAATTAATGGATACTATGAAGAAAAAGCTGGAGCCATCTCCTTCTGAAAGTCTATTTAAGGGAGAGAAAATGGAAAAGGCAGTGCATGAGAGGTTATTTTATGGAACTGTTTGAAGAGGGTTACATTTGTTTCCAGGACCATCTTAATAGATCAGGCAAATTAAGACTGATATTTCGATAATATGCTATAAAGCCTTCTTTTTGTCTATTTTGGCCATAGAACTGATTGTATGGTAACTTGTTTCATAGCATCCCAGAAAGCTTGTCCTAATTTGGGAGAACCATCTGGAGACTTCATCTTTAAACAGTTTCTGACTATCAGACCATCTCTGCATACTTTTTCCCCAGAAATTAATAAGATAAATATGATTTGTATAAAAGGGAGCACTGGAGTTTCCCAGAAGATGTGTGACTGTGGACTGGAAACCAGGCTATAAAGTTTAAATGCACCTCTAGCTGCAATGTATGAAAAATTGTTTTTATGAAGGGGTTTGGGAGAATTTAGAGCTAATTTGGGGTTTGTCACTGTTGCTCTTCAGTTGTCTATATGCCAAGGAAAAGTGTCAGAAAAAAATTCAGGACTGGAAGTGTATCAAAGTATGACAAATATTTTCTTTCCCATCTCACTATGCATTCACATTCTTTTGAAAAAGATAGATGAGTGTGCAGATTCATAATATCATAATATAATCATGTCATATCCTTCATCTTCTGAAAGACTATTCAAAGAATTGTCTTTCAGTCTGCAGTGAGTTTTTGGATGTTATTCCCTCTCTGAGGCTGTTTTTGTTTTTCTCAGTGTTCTTCACTGTTCAAAGGTCACTTGGACAACGTTTATGGTATGTAGTTTAGCTCTATTTTCTTTCCATGCACAAAATAAATTATACATTCATTTATTTGTGTTACATTATAAAGCTTATGTGCTGCTGTGTTACAGTAAATTAATTATGAGGACTTACTTTTTTGTCTGTTGTGTAATCTTTAATGCAGTTACATATCACATTATCACTTATCTCTGCACTTTATCACTGAATAAAATAATATCCAAGGGAGTCTTTGCAAAACACGCTTTTAATCTTTTTTAATTCCTATTTTCCTTTTCTTGGATATAGCTAGCAAATTGTTTATAACAGGAATGAAAAAATCTGCAAGCATGTTTCAAAACTGCCTCTATGTTATGTTTCAGGAAAGCTGATACCCAGGAAGTAATTTTTTTCAACATTAAGGACAAAACCTCAACTCTCAAAGAAATTTCAGAGGAGGAAAAGTATAGAAGAGGTTTTTTAGCTAGCAGTTAACAGTGTTGACAGAGTGGGTAAAAACCAATGTTAAAACCATTAAATGTTTAATTGTCCGCATTAAAAAAAAAAGATAAGAAAGACGAGGAAGAGAAGGAATAGAGGGAGGCAGAGCAAAGGAAAAAAAGGTAGAGAGGAAGGGAGGGAGAGAGAAAAGAGAGGAAGGGAGGGAGAGAGAAAAGGAAGGAAGGGAGGAGAGGAAGGATCATATCAATTGCTGCTCAGAATTCCATTGATTTTTCATCCACAAATTTACTGCGGAATATTGGAATCTGCTGCTGTTATTTGTTAACACAAGACTGAAAAACTTTGCATTTGCTTGGTGCCTCTGCAAGAAGATTGGGAGTCTTAGACAAAATTCTTGTAATGCTCTACTTTTTCTTAATTACTGATTCCCTTTTAGGGCACAAATTATTCTATAAATTTGATAGGATAAATGATAAAAGGTTCATCTCCACAAACAGGAGCAATGGTAAGCAGGAAAACGCTAATACCCTTATCAGAGAAAAAAAGAGCCCTGATTCTGCTCCTCTGGGATGGCCAGCCTCATGGGCCAGGAACGACCACCATTGCCAAAAGCAAATGAAAGAGGGTCTCCAGATCACCTTACAAACTGAGAAAAGTTGCTTCCTAGTGGGTATAGGACACATTATGAGGTGCAGGGGAAGTGCATTTTGGGATTGTACAGCACATATTGGATGTTTAGAGGAAGAATCAAAGGAAGGGAAAAGGATGCATCGAGGTTGTTTGGGGTGTATCAATCATGGGAAACTTGATGGATAAAAGGTTAAAAGGACTGTGCATAAACAGACTGCTGGTCAGTACGCTTGTTTGATCATGGTCTGCACCTGATGACCTGTTTGTCGTATTGAACTCTACTTCTAACTCTTTTCCTGGATGATATCTTTCATACACTCTGTGTACCTCTGTGTGTGTGTCTGGAGTTTTATGTGCCAGCAGATGGACTGGGATCATAGGTCAGAGGGAACCATGTGTCTCTGGTATCAGCAAGTGGGGCAAGGGAGGGTATATATACTGGTGTGTGAACGCTAGCAAATACTAAGTCATGCTAGCCAGTAAATTGAATAAGAGTCTTGGGAGCCATAAATTTGGGCCCGACCAGGTAACAGAGAGATGAGAGGGTCTGCAAGTTGTCTTCTGGAGGGACCAGGAGGTCCAGGTCAACTACTGGAGAACCTGTTGCATTAACTGAGAAACACATTTACATGTATGTGTGCATGCATTAGGCAATTGGAGACAAGATGCAAGAGCCTGTTACTGGGTAGACAGAGTGTCTAATTGAGGGCAGTTACTGGAGGGATCCTGTGTGTATATGTGTGTGTGTGTGTGTGTGTGTACACATGCAAGTTGACCTTTTTTCTGGGAACTTGAGTATGACTGTAGGTCTCAGTGACTTGCATGCCAAGATACCAGCAACAGGAGAAAGATGATAGAGGGACAGACCAAATGTCTAAATCCAGTTATCAAGGGATCCGCTAACAGACCTTCATCCTGAACTACCATTGAGGAGAATGGAACAAGACTGTTGGTGTTGCTTGTGTTTGCATGAGTTTCCTGACTGTGTTAATCTGTGTGTCTGGCTGTACTTATAAGTAGATGTGTATTGTACAGATGTATTTTATATATAGCTACTGAGAACACATGCTCAGCCTCTCTACTGGTGGGACTTGGGAACAGGGAGCTGAAAAAGCTGTGCCTCTACCCAGCTACCAGATTCAGCAATGCCTAACTAGTCTACTCTCTATTTCATCCTAAATATCTGCTTAATTATGTCATTATTTTATTTTTTAATTTACCATAACTGCTTCATGTTCTGTGCCTCACAGAAGTGCAAAAGAATTAGAAAAAATGAAAACAAAGATGTATTTTCAATGACTTAAAAATGCAAAAGCTGTTTTCTGATTTTCTATAGATTGAAAAAAAACAAAAACCCACAGCTTGTTTTTATAAATTTTTCTTAAACTCAACTTTATGTAGAATTCTATATAATTGTGGAAACAATACTGAAACAGAAATCTGTACAAAACTTCAAGGAAGACAGAGATTGTACCTTTTGTAGTAGGATATGTTATTTTAGGTATGCTTCATCAAAGAGAAAATAAATTAGTATCCAGGTGTTGAGGATTTAAAGGGTCACAAACTAAAATAAGGACAGGAGTTTTAAACTATGGATAGAAAAAAATAATGAATCATTAACACATATTAAATAGAAGTACTTGAAATGGTTTGTTATGCAAATTTACCTTGCAAATTGCAAGCATTTCTCATTAGAGATGTGTTAAACAGTTCAGTGAAGGTGTTGAGAATTTGAACTGATTCTTAGCTACCTGAAACAAATCTGAAAATTTTTAGATGCGTCTTAAATCGAAAAGATTCAAAATTACTTAAGGCTTAATGCAGGCTGGAGAAATGGTCTGACATTTCTCAGAATGTCAGAGAACCTCAAGAATTTTAACAAGAAGTGTAAAGTCCTGCATCTAGAGAGGATCAACTCCCTGCATCAATACATTCTGCTGGTGTGGCGGTGCAAGACCCCCCACCCTTAGGCCACTTGGTACTTGGTGAGATTCCACATCTCCAGGCTGCATACCAACCTAGGACATGCCAGGCATGAATTGCAAAAGATAAAGGACCAGAGCATTAAGGCGCTCCTTTAATGCACCTGGTTCTTGTTTCCCTAATTGCCTGGAAATACCACTCCTTTACAACATACTACATCTGTACTTGAATTATGGTCCAGAGGGAGATAGTACCAGAATCTGCAAATTTAGCAAATTCTGGACTTGCACAACTGGTGGAAATTACTGGAATATTCCATCATCTGAGTTGGGCCACAGTGGAAAATTACCTGACAGAACTCAATTATCTTAGACCCTATAAGTAGCAATTTTAGCATGACCCCTTGAGCTCTTCTGGATCGCAGCGTGCTGTGGCCAGTATCTCCCCAGAGTCAGGGTGCTGTCTCAGGCAACCACCTCGAGTACTGACTGGAAGACCAGGGTGAGACAATCCCTCTTGAGTTACAATTACCACTCGTTGAGGAATGCTGATGCATTATGAGTATTCGCTCTAACTTGAAAAGGGAAACTTTAACTATAGGCTAGCCTCTCTTTTATCCACCTCTTCATTTATATGTTTGTATGCATTTGCTTTATGGATGTAACTGCTCTTCCATTTTCCATGCACGTGGAGGAGTTAAAAGAGGTACCTGCCAACTCAATACAGTCCTGCGATATTAAGACATCTTTGATCTCAACGGTTATAAACTGCAGTGTACATGTATGTAGGTGCGAATGTGTGCACACTTATATGTTTTGTTTATATATACATATATAAATATATTACTCTGAAATCTGTGCTTTCATTCTCATATGCATTTGTATTGGTTTGAGATACCTTGTAGTAAGTCAGATTGAATCTTGTCGTCTTCAAATCTGTAATCAATTCATTTATTTAGTTAAATCACTTTGTAAATCTTTAAATCAGATAATGATTAAGTGTTGTTAAAAATCAATCCCTTGATGACCCCCAAATCACTAATAAAACTGAAGTGCTGTTAAATCTTTACTGTGTCGAATACTTGCATCCCATGAGAGGAGGCCGTCCATCTGGAAGTCAATCTTGCAGGAAAGGANTAATGAAATATATACAAAACTGTATCAAGCTCCCAGGATGACAATCACGTCACCAGCAGGCACTGGGGAAGTCCCAGACTGGACTCGGTGATGGAAGGGAACTGGATTCAGGAGCACACGGGTCGGGATCAAAGGCAGACGAACCGACGAAGTCCTCCTCACACGCCGACCATTGAAGAAGGAAAGAGCCAGAGGGCTGACCCTTTGATCCCCCAGTTTTTATCCTGAGCATGAGGCAGATGGGGTGGAATACACTGTTTGGTCAGTTTTGGGTCACCTGTCCTGTCCACTCCTCCCCACAGGTGGGACCCTTCTGCGTTTTTCTGTTTCCAACCCTCCAACGGGGCAAATAACAAAGTTGGCTGGCCTTGGTTGTTATAAGTATAAGCAAGGGCCTCTCTGCATACCGTACCTCGGCATGAGCTATAAACATGGGTCTTATCACCCTGAGAAAGAGCAGTTTTCTGCACAATATGCTGCTAATTTCAGCAGGTAGAAGGGGCCTAGTTAGAAAGCAGAGTTACTGAACAAAATTGGTCCTGTTTTACCTCAAACCAGGACAGAAGAGAAGGCCCATAAGGATTTTATCCGGGGTATTGCTTAACATACTGAAACATTCAGATTGGTCTAGACACAGCAGGAGCTGCCTGAGGCAATCTTCAGGACAGCCTAAAATTCCTATTGTAAGAGTTCCTACACCAATCAGTCGGAACTTTTATTGTGGAAGTCTGGAGTTCAGTCAATCAACTTGTCTCACTTCTGTTCACAGTATCAAAGAAGACCATTAGCTCATCTATGCATTTTACTAGCTGGGGAGATCCTGGGCCACTCAGGGTAATAATGATTTAAGAGCGCTAGAAACGTACACAGGCGCAGACCTGACACCTAAGCACACCACCATTATAAGCAAAGGACAAACCCAAGTTTCACTCGCATAATTAAATTTCATAGCTATAGCCTCACTATTGCCCTTGGAAGAATTGTTTAAATCAAATATCCCTCCTTTCTTGCACAGATTATCATAATCTGGTGCAGATTATTTTTATCCTTTTTACTAAAACTTAATCTAGTACCAAGATTTAAAAACTGCAAGAATCAAGAATTCTAATATCTAGTAGAGATTGTGTAGCTAAATAGCCTGAATATGCTTGATGATTTACAGGTTTGTTTTCTTTTCCCAAAAAGATTTGTATTTTTTACAGAAAATGTTGGTTTTAACATTGCATTCTGTCCCCAGTGAAGCTTTTATTCATGGAAAGGATATTACTGAAATTAGTAAAATTCCACACAGGTAAACAGTATTCATATAAGCAAGACTATTGTGATCAAAATTATTGTCCACATGTGTGTATGTAGCTGTGTATGTTATTTGATTTTTTTTTTCCATTATATGCTGTGTTGTATGGCAAGTAAGTGAACAGACCTATGTGAGACCCCCACAGGATTTCAAAGGAGTTAAAACATACCATGAAGATCCCCATCTTTTTTTAGCACCTTGAAAACATTAAAGTTTTTTGTCACCTCGAAGGACTTTTTGCTTCTTGTAATACTGAATCATGCATCATCAGTATTAATATTTCCCAGCTGTAATTACAGTTTATTACTTTTTTCTTTTGAAACACTTCATGTTACACATAATACCATTTTGAAGAGGAAATGTCAGCATGTTAGCATAAACCAAAGGCAAAGACTTGAAACAGGTTGTGTGTGGAATAACTTAGGTGAGAGAAAAACAAATGAAACTTCAGTATAGAGACATACTCTAGGAACTTGATGCTACATCCTATGATTCTATCTTATTTCTATAGTCATAACCTCACTTAAGGTCACGACTATCTGCAAAACTGTGACCTATAAATTCAGGCTCAGCTTGCTTTCTGAAAAATTATGCAGGTCTTTTTAAGGTTATCCTGCCTTCATTGTTCTGCTTACTCCATAAGGAGACTCCTTAAGTGAGATTATGATGATGATTCTTTTGTTAAATCTCCAGCTATCCCGATCAATCTACATTTCTTGATATACTGTAGCTTTAAGCACACTGTCAGTTTCAATTTTTCTCTCTGAAATTATATCCCATGACTGGAAAAAAAAATGATATTTTATCCAAGGCATTTCTACTGTCTTGGTTTATGACCTCTGTGTCATTTTGTCTCACTTTTTCCAACTGTACCATGAGGATAATATTTCTAATATTTCCTTTCCTATTGACATAATACATGAAGAATAACATGGGGGAGAAAGAGGGTTGGACAGCTGAACAAATTAAAGTACTTCAAATGCTGGCTGAGTGAAGTACTACAAATACATGTAACACCATCTGCTTGCTTATTGATCTTACTAGTAGCACCATTATTGTGTTTTCAAAATCATTTGTTAACAAAGGTTGTATTAATTTCTGTACTTATTTGTACACATATTTGCCCCTACCATGATACCTCTAACAAAAAATATTGCTAGTTGTCTCAGCATTGCAGCAGCTCTAGTGTACTGTCATCTCGGAAGATCTCTCCCACTCCTCCAAGTTTCATATTTAGTATTACCAAAGCCTATTCTATATTTGAAGTATCTGTGGAGCTTCCTATTTTCCTTATTTTCCAATCTGTTATTTTATTCTACTGTATCTTCCTGGTTGGCCTTTTTTTAACTAGTGCTTGCTTGGTTGGCAGCTTTGCCCTTGGGCAAAGGTTTGATGAGCTAGTGAATGGGCATGATGCCATCCAAACAGATGTGATAGAAAATAATCAGCCAACAGGCCCTCTGTATGTATCAAACATGTTTGTAAAGGGCAAGATTCTAATCTGGAAATGTTCAAATAACTGCTTACACGATGTAGTATTTGGATGAAGGATTTACCATTGCTGATCTAGTTCTGAATTCTACTTTGCTTTCAGAGAAAATAAGAAATAGCTTTTGAAGTCACATAGACAAGTATTTTATACTGATAAAAAAAAACCCCAAAAATCAATTTGCTAGTAGAGCAAAAGGATTCCCCTTCTTTTTCTCTGTGTAAGAAATTTCATACAGTTTGCCAAATCTGATTTCTAAACCTTAGTTTCCAGTAATAGTGAGTTATGTAACAGTTTTAAGCATTAACATTGACTTTCATCTCACTTAAGCTTAGGCATCCAAAAAATTAATTTTTTCTTACATTAGTTATACAGAACCTTTTTATATTCAAAATAGCTTTCTCCAGATGGCCATTCAATCTAACTATCATAGCTGTCTAATATGGAAAAGAACACTTTACCTTCTAGAGTATCCTGCTATTTCTATTTGTTGTTGCTGTAGTCTTGACAAGCAAAATGAGGCAAAGTTTTGGGCCACTAACACTATAATTTATTAAATAAATACATGAATAAGATTGGTTGGAATAACTATATGAAATAAAACATGGTACAATATGTAGTTTCAAACAAATGCAAGTAATCTTGTTAAAGACACAAGTACTAATTTCAACAACAAAAAATCAATTAAAAATTACAGTACAAACAAAAAAATGATACTTGATCTACTTGAAATAGGAAATAGCTGAAGTTTGAAGTGGTAACATTCTTTTCCATTTTATATAAACTTATTTTATTCTTTTTGATGGTGAGTAAGTATAGATAGATATTCATCTGTATTTATTTATTCATCTCTCTATATATCCTAACAAGAAGGAAACAAAAACAGAGTCAACAAGTCTGTGTTGCTCATGGACTCATGCTCATATCCAGTCTATTTTTTAATGACCTCAAGAATGGAGACTCTGTAACCTTCCTGAACAACCTGTTCAACTGTTTGACCACTCTTACAGTAAATACAGGGGTTATTGCATGTTTAAATGGAATTCCTGTATTTCAGTTTGTGCCATTGGCTGTTGTCCTGTCACTAGTCACCAATGAGAAGAATCTGGCTACTTCCCCCCATTATGTGTTTAGACTTATTGATAAGATCCCCCTGAGACTTTTCCAGACCTAGAGAACCACAACTATCTCAGCCTCTTCTCGTATAACAGATGTTTCAATTCCTTCATTATCTCTGTGGCCCTTCTCTAGACTCACGCCAGTCTGTCTATGTCTCTTTTTTACTGGGGAGCCCAGAACTGGACACAAGACTCAAAATATAGTCTCACCAGTGCTGAACAGAGGGGATTACCTCTACTGACCTGATGGAGATTCTCCTCCTAATGTAACCTAGGCTGCTGTTGGTCTTCTTTGCCACAAAAGAACATTGCTAGCTGAGGTTCAACTTTTTATTCACCAGAGCCCTCAGGTCATCACTGCAAAGTTGCTTTTTAGGCAGCCAGCTCCAAGCTTGTTCTGGAATGTAGAGTTACTGTTCCTCAAGGGCAGGATTTTGCATTTCCCTTTTCTGAACTTCATTAAATTCCTGTCAGCTCATTTTTCCAGCCCATCAAAGTCCCTCTGAATAGCAGTAAAAACATCCAGTGTATCAACCACTTCTCCAAGTTTTGTATCAACTGCAGATAAACCTTTCTGAGAATGCTCTCTATCCCATCATCCAAATCATTAGTGGAGACATTGAAAACCACTGGCCTCAGTACTGACCCGTGGCGTATACCTCCAGTGACTGGCCTTTAGCTGTGTTTTCATGTTGCTGATCACATTTTTTTGAGCCTAGTAGTTTTCAGTCAACTTCCCACTTCCTTAGCATTGCATCAGTTTGTTAATGAGGATGTTATGGGAGGTACTGCTGAAAGCTTTGCTAAAATTGAGATCACAGAACCACAGAATCACAAAATCACAGAATGGTAGGGGTTGCTAGGGACCTCCAGAGATAATCTAGTCCAATTCCCCTGCCAAAGCAGGTTGCACAGGAATGCACCCAGGCAGGTTTTGAATCTTGCCAGAGAAGAAGATTCAATACCTCTCTGGGCAGCCTGTTCCAGTGCTCTGTCACCCTGAAAGTAAAGAACTCTTTCCTCATGTTCATCTGGACCTTCCTGTATTCCAGTTTGTGCCCGTTGCTGCTTGTCACGTTGATGCGGAACTACTGAAAAGAGTCTGGCCGCATCCTCTTGACACGTCTTTTAGACACTTATAAGCATTGATGAGATCATCCCTCAGTCTTCTTTTCTCCAGACTAAACAGAGATAGATCTCTCGTCCTGTCTCATAAAAGAGATTTATTATTATTAATTTATTAATTTAATAATATTTTCATTAAAGTAGTTTAGGTTTTTTCCTAAACAAATAAGTCTCTTTGTCTCTCTCTTCCTCCTGTCCTTGGAGAGAGAGGTGGGGGAGAGCATTTGTCATTTGCTTCAGTGGCCAGTCTGGCCCAAACCATGATACTTACCTATGAGGATATTATGGGAGACTGTCAAAAGCCTTGCTTAAAGTANATTTCCCTTTTCTGAACTTCATTAAATTCCTGTCAGCTCATTTTTCCAGCCCATCAAAGTCCCTCTGAATAGCAGTAAAAACATCCAGTGTATCAACCACTTCTCCAAGTTTTGTATCAACTGCAGATAAACCTTTCTGAGAATGCTCTCTATCCCATCATCCAAATCATTAGTGGAGACATTGAAAACCACTGGCCTCAGTACTGACCCGTGGCGTATACCTCCAGTGACTGGCCTTTAGCTGTGTTTTCATGTTGCTGATCACATTTTTTTGAGCCTAGTAGTTTTCAGTCAACTTCCCACTTCCTTAGCATTGCATCAGTTTGTTAATGAGGATGTTATGGGAGGTACTGCTGAAAGCTTTGCTAAAATTGAGATCACAGAACCACAGAATCACAAAATCACAGAATGGTAGGGGTTGCTAGGGACCTCCAGAGATAATCTAGTCCAATTCCCCTGCCAAAGCAGGTTGCACAGGAATGCACCCAGGCAGGTTTTGAATCTTGCCAGAGAAGAAGATTCAATACCTCTCTGGGCAGCCTGTTCCAGTGCTCTGTCACCCTGAAAGTAAAGAACTCTTTCCTCATGTTCATCTGGACCTTCCTGTATTCCAGTTTGTGCCCGTTGCTGCTTGTCACGTTGATGCGGAACTACTGAAAAGAGTCTGGCCGCATCCTCTTGACACGTCTTTTAGACACTTATAAGCATTGATGAGATCATCCCTCAGTCTTCTTTTCTCCAGACTAAACAGAGATAGATCTCTCGTCCTGTCTCATAAAAGAGATTTATTATTATTAATTTATTAATTTAATAATATTTTCATTAAAGTAGTTTAGGTTTTTTCCTAAACAAATAAGTCTCTTTGTCTCTCTCTTCCTCCTGTCCTTGGAGAGAGAGGTGGGGGAGAGCATTTGTCATTTGCTTCAGTGGCCAGTCTGGCCCAAACCATGATACTTACCTATGAGGATATTATGGGAGACTGTCAAAAGCCTTGCTTAAAGTAGAGGTAGACAACGTCCACTGCTCTCCCCTCAAATACCCAGCCAGTCATGCCATCACAGAAGGCTATCAGGTTAGTCAGACATGACTTTCCCTTGGTGAATCCATGTTGACTGCTCCCGATAATCTTTTCACCCACATGCTTAGAGATGACATCCAGAACGAGCTGTTCCATCACCTTTTCAGGGATGGAGGTGAGGCTGACTGGGCTGTAGTTTCCCGGGTCCTCCTTCTTGCCCTTTTTGAAGACTGGAGTGACATTGTCTTTCCTCCAGTCCTCAGCCACCTCTCCTGTTCTCCAAAATCTTTCAAAGGTCAAAAATGTTGAAGACTGGCTTCACAATAATGTCTGCCAGCTCCCTCAGCACTCATGGGTGTGTCCCATCAGGGTCCAAGGATTTCTGGGTGTCGAGTTTGCCTAAATGATCTCTAACACAATCTTCCTCAACCAAGGGAAAGTCTTCCTTTCTCCAAACGTCTTCTCTTACCTCCAGGGTCTGGGATTCTTGGGGGCTGGACTTAGCAGTAGAGACTGAAGCAAAGGCGGCATTCAGTAACACTGCCTTCACCTCCATCACAAAGGCACCCACCTCATTCAGCAGCAGGACCACATTTTCTCTAGTCTTCCTTTTGCTACCAGTGTACTTGAAGAAGCCCTTCTTATTGTCCTGGATNAGCCTGTTCCAGTGCTCTGTCACCCTGAAAGTAAAGAACTCTTTCCTCATGTTCATCTGGACCTTCCTGTATTCCAGTTTGTGCCCGTTGCTGCTTGTCACGTTGATGCGGAACTACTGAAAAGAGTCTGGCCGCATCCTCTTGACACGTCTTTTAGACACTTATAAGCATTGATGAGATCATCCCTCAGTCTTCTTTTCTCCAGACTAAACAGAGATAGATCTCTCGTCCTGTCTCATAAAAGAGANCTCCCAAGTTGCCAGTCCCTTTTTCCACATTCTGTAAACTTCCTTCTTCTACCTGAGTTTTCCAAAAGCTCCTTGCTCAACCATCCAGATCTTCTACCTCCTTTGCCTGATTTTTTAGTCACAGGAATGCACCAATCTTGAGCTCAGAGGAAGTGGTGCTTTAATATTAACCAGATCTCTTGCACCCATCTTCCTTCTGGAGCCTTAGTCCATGGGATTCGTCCAAATAGGTCTTTGAAGAGGCCAAAGTTAGCTCTCCTGAAGTTCAGGTCTTTAATCCTTCTTCCATGCAGGATCCTGAACTCCACTATCTCATGGTCACTGCAGTCAAGGCTTTCCCCAACCTTCACATCTCCAATCAGTCCTTCTTTTTTTGTTAGTACAAAGTCCATCAGCGCACCTCTCCTTCATGGCTCCTCCACCACCTGTGTCAAAAAGTTACCATCAATGCTATGCAGAAACCTCCTGGACCATGTGTTCCCGGTTGTGTTGCCTTTCCAGCAAATATCAGGGTGGTTGAAGTCCCCGACGAGAACCAGGGCCTGGTTCAGCTGTCTGTAGAAGGCCTCATTGTGGGCCCCCTTCAACTGTGGTTGTGGGATTTTTTAAATTGTTTTCAAGATCTCTTTCATCCACATCATCCTTCACCCTTTGCTTGTCAACCTGGTCCACTGCTTCCTCACTAGACTATGAGTCATCATCTCCCTCCCTTGATGTGCCTTGTTCAAAGCTCTCATCACCAGGTTGACCAGGTTAATAAATAAAACAAAATAAAGGAGGACTTATTTCTCCTAATTCCTTTCTCAGTACAAGGATGATAATAGCTCTATACTCTAGTTCTTATACCCCTTGAGTATATTTAGAGTGGGATTTAGGTCTCTAATGGCTCAAACCAGTTACCTTAAGGCAGGTTCCTACTATCTACTAAGGTTCATAGGATATCTGAGAAATCAGAGCAGATTTGACACAGAATATACAGAATATACCAACACAATTGTGGGCAGGTACCTGGAGGTCAAGAAGGATAATTTAGGACACTCTAGATGGCACTGCATGCTTAGGAAACACCTAAAGAGAACACTGAATATAGGATTGTACGTGATATCCAGGTCTCTCAAATCTCATCATAATGAATGGTGATAGTCAATATAGTCAGTTACAACCGAAGCTGGAACACTACACAGTTAATAATAATGCTTTTCTCCCCCACTTGTAGACACGCAGCTGAATTGAATCATGGATTTATCATCCAGACCATAGACGTCTAAATTTAGACTGCCCGAATTACAAATCTACTTGTAAGATTGTTGTCCAATCCCTTAGTAAGTATTTACTTTAGAGTACACTGTGTACTTTATCTTGTTTTCAAGTAATTTCTTCAAGGCTTTAATGAGTCTGTTTTGTCATTCTCTATAAATGCTGTTGAACAGGACTATGAAGCCAGCATCATTTGTTTCTAACAAATCATCTAAGGTTTCCTCTTTGGTTGTCTCACTGACTTCTCACATACTATGAATTTTCCTATTTTAGTTCTCAGTACAAAAGCTTTTTCTACTTCAATCACTAAAATGAACACATCTGATAATATCTTTGTCTGTATTCTGTGTTGGCCTGTGATCATCCGGTCAGCTTCTCATCTGTTCTTATTGCTGTCACTAATTCTCTGAAGACATTTTGTGTTAAAAAGCTTATCTGCTTGGAAATGCCACTCATTCTTCATTGGGCATTGGGCATTCTATATTCTTTTATTCGAAATGTGTGCTTAAGCCTATTTGAATACTATAGAGTTACTGTAGAGGGTTATCTAATAGGTGATATTTTCCACAATCTGTGTTATCACAAGAATCTGATCTATATTTTATATATATATATATATATTATGCTTCAGTCCTCTGGAAAAGTCACTGCCAGGTACTTTACTCACCTCTCTAGCACCCTTGCAAACACCAGCAGAATTAATAAGTTCATATTCAATAATTCTTTTACTTATTCTTTTCTATCTTCTTATAGATTGGTTTTATGATTTGTTCATGCTTGCTTTTTTCTGGAATTGGTGTTAAACATCTTCTGGATGTTGTATTTCTTGTATTTCTCATATTTTATTGCATGATCATGGAAGTCTCATATTTTGTAGTCTCCATTATTTCCCCTTCCTGAATTGATATTTATCAAGCTTTGTACTGATACTTTTACATTTTCTTACAAGAATTCTGAGATTTGCTTTCGCTTATTTACTTGAGGGATATCTCTCCTGAGAGAAAGTTCTCCAGGCTTATTTCAGATACCGTGATTGCACATGGTACAGTTTTTCAAAACTTTCTTTCCGTCACTTATTCTTTTCATATCCTTAGTAATTTGTCAACACTTGTATCACATTGCCAACATCTTCAATTCAGATCTTCCAGTCACCTGCCTTATCTCGTCACACAAGGTCTGTGTCACGTTTCTGCTCCCGTATTCTTCTGCTGCTTTACATTCTTTGCTTATCGTTTGCTCCTGTATTCAATTTCTGGTTTGGACCTCTGGTAAACTTATTATATTCTTCTTTCAGACTTACCTCTTCCATTTTATTCTTGGTCAATGTCTTCTAAATGTTCATCATTTTAAGATTCATCTATTAATCTCTTTAGCTTAGAATAATGTTTCTCTGGCTGAAGCCTAATACTTCAGTTATTCAGTTATCTCATGTTCTTTCTCCTTATGTATCCATAAGTAGTTTAATACAACAAATCAATCTAGTTTCTTTTTAATCAAATTGGATAACTTGATCCAGGTGAAATGCCATTTTGTGTCTTCAGAAAAATAGTGATCCCTTTCTTTGCCTGGGATAAGCCAGTTTCCCTTACAATTTTCTGTAAATTACAGTTAACTTCCACTTACCTTCTGAACAGGCACATAAGACTTGATATCTTTCACAACAACAGTGAAATGGACATTACCTAGAAAGCAGCTTTGCAGAAATGGAGGTAGGAGTCCCAATGGAGACCAAGTTGAATGTGACCCAGTAGGGTACCCTTGTGGTGGTGAAGGCCAGCTCTGTAGTGGGGTTGCATTACTGAGAGCACAGTCCCAAATTAGAAGTAGCCAGTGGGTCCAAGGAAGTAATTATTCTTCATTATTCACCACTTGTAAGACTGTATCTGCAGTAGTGCCTGGTAAAAATACAGTCTGGAGCAACCAGATACAAGAAAAGCACTGTCAAACTGAAAAAGTTTAAGAAATGGCCACAAAGATGGGTAGGGGCTTGGATGGGGAGGCTGAGAACTGTGGGTGTATTCATCCTGAGGAAGATACATGATTCCCACCCACTGGCCATGGAAAGGGCAATTACTTGTCTTTAGCTACTGAACGAGTTGTAATAGAGAAAAAAATTGTCGATCTCTCCTCAGAGGTGCGCAGTGAAGGGGTGAGAGGTAACAGGCACAAGTTGCAGCAAGAAAAATTCCAAATAAATATAAAGAAAAAACGCACAGTGACAGTTGTCAGGAAGTGGGACGGGATGTCCAGAGAAGTTGCAGAGTTTCCATCCCTCGAAATATAGGCACAGCCCTAAGCAATTTGGTATAACTGACACTACTTTTGCCATGTGGAGTCCTACACAACAAGTCACAGAAGCTGCTGAAGGACAGGTGAATCGAGTCAATTTCCAGAAGTAAAAGCCATCCAGCTGGCCTTAGACATTGCTGAACGAGAAAAGTGGCCAATACTCTATCTCTATACTGACTCATGGAAGGTGGCAAATGGTTTGTGGGGATGGCTAAAACAGTGGAAGCAGAGCAACTTGAAGCACCAAGGTAAACCCATCTGGGCTGCTGAATTGTGGCAAGATATTGCTGCCCAGATAGGGAAACTAGTCGTAAAGGCACGTCATATAGATGCCCATGTACCTGTGAGTCAGGCCACGGAGGAACATCAAAACAATCAGCAAGTGGACAAGGCTGCTAAAATTTTCCAGACAGACTTGTACCGGAAACATAAAGGTGAACTATTTTTACCTTGGTGGGCTCATGACACTTCAGGTCATCAAGGAAGGGATGGAACATATACATGGGCCTGTGACAGAGGGCTGGATTTAACCATGGACGCTATTGCGCAGGTTTTCCATGACTGTGAAACACACGCCGAAATCAAGCAAGCTAAAAGGTTAAAACCTCTGTGGTATGGGTGATGATGGTTGAAATCTCAGTATGGGGAGGCTTGGCAAACNTGGGCTCATGACACTTCAGGTCATCAAGGAAGGGATGGAACATATACATGGGCCTGTGACAGAGGGCTGGATTTAACCATGGACGCTATTGCGCAGGTTTTCCATGACTGTGAAACACACGCCGAAATCAAGCAAGCTAAAAGGTTAAAACCTCTGTGGTATGGGTGATGATGGTTGAAATCTCAGTATGGGGAGGCTTGGCAAACTGATTACATCACACTCCCTCAAACCCACCAGAGTAAGCACCATGTGTTTACAATGGTGGAAGCAATCACTGGATGGTTGGAAACCTATGCCATATCCCACAACACTGCCCGGATTACCATCCTGGGCCTTGAAAAACAAGTCTTGTGGTGACATGGTACTCCAGAAGGAATTGAGTCCAATAATGGGACTCATTTTAAAAACAATCTTATAAGTGACTGGCCTAAAGAACATGGCATTGAGTGGATATATCATATCCTATCATGCTGGGACTCAGTGAAAATTAAGGGATACAATGGACTGTTAAAAAACACCCTGAAAGCAATGGTGGGTGTAACTTTCAAAAATGAGGACAAGCATTTAGCGCAAGCTACCTGGTTAGTTAATACCAGGGGATTCATCAATCGAGCTGGTCCTGCTCAATCAGACCTTCTACATACTGTAGAAGGGGATAAAGTCCCTGTGGTGCATGAAAGGAATTTGTTAGGGAAAACTGTTTGGGTTTTTCCTGCTTCAGATAAAGGCAAACCCATTGGTGGGACTGTTTTTGCTCAAGGACCTGAATGTACTTGGTGGGTGATGCTGAAAAATGGAGAAGCTCAATGTGTACCCCAAGGAAATTTAACTCTTGTTGAGAATACTCAATTTTGAGCTGCATAATGTTAATTGTTACATAATAGTGTTCAGTAAGTGTTTTTCAGGATAACATAGTAGTGATGAAGCCTGAGCTAGCTTCATCAAGTAGTGTCCAGCATAACTCTTTGATACGGACAGGCTACCCATGGGCAAAAACCACAATGAACTTTATACTATCTTTCCTGCCCTGACATGAGATCCTGCAATCATGAACTAAAAGGACTTAACAAAACTTTTGCATATGAAGATAAATCATAGATAAGTGACCTGCATGTATCCATATATATGTGTGTGTGTGTGTGCATAGATTTGATAGATAGAAGCAATAGTAATCTGAGCAAGATGCAAATGGTAAGGAATAAGGGGTGGAATGTCCTGGTTCGAGGTAAAACAGGACCAGTTTTGTTCAGTAACTCTGCTTTCTAACTAGGCCTCTTCTAACTGCTGAAACTAGCAGCATATTGTGCAGAAAACCCGTTCATTCTGAGAGTGGTAAGACCCATGTTTATATCTGATGCCAAGTCATGGTATGCAGAGAGGCCCTTGCTTATACTTGTTGCTATAACAACCAAGGCCAGCCAACTTTGTTATTTGTCCCGTTGGAGGATCAGAAGCGGAAAAGTGCAGAGGGGTCCCACCTGTGGGGAGGAGTGGACAGGACAGGTGACCCAAAACTGACCAACAGGGTATCCCATCCCATCTGCCTCATGCTCAGGATAAAAGCTAAGGGACCAAAGGATCAGGTTTTTTTCTTTAATGGCCGGCATCCGAGGACGACTCTGTCTGTTCGTCTGCCTTTGATCCTGATCCGTGTGTTCCTGAACCCAGATCTGGAATTCTGTTCCTGTCCATCACTGAGTGCAGTCTAGGACTTCCCCAGTGCCTGCTGGTGACATGATTGTCATCCTGGGAGCTTGATACGGTTTTGTATATATTTCATCATATTCTTTTTATTATTTTATTTTTTTTATTTCATTAAAGTAGTTTAGATGCTTCTAAACTAGTCTCTCTTTTTCTCTTGCTCTTGCTCTGCCCTGCAGGAGAGAGGCAACATCTGTTGCTCAGCCTGCTTGGGCCAATCTGTCCCAAACCACGACAGAGTTGTACCTCCAGAGGACCCTTTCAATCTAAATTATTCCATATTTATGCAAAGTACAGTTCTTGAATGCAATTGTTACTTAAATATTTTATGTAGGATAACAGTCTCAACTTTCTCTAATGTGTTTTTAAGGAGAGAATAAATAGCACTAATCAGAATACGATCAATACTAAGCACAGACAAGGAAGTTGAGTAAATAGCCCCAATCTGTTTTCCTTCAAGTTTTAGGATACTGTTGTACATTCCCTGACTGCTACACTGCACCACAGTTTTTTTCCTGTTAAGGAACCAAGTCAAGAACTGATCAGTTGTAGTCTTACATGTAGATGAATAGGTGAAAGGGGTTAAAGATTTGTACTAGAATTTATGAATTCTGAGTTTTGGGGTGGTGGGTGGAGGTTGAAGAAAATCAGGATGTGACTTATACAGTTTTGGATATAATTCTCTGTTAAACCTACACTCATTAAAGAGTACTCCCAAAAATATACCCTACAAGCATAGCAGAAAGGTTTTTGAAGCTAAATTGATTTCCTAAAAACAAGCACAAAAACTGTACACAGGTATAGTATACTGCAGACTGGAAAATCACACATAACCTCCATTCTATGTGTCTTTCTGTTCTACAATGTCTTCAGCCATTATACTGAAGGATACTAATAAGCTTGAAGTTGTATGATTAATTATTCACAAGTTTATGGCCTTCCTTAGAAAGTAATATAATTTCACATTCACGTTTTTATACCTTGTTCTTAGGAAACATAGGAAGATATTCAGTTTTCCTTGAAGTCAGCAGTAAAACTTGCTATGAATGTCTAAAGAGATATGATTTCTCCCACTGATGCTAGTTAAACTTCATAGTCAATAACAGCATACGTTCTCTTGACAGATGGCATTTGTTCTGTGAGATGAAAACATATAAATGTGGACATGTCAGAGTTTGTTTAATTAAAAGAAAAGAAAAAAAATCCCCAAGCATTACAAAAATTCAAAGGTATTACAAAAATTCAAAGGTATTCCAGATGATTTGGGTTATCCCTTAATGCTAGATGCTTCTCCCCTTTCATCATTGTTAGACATCATGATAAGAGAACTGTGTATATCAAAAGATTTTTATCAGGAAAAATGTGGTGAAAAATATGATCAATTATTTTATTTAATTAAAGGTAAATAATGCTTCAGAGCCATTAGCTGGAAAGGTTCTTAAAGTTTCCCAGAGTTACTAAAATTTTCTTTAAATTTTGTTTTTTCAGATCACATGGTATACCATTTCATGTAAAAACCCCACACCTTACTGAAATGGAAAAATTCTACACAATAGAATGTGCTAAAATGACAATATTCAGTAGTGCTAGAAATGTATAAGATACGCTTAAAATTTCATTAAAACATGGGGCTCTATAAGACTATCTTCAGAACCTGATGAGACATACTAAATAAGTATTATTTTGCTTCCACTACAATATCCAAGAAAATGCAAGGTTCATAATAACTACAGGGCATTAAATGCAGCTTGAACCAGGCAAAACCTTTCTTTCATGTAACCTTTAAGATTAAGCCACAGAGTCAATGCCAGCTCTCTCAGCAGCTGTTGATGCAGCCCTTTGGGTTCTGTTGCTTTGTATGGGTCAAGGGTGTTCAAGTAACACTTGACCATCCTCATCCACTGCTGGTTATTCTCCTAAGATCTTTTAATTAATTTTAATTTTAACTAAATTAATTTAATTTAATTAATTAAGCAAAAAGGTCTGCAAGACCTTGTTGATGACTGAGGCAAAAAGTTGTTGAATACCTCAGCCTTATCTGTGACTACAGTCACTAAATCAACTGCCCTGTTCAACGTTGGGCATATGCTTTGTTCAGCTTTAATCAGATATTCTTCTCTTTTGTTCATATGCAAAAATTAGTTTCAGGGGCCACTTCTGTGTTTTGTTAGACACATCATATCATAATAATTTCTATATTAATTGACTATAAAGAAATCAGCACATTAAAATATTACCGTTAATTTTTGCTAAGTTTTTTGACCTCTCCTCTTGCAATGATCTATTCTTCTTCCTAATTGTTTCTCCTTCATAGACAATAGCATTATTAATTTACTTTGCTTTTTTGTGATTTTTTCATCTGTTTTTTATTATTATCATCATCTTTTTTTTCTTCTTCTTGCTATTATTATTTTTATTGCTATTTTTATTGTTGTTGCCTCAGTGATACTAGAGTGCTACTAGAGTGAAAGACAACAAAAAAAGTCAATAGACCATATCTCAAAGGTCTCAACATTTTAGTAGGAAATGAGTTTGAATCAAATAAATATGTGAAATGGGATTTTCTTAGGCTGTCTACAAAAAAAAAAAATATTATTGTGGTGAAAGTGGTATTTTTCTGACACAAGCTAATATTTGTACATTTTACAGAGTGTTCATTTTAGGAAGCCATTTACAAGAAACTAAGTTCATTCACTGGCATGCTGAAATCACTGAGGAATTCTAGGTAGCATAGAAATATGAAGATAAGGACAGTGGCAAGGATGGCAGCTATGAGATAACACATGAGAGTGTGTAACACGTGAAGAATCAAGAAAATAATCATAAGAAATGGCAGCAGACATATGAATGAGAATTAGGCTATACTTTTCAGAATACGCGATATTACCATTCAATTCAGTAATTGTTACTTATTTTTGGTTAAAGTTTAATTTATATAAACCATCTGGATTTTCGATAAATAAGAATTAACAAAAATCATACAGAAGTTTGTTTGAAGAAGTTGTTTGCCCCAGAGAATTTATTCATTGTTAATTTGGATAAATACCATCACTCTAGGAGCTTTTCAAATCTTTTTAAGTAGTAATTCAGAGGAATGTACCAGTAGGTCATTGAGTTAATCCTCCAGTGAAAGATATTACCAAGATGGGTGCATATATACCTACTTTTTCTACATGAGTACTATATTTTTATTGTGTACAAATTTCAGAAAGCATGGCTGTGATCAATGCAATAATAGATTTTTAGCCTCTTGGAAATATTTGCATGACTACAAAAGTAACATTTTTAAAAGATAGTTTTATTCTGCTTTACATACTTTAGAAGCTACACTATCTCAAGACTGCAAAAATAGTTTTATTGGCATAATGTGGGACAAGATTTTTTGTAAAGCTTTGTATTTTTCACTTTCAAAAATCTGCCATTGATTAAATTTAGGATACAGTGACTCTATATGCAGATTAAATTACTCTACTTTTTCTGAGCTACAGATACACAGATTTTTATAGCATTATCTGCTAAAATGTTATCATAGTATTAAAAATATTAGCAATGATTTTTAAAACTGAAAACTTCTGTACATTAATTATAAAAGGAAAGGAATAACTGTAGAGGTAAGATGTAGATCAAAGCGCTTAGGCATAGAGAACAAAAAGAAGTGCCTTTTTGCATTATACAGCAATTATACTGGCTTCTCTTGATGTTATTACTCTCTGCAGGTCTGTTAGACACTGTGTTTAGTTAACATATGAAAAAGATATTTTTCAGGTTCCTCATAGCCTCTCCTAAAATGTCAGATCTCAGATTTTGTAATGTTTTGTACTTCCTAAAGCAGAAAGGTTGAATGCAACCATGTGAATTTTCCCCTGGAAATACAGAAATTAACTTAAAACAGACCCCTATTACAGGAGACTTTATGTGTTAGATTACAAGAATTTCCATGTGAAAACAGGGAACTAACAGTAACTCTTGCAGTAAGACAACCAAAGATTTTATTCCCTTTCTCCCCTCTTGTCTCTCTTACATGCAATCCCATTATTTTTCTAATTTAAACCTTAGCAGCCAGATGATCATTGATTTTGTCAAGTGTTAAGTCAGCTTATTTAAAGGATATCACACATGCCTTTTGTAAAGTAGGTTTCAGGCTTCTGACAAATTTCCATTGTAGGCATCCAAAATTAAGGGCCTTACAGGCATTGTAATCCACTTTGGCATACACGGAAGTTTCCTTTACAAATGTGATGGCTGAGACTGGAAGAATGAATGATTGCCCTGCCTATGGGATGCAAGTTAAAATGTCAAAGGGACAAATGTACTTGACCCACATGTATTTTTGCAAACATTCCGCAAAGAATGCTCAGCTCATTCATTTTGTCAAAGAATTTCTTTATTATGTATATTTTTCCCTCTCTTACAAATGCATACTTTTGCTGTGATCAATTGTTTGAGAGTAGACAGAGAGAGGCTACATATCAAAGTTCTATAGTTAAATTATGTCTGTCTAATAAACCCCACCATGAATGATCAAACTATATGTGTCAATGTATTCATTAAATAAAGACAATGTTCTGGATTTTACAGTGTTCCCAAAAAGCATACAATTGAACATAACATGTTACAGATGTTAGAGCTCAGTGTCTGCATACAATTTAATTTTGTCTTCAGTTGAGGGCAGGGTGAAACCACATTTTTGTAATGCAGTGCTTGAAATATTTGATGATGTTATTAAATCTTTCCTCAGAAGACATCTGTTTTAACTAACCCAAATACTGTAATTTATCTAGAGATTTTTAGTGACATTATGAAATACAGAAATTACAGAAGTTTGGAATGTTTTTGGGAGTGTATTGAAACGGCCTCTATTGTTAGTGAATGCAGAGGAGGAGGACAGAGGAAAAAAGGAAGAGGGGAGGAGAGAGAAAGAAAAAAAGTGTCTGCAGGTTGAAATGACATTCAGCATGTGATCATAAAAAAGTAATTTTTCTCAGTGCATCACCTATTACAGGAATGGCTAATGAAAAGTAGATCCCAAGAACACTTTTAATTGGCAGGCAAAGCAAATTTGGGGTGTTGCATATACATGACAGGGAAAGGGGAGGGACAAGGAGAAAGGGAAACCCCACCTGGAGTACTGTGTCCAGCTCTGGGGCCCTCAGCACAAGAAAGACACTGACCAGAGGAGGGCCACAAAAATGATCAGAGGGATGAAGCACCTCTGCTATGAGGACAGCCTGAGAGAGTTGGGGTTGTTCAGCCTGGAGAAGAGAAGGCTCCAGGGAGACCTTTTTGTGGCCTTCCAGTACTTAAAGGGGGCCATGAGAAAGCTGGCAAGGGACTTCTTACAAGAGCATGTAGTGATAGGATGATGGGTAATGGTTTTAAACTGAAAGAGGGAAGATTTAAATTAGATATTAGGAAGAAGTTCTTTATTCTGAGGGTGGTGAAACACCGGAACAAGTTGCCCAGGGAAGCTGTGGAGGCCCCATCCCTGGAAGTGTTCAAGACCAGGCTGGCTGGGGCTTTGAACAACCTGGTCTAGTGGGAGGTGTCCCTGCCCATGTGAGGGGGATTGGAACTAGCTGATCTTTAAAATCCCTTCCAACCTAAACCATTCTATGATTTTATGAGTCTACCACAGATGGTTGTGCCTGTTTCTGAAGAGTAGACGGGCAGACATTACAAACAAAAGTTTGTCAGTGCATGAGAATTATACTGTATCAATACTGTATAAAAGGATGCATCAGGATCACTGTTTCTCTTACGAACCTGGAATTTCTGTACATGTCTTAGGTATAGGACCATTCTGCTTAAGCTAAGTATGCTGCTTGTATAACTTCTCTGGATTCCACCACTGTTACGTGGAATTGTATTATTTGATCTAACTTATGTCAGCTCTTATGTGATATTTCCCATTTTCTCATTTGCTTTTCCCCTCAGAGTTTATTTTATGCCTTCAGACTAATATCTAAATCATCCTTAACTTTTGATTCTAGGAAATTTTTTTCAGTCTATGGATAGTTGTGAAAAACAGTGATATGCATTTGATTCTTGTTAATATTTTGCCTGTATCTGCATATCATTCTCTGTGCTATGCATTAGACTGTACAGTGCACAGAACTGACTATAACAAAGACTTAGGAAGTGTACTTCTGTAATGAGAGAGGGAGAAAATGATTACTTTAAACTTATAATTTACATGACTAACTTTGAAGAAAAATTTTCAGTGTATGCTCACTGAAAATCTTAAAAGATGATTGCTGCAATACTCCAAGCCATGAAATTCAGAAAAGGTAAAGAAGTGCATGTGCATTATAATGACAGAAAATACTATAAATTCTGACCTTCTCCATAACCATTTCCTTTCTAATAGTGTCAGGAAAAAGGGAAAGTAGGAGGTCTTGACATAAAATATAAGAAGGAAATTCTAAACTGTGTGTTTTGAAGTATGTGTTTAATTGCTTAAAATTACTTATTTGTGTCTGTGTAAGCATATATAGGAAACTTTTTTTTTAATTTTCCCCTTAAAAAGGTTTAAATTTTCTTCAAGTAGAGCTGTATCATCTAGTTAAGGCACTTAACCTGTGCACCTACTTAAACAGCCTAGCAAACCTGTGCTCTTAACTATGGCAGAATTCAACTGTCAACCAAACTTAGCTATCTTAATAAAAGTGAGGGACATCTCCTTGCAAATTGTCTCTCTCTCAATGTCACTATATATTGAAGTTAACTGCAAAACCAAATCCTTTAACTTAGGAAAACTCTGTACTGCATGCAGTTTTGGGGGATTTTTCTAGAGAAATATCATTATAGGAATTTTCTCTTATTTTTCCCTAGATTTTCCCCGTTGATTAGCTCTGAAGTCAAGATAAACCTTTGCATTTAACCAATATGGTTGTTTGCATCTGCTTTAGGAAGTCTATTTCAACAAGCATAATATTTTACTGCATTTAATTAATTTAGTTTAGGTATACACCATACTGCTCTCAGTAACTACAATATCCAGAAACAGCTGGAAGGACATTAATTGCTTATCTAAAAATGCAAATAAGTGGAAAGTGAAGCATGAAATTACTTTCTGTACACTCTATAGTGTATTTGACATCGATATGTTGCTTTAAGTATAACAATGCTATTTATTTAGGTATGTGATCATTAGCCTTGACTCTTGTTTAATGTATTTTAGCAAACACTGCTTGGAGGTAAATCCATGCATATATTGTACATGTATTAATTAGGCCGTCTCATTTGTTGTAGCTGACAAAAATCTTATTCCACTCACCTCATTTTAGACAAACCCAATGTAAATTAAAACAAAGAAAACCTCTTTCTTGTCTTATTTGCTTTCCAATCTATTCTAGGAAGCCTGAGTTCCCATGGCTCTTGCCTACTTTAGATTTTGGACAGACACATACAGATCTCACTGAAATCAGCGAGGCACAGCATAAACGCTTTTTTCCTAATCTTCAATTTTTTCCCATATACTTTTTCAGACACAGCAACTACGGATACGTTCTTACCTCCAGAACAAATTGAGTCATTTATATATATGTGCACTTCCATATTTGTCAGAATCTCAAGACATATAAATAGATGTATAAAATTCCTAGAATAATCCATCATGGTATTGTGGGCTTAGGCAAATGTCTGGCAAATCATAAATCCAGTAAAAACTGCTCATTTTCCTTAAAATGTTCCCTTAAAATGTGATCTTCATATTCTAAAGTGAATGTATCTATTTTTACTCTAAACAAGATGTTCAGATAGCCACTGCATGTTTAGCAATGTACCTGGGAAAATCTCATCATATGAAACAAAACCTTCAAACAGGTAGAAAAAAAAAATTGCATATTTGCTTACACAGTACATCACTATACATCTCGAACTAAAATGAGGTCTGAGACAGAAATAAGGTTAGTTATACCATTCCATCATCTCAGCAGCTGGAAATTTGACCCTCAGGGTGTGAGGAAGATGCTTAAAAATGGAAATTCAAAGCCATTTTTGATCCCTCACACTCATTCTTGAATGCTTGCTTCTTCTATGAGGCTCCTGTAAGTACTATCCTCTTGTGCCAAGTTTTTATATATATATATATATATATGTTTCATATAATGGCTCTAGACACACATATTTAGGCAACAGAATTGTTCTTTCTTCATAGAACCTCAAACTGTGCTTCTTGTGACATCCAGTGTCTCTGCAAAACAGCCTTTATTTTTCTTTCTTTTGAACCTTCGTCAAAAGGAGAACAAGAAAGGATAAAAACAGATCTTTCAAGATCATTTGATATCAGGTTTGTTTATGTATGTCTACCTTAGTTATAATTAATATTATGAGTTTTGCTATAAATACAGTAAAACACTATGAGCTTAATTGAACCCTGTGATCTATAGTTAATTTTGTTCCCAATGAAATCAGTGGGAACCTACTTCTATGTATTCTCAGTCTTTTTGACTTTGATATCTCTTTCTATAGTATATATTCATACATTAAGGGGTTTTCACAGTATTGATAATATGTCAAAGAACTTTAACCAATTTATTGTTTTCACTGAAAATAAGTTTGGTCTTGCATTTGGAATGTATCGTGTGTGCTGATAGTACTATACCTTTGTCACTAAATTTCTTGTAATGTTTTTAGTGTTTTAGAAGATGACTTCTTTTGTAAGAAAATGGATATTCGAAAAATTTTATGTCTTTCTAAAAATTCTGGATGGAGGGAAAAAAACCCAACACTCACAACAGAAGCCATATTCAAGCCTATTTGTATTTTTCCTAATCTATTCAATTCTCAAGGAAAATATACAACAGAGAAGAAATCAGTGAAATGGCTAATAGAAGAGGATATAGGAAAAAGCTTTGCACAGGGTTTAAACAAGTTCCAAAAGTTATGGTTGATTCATTGCGTTGCTCATCAAACTGAATTAGTAGCTGGAAATGTGATGAAAGACATTACTGGTCTTTGATCAATCATTTTAACAGTTTTAAGAGAAATTGTGTAGTGTCTGCAGTCAATCAGTAGCAAAATGAAAGGGAGCTGCATGAATGTATATGTGAGGCATCATCAGAGCTACTTTCGCATCAGCACAACTTTCATTGTGTGATGAGCAGCCAGCAGTGCTTAGAGGGCTGAATAATCCTTATTGAGGACAAGCAGTTCTGAACAGTACCATTCATGTCCGCCTCAGCTCTCTCTTACAATATAGATAAATCAGTTCTGATGTGATCGCAGTTGGAAAGAATCATGTGCATTATTTTTAAAATTATGATTCTTGATTTACGTCAAACTTGTTTTTATTAAAAATGCTCTATGGAAGGTTGAGTTTTGTTTTGGGTTTCTCTCTTCTGCAAGAAACCTTGCAAAATAATCTTTTCAGCAAACTAAGGGAAAATCTGTCTTCATTCCAGAGCTAGGTTTGCTTCACTGCTCTGTTTTTCTACTTTACCAAAATCCATGTGCAAATGGCTATTGCATGACACCCTTGAGACTTCTAATGTCTCATTTACACATATACACTATTAACTCCAATGATATTTTTATGACTTTTTGGTAAGGTACTTCATATCTTAACAGATTTGAAAAAATAGTAATAGTGCCCTTCTTTCACTTATCTTAACTATCTTTTTAACTATTAGCTGCCATGCACATTCATTGAATTATGGCAGTAGAAAACTATTCAGAATTTTGATCCTGGACTAGACCGTAAATCAGAAAAGCTAAAAGAGCTTTTCTGCAGTCACAGAAGGTAAAAGCTGTTAGCCATGTATTTTTTAAAAAAGGATGCAGTCATGCCTGTTTTCCAGAACCAAGCAGAAAGACGAAATAGAGCATTTTGGGCTTTGGGGGAAATAAGCAAGCCTGATGTTTTATTATCTATACAAAGTCTGAGTCAAAAATTTATTCTGAACTGGTTTTTTTTAATTCTCACTTTGTATAGGAAGACTACATAGTACATAATAAAGTTCAAGACCTGAAAATTCAAGCAGGTTTGATGTTTGAATACTTCATCTAGCCTGCAGGACATGGGTGATGTTTTAATACAAAAGTAGTTTCAAGAACACAAAAGGAAAGAGAGAGAGAAAAAAAAAGGCATACGAATGTATATAAGAATGCTGACAATTTTTTCATTGGTTTGTTGCTTTCACTTAGTGTTGTAGTTTGACCCCAGCCAGCAACCAGGACCACGCAGCCGCTCTCCCAACTCCAACACCCCCCAGTAAGGTAGGGAGAAGAGGGAGAAAAGGAGGGGACAGGAAAAAAAACTTCTGGGTTCAGATAAAGACATTTTAATAGAAAAGTAATGGAAAAAAATAACAATAATAATAACAACAACAACAACAATAATGGTAAAAGAATGTACAACATAAAATGATATAACACAAGGTGCTATCACCACCCGATGATCAGTTGCCCAGCCTGTCCCAAGCAGTGATTGCAGATTCCTGCCCCCTCGCCTTGCCCATATATATACTGAGCATGATGTCTATGGTATGGAATATTCCTTTAGCCAGCTTGTCCTGTCTATGCTCCCTCTCAGCTTCTATGGGTAGCTGAAAAAGTCCTGGCTTGGTACTCAAAACATTAGTGACTTCTTTTTCCTTTCATATATTCTCATATGCTAATTGTACTCTGATTCACAAATAAAGCAAAACAAAACATGATTCGATTAGTCTAGATTAATGATGAACTAAAGGAAAAATACAGTATCGTATTTGCATTACATTACTCTCAGCTACAAATCCCAACATATAATTCAGTACTTTGCATTTTCTTGTTGGGGGAGGGAGGAGTAAAAAACCCCAATGTTTCTATTTTTTTAACTTTAACTTATGATCTCAAGTCCTCTTCTGCACCAGTTTAATCGTTTGTGTACAAGGTAAATTTTGATGGACAAGCAACAAAATAGTATTAGGTGGACAGGATGAAATATTATGCTACATCTGTGCTGTCTCAAAAATAAGAGAGAAAATAAAAAAATGTAATTTGCTTAGGACAAAACTGTATTAATGTCTCATCTGTGGACAGCAATTACTTATTTACTTCAACTCACATGTCATAATGGAAGTCTGTAATGGTTTCCACTTGATAGAGTGCTGCTGCCAGCCTCCTTGATGGTTGACTGCCAGTCAATTGTCAAGAATCCAGTGACTTCCTTTCATGAAGGGCTAAGGTGCATAAAACCCTAGGGCTGTCTCCAAACATTATCGATGACAGTCATCTGACCAAACGAAGCCTGTAATTTAGAATTCTACCTCTGAGTTAGTCATCCTAGATTTTCTTTGCAAGCAATGAAGAAAAGCAGGCATCTGTATGGAACAAAACTAATTCAAGAAAATATGCTCACATATAGAAAACAATTCCAATGTATATTGGTCCTGTGATCAGAGCACAGACATATTTTTTTGGTTTACATAGAACAGAAAAAGAAAAAAAACACAACACAACACCACACCCTGGGATAAGGAAAGAAAATCTGCTTTTTTTAGCACTAAATCAACTACAGGTTTACTTAAGATATCCATGAAGATATGAAGTTACAGTAAATGATTTTTCAAGTTGTTTGGTTTTCATCTTTATCTTTTACATTTACAGTGATACATTTCTTTCTTTGCACACCACTTGCTGGAGATGTGTGGAGAATTTTACTGGGTGATATGTATAGTTGATAAGGTTCAGGGAATTTTACTGGGTGATATGTATAGTTGATAGAAGTCATGGAAGGCATGGATATAATTACTTTGTAGCAGCCTGCTTAAAAAAAAAAAACCCTACTGGAAGATTTAGGAAGATAATTCCTTCTGCCTCTGCTGCTTTACTTTGTGTATTTTCTACAGTGTCTATCAAGAATCCCCAATTAGATAAAACAGATTTAGCTAGTATCTTATTTAGAAACAGGAACAGTAAAATAATATGTGCAAAACCATTAAATATTATTTTAAAATATTCATAATTAGGGATCACAATTCTTCTTTGAAAAGTGTTGTTTTGTTCACTCCAAAATACAATAATTGATGTGATGGAAAGGTGACATGTCACAGCATCATGTGTGACTTCTTGCTCATCAAGCTATTTTTCTTGACTATAAGTTTGCTTAAAATAGAAATCATACATACCAGACTTGGAAAAAAGTAATCTTTTTTAGCCCCTTACTATCATATACCTACTTTACCTTCCTTCTTTAAGTATTTTTAAGCCTCAGAATTCGTAGTTAAAGATTTTGGCAGGGGAAGGTTAAACATGTTAGTGTTCTGATCTGGCAGATAAAGGATCACTGGAGGTGTTATTTGCAACAGTGATCTTTTTCTTGAAAAATCCAGGGTTTAAAATGAAGACTGAAGATGTTTATTTTAAATCTCATACACAAGACCTCAAAATCTTTTCTCATATTAGAATCAATGTTTCTCAGAGACTAGAGTCTAGGAGGGGTAGGAGGGTTTTTCTTTCTTCATGTATTTAGCATCTAGTTGCCCAATTTCCTACTGTAAATACTTCTGAGGTTAATCCATAGCAACATAGAAATGCTACAGAGGGGAAAGACTTGCCACCTGAAAGCATGACTTTTTTTCTTTATTTTGCAGGTGTCTGTATAACTAACAGCACAGTCCAAGCTTTGGCGGTAGGAGAATAATTCCATGTTTCCTTACTCCTCTCAAAGAGAAAGATCAGTTGTATAATACATTATTTGTATGGTCAAAGTCCATCTTTCAGAAGAAATTGAGAGAATTGCTTGTAAGGAGGAGTAGAATACGGTTTGCTTGAATAAAAAATATATATGCAATCTGGATAATAATCCAAAAGTAGGTTTACTTGGCTTTTTTTTTTTTTTTTGAGCAACATACTGTATTAATAGTATTTTGTGCCACTATGTCTAGTGCCTAAAATAAATGAATCCTTTATCCTAACCGACCTATAAAAATAATTGATCTAGGAAAGAAGTGCTGCCTGTGTTTTTAGTGAGAATATTTACAGAGTTTTCACAGTCAGACCTCAGTTCCCCCTGGACTAAACAGTTTCTCTTTCATGAATTCCCTCTTCTTTCTGAAATGCATTTGTTACAAAAATAAAAGTGGTGTCATCTCTGAGTAGGTTCTATTATTGCTTGATAATGCATGAATAAAAATATCTATGATACAGTAGTTTTGCTACCCTTCTTTAGAGAAAGACAGATATTAACACAGTATTTCATTATAAGAACTCATTTTCCCAATGATAAGCGTATAGAAATCTTATTCAGATTAGGATAGCATCTTTACAGATGAGAGGGACAGCTGTGATGCAAAAATATCCTTTTTTATATAACTAGTGTTTAAAATAACAGAAATCTGCACATCAAAGTCAGGAAGACAAAATAGGGACTTAACATCAAATGATGTCTGCTTACTAAAAATACATTTTATTTAAATATTTTTGTATTGCTATTTCTATGTCTTAAAAATGCATAAAAAATACCCGTATTTGTATAAACTAATGTTAAAAAGTGTCTGAAATTTATTTTATTCTTTACTAGAAGATTCTAAATCAGAATTTAAGAAACAAGGAGGAAGAATTGACTAAAACACAGAATATGTAAGTTCTGGTTAGCCACAGAATGTCTTAAAACCCAGAAATGTATATTATTTATAGATTAAATTTTTATTCAATTCTTATTAAAATGATCTCTAAATATGGGGGGGTAATACTATGTATGTTAAGGTTTGGTATTTATAAGCCCATGTGCTTGTGTGCATTGTGACATTTATGTATGATATACAGGTGTATTTATGGATATAATTTATTTTTTGTTCAGGGATCATTGCGTGAGTAGGAAAACAACCAGACTTCAAACCAAAACCCTCAGAATGAAGGAGGACAGAATTATACATCCTTTAAGTTAGATATCACAAAATTCAAAGTATATTTTATTTCTAGCACTCTTGGTTAGATGATCAGATGATTCTTGATTGCAATCAAATGCACCCAGCCAGGACTTGGAGTGTACATGATTTTTAACTCTGATTGGTACATCTCAACTTAATAGCTTGCAGATTGAACATTCACAGAACACAATGTAAGTGAAGTTGGAATATCAACCTTTTGACTCACACTTAATGCTAATGGCAAAATTTTGGCTTAATGGAAACACATTTAAATTGCAGGGAAATTAATGAGCTAATATCAGTGTTCAGAACCAAATAGCCTGATTAATGGTTTCTGTAATTTGTATATCATACCTCCACAATACTCCAAGTAAATATTTGAAAATGTAAATCACGTCTGATTTATGTGCCAGCTCCACATAAACTGAATGTATTACAGTATGCTGCAACTTTTAATGTTCATATTATCCAACACATTACAGCAGTACAGAAATCTGTCTCAAGTATGCAATGAAATATTTTTATATTTAATATATTTATATTTATAAATGTAAATGTTTTATAAGGAAGGAAAACATTGACTCTAATTCATGCTTAATTTTTTTCTAGGGGGCTAATCCATTACAGGCTCTTCCTCTTTAAGCCATATTTGTTACTTTCTGCCTCTCCTACGTAATTTCCCGCAAGTGTTCAATGTTTTCATTTAATAACAGCCGCACAATCAGTGATTGCACAGTAGTAGGTTCTGCAGTTTCATGCGCTGTGCTTCTAAGCCTTCAATTTTGTATGGATGTCTTCAGAAATAATGGACTTAAAATTCAGTGGAAGCTAGTTAACTAACGTTTCATTGCTAGAAATGCTGCTGTGTCTTTTTTAGAGAGGAGTTTTGGGAGTGGGCCGAGGTTCAGGCTGCGCAAACCTAGTTCTTGAAGAAGTCTGTCAGGGGACAGCTCTGTTGTTTTAGGCTCTGATTTCCACAGCTGCTCTCTGCAGAAGAGCACAAGAGGTTCCCTCTGAAGGTGTGTCTTTTGCACTGCCAAGCTGCCTTAGGAGTTGTTTTCCAGGTATGAGTCTCACCAGCTGTAGTGATTGATGGAGCATGAAGTTGAAATTGATGGAGATTGATGGTGTCAGAGCTGTTTGTGCAGGCAAAGAGTTGACGCAGTTGCAAGCTGTCCTTTGGAGTAGAGTGACCCTCTAATAACCAGCTTGCCAACAATATGGGTTAGACTAACAAGGAATTGAGAAGGGTCATTATGCAGTTGTAGGGAAAAATTTTCTTTTGAAGCTAGTAGATTTTGTGTTTAAGTGTTCACACCAGGAAACTGATCCTTTCACGTACACTTGTGGTTAATATGTGTAACTATTAAAATCAAAAATACTTTAGAAGACTTGGTTGCTGAATCTGCCCTCATGAAGCAAAATGGCTCTTTATGGCCATCAAGTTTACGGTCACCCATAGGAGTTCCCTGGAAATGTTATCTTAGCTGCTGCATTGCTGTTTTAGGACCTCCTTAGCAGTGTGATGCTTTTAGAGGTGGGGGTGTGTGCGGAATAATCATTTACGTTGCTTGCAGTCTATGCAAAGTAATCTCCATTTGTCCTGCTCCACCTCTTTCTTTGGCTAACGAGATAAGAAAAAAGAATGGATTAATCTTTCTCAAAACAGCTGTACACTAGTAGAGATACAAAATTAACCTTTTCCCCTTTATTGGTGTTTTAAAGCTTCATCCTGGTAAACATAGAAATGCAGGAAAGATACTCTACTCTTCCTTTTAATCTCTACAATTGTATGTTTTCCCATGCAGAATTTTTCCTCCCTTTCTGATAGGCTGAGGAAGATGCATAGCAGACAGGGGGACCATTTTATTTGATTACCCCTAAAAATTTATCATGCAATGTGTTTTATTAAGCTTATAGTAAAGCATTATTTACAGTGGCTATCTGTGTAACTGAAATCCAAATTCTGATTTTTTGCATAAAACCTCAAGATAATAAAAATGTTGAATAGGTAGCTGCGAAGTTATACATAGAATGAAGAAAAGCAAGTATTACTTTTTTTAGAACAGATGTCTTTTTTTTCCCCTTGCAAAGTTTTTATTCTTTCACCTGACAAATTATGCAAACTTTGAAATAAAGGTTTGAGATTATTCATGTACAAGCTGCCCTAAATGTTTGCTACATTTTTTTTTTCATTATCGACAAAGTGTATCTATTTACAGATAGCATAAAAGATCCTTTCTGTAATAAAAAATAATGTTAATATGTGTTCTGGAGTGTTTTAGATCCTAACAAGTTTATAGATTATAATCCTCTAATTCTGGGCCTATCTTTTTGCTAATTTGTACAGCGTACCACATAAGCCTTTGTCCTGATAAGTTAAGGAAACTGGGTAGTTCTTAAACCAGTTATAACTTGATGCTGTTGTTTGCTCTGTTGCTGATCTGGATTATATGCAATTCAAAGGCGGGACTGCTTAAATGGTGCCTTCTTCCTGGGTTAAGATTTTAGTATGGACAGTATTAGCTGTTCCATTTTGAAAGTTCATCTAAATACAGCGTCTCTGTCTTTTCTGAATCTGCTCATGTGACTTTCTAATGTATTTTTTGAAACACGCAGGCTAATTTTAGTCTCTTTGAAAAGGTATTACATTGGTTTGCATGGCTCTTTTTCTCTTAATGAAAATAATGCCTGATGCGTTTTATATTGCCATTGAACTTTAACTGGGGTTTTTTTTCAAAGCACAATGAGTCTATGCTGTCTTTATTTTTCACCGGCATGTGTCTTGTATTCTAAAAATAGTTGCATTGTTTAATGATTCCATACTTGGTAAACATTTCAGTGAGTCTTTGGTAGGAAGAAACTTCACGGCCCATTTAAAGGGAAAAAGAAGGGGGAGAAAAGAGAAGGTAGTGTCTTTACTGAAATCTGCAGGCAACAGTTACCACATTTTGAAAGGTCTTGTACATTCTTTACCTTTTGCTTTCCTCAAAAAAATAAAAATTACCATTTTCTATCTTTCAGCGAAGAAAGAAGTAAAATATTATTCCTTATTTATGCATAAAGTAAAAATATTCTCTCCAAGTAAAGAAGTTAATGATTTCTCTTTGTGCTTTGGAGCTAACTACCAAGAACACTATTTTGGGTCTTTGGCTACTATCCTCAGTTTCTTCTGGCAATATCACAGATCCTTGGAAACACAGGTTACTGAAATGGGCCTCCCTGAGTGTTCCTCCTGTCAATCTTCAAGCTTTGAAAAAGCCATAAAGTTAACGAGCACTGTGCCTACAGTATTTAGTTATGTTTGTCAGTTCAGGTAACCACCCTGAATAGATTGGCCATAATTAGCCTGCAGCTGATGAAAACGCTGTGCCTTCATTGGATCAAACACCTTTCTCTTCCCTCCCAGTATAAAATTTCTGTGGCAGTCAGGGATTCTTCATGCAGCTTGGAAGGAAGAAATATAACTACTGGGTAATGGATTGCAACCTGTATTATTAATTAAATAGGGCATGTGTATAGGGCATAGTTTACTTCTCCAGGGTGCAAAGTGTTTGCATTTGTTCTTGATTGAATGCCCCTTGTCTTATGTTGACATGAATCTGAGGACAGCTGTTTCCTTTCTCATGCTCAAAAATATTAACCACATTAATAGCATTTTCCTAGATGTGTTTCAAAAAACCTCTGTTCTCGAGTGAAGAAATCTGCTCTGTCGCTGAGGGCTCGTTCTGCAGGCAGCACGTGCTTTCCCAGCAGTGCTGTGTGGTCGGCAGCCCGTTTGCCTGCTGTTTGCAGAACCCCACCAGAGATTCTGTCTCACAACCTGTAACACTTCGCTGTTCTGAACGAGATGGAGAAGCTTTTCAGCAAGGGAGAAGGTCTTTTAAAATACATACTTGACAATGATAATAAGAATAAGCCAGACTGAATGAAAATTGTGTGAATTTTCGTTTTGTGGAACTTGGGAGTTTCAAGTTTCATTACACAAAATGCAGTTCAGATCCTTGCATTTGACAGTAGCTGAACAAAAATAGTCCTTGGAAAAGAAAATGATAATGAGTTGAATCACAATCTTACTTAAAAAAATTTAAAATAAATATTATATGCTTAGCATCCTAAATTGATATGCATTTTTTCCAAAGCATCCATTGCTGTATAAAATCTGTTTATTATATACTTAAAATTTTGCTGTATGGCAGACAAGAAGTTTTTCAACCGCAATAACCAAGGTACGAGGAGCTGCAGTTTATCCAGTTTTCCAGTTTTCATCCCAAATAAGGAAAGGAAATGAAAGAATATTAAGAAATAGATTTGTCTGTGTTAAAGCACGAAGTATCAAACTACAATACATGAACTGCGTATTCAGTACCTTTAAACAAATATGGAACATGTCTGCTTCTGCCTACTAGACAGCAGCAGCACTTTTTGGGGAAAATTAAGCCTGAAATTCCAAAGAGGGAGTAATAAAATGTTTCAGCCAATGGCAGTCCCAGGAACAGACCTGAAGTTGACCATCACCAGTTAGGCCATTTCTGTTTCTTTGCTGCTTGTAGCTGGAACTTTTGCAGCCTTCCCCAGATGAACACCTTTTCATTTGCAGTATGTCGTCACCCTTTTGTAGTTCACAGAATAGGAGTCTGCGCACCGATGTCCCACAATTGCACATCTCTGGCATTAGACCCACAGTAGCAGGAAATTCAGCAGTCACAGCTGCTTCCCGTTAACTAGGAGCTGGTAGCACATACTTTATCTGTCATGGGGGGAGATCACGTTTCTGTGCCGTTACCCTACAGGCACATCAAGGCAGGGGCAAATGTCTCAATGTAAATGTTTAGTGTCGTTTTGGGCATTGTGAGGGCATCCAGTCTGGCCTTCAGCTCATTCTGGGGAAAGGTGCTTATCTCTTTTAAATCCCAAATAATACCTAACAGCCCTTTGCAGTTGTCTTAAATAGCCTAGTGCTTCAAATGGCAGGAGGTGCCTGTGTTTAAGCAGAGAAATCCTAGACCACCTACCTTTCTATTGTCAGGAAAGTGGCTTTCATGCAGAACTGGGTGCAGATGTCTTTAACCCTATATAGGAGTCATTCAGCTGCCTAGGATGGTGAAGAAATACTTGCAGGGCTGGACAGAGAAGACAGCAGGGGATTGAACCATCTTCACAAGCTACCCATTGCTCTAGGGTTTGTGTGTAGATTTTGCATTGAATAGCGATGGGAGAAAATGTTTGTGTGTCAGGAACAGAAGCCAGTATTCTGACCTCCCTGCTAACAGGACCATGCCCTCCCCACTCAGTTCTTAAGTCTTGTGCTAATGTATTTTTTCTTTTATTCCATCCGCAGTTATTTCTAGGTTTTCAACAGTGGCACATGAGATTTTATTCTATTTAAGAATAATGTTTCTTGCATCTTTTTGAAGCCCTTGTATAATTAAAAAAATAGTGAATTAACTGTGTGATAACATGCTCAGCCAAGCAGTAAGCAATGAAAATATTGCTTAGTAAGTGTGCTCAACAGTTATTGAGCACATTTCCTGTTTAGTTCCTTTAGCTAAGTCACTTCCTGTTCTTTTCCAATGTTATCCAAGATAAATTTTGCTTTTTTCCAGTGTTATCCAAGATAAATTTTGTGGCATCATCAACATTTCAGTGGAAGGGTTGCATGATGTTATGACTGAAGATCCTGAAACAGGAACATACAAAGAGTAAGTGGAAAATCTAATTAGGTTTTGTGGGTTTAATAGTAGTAGTACTGTTTTATATGTGGTGTTTTGATTGGAAAAATTTGTAGGCAGTTAAGACACGCTCGTAAGAGTTCTGTTTTCATAAGAGTGAATGTGTTAGTAAGATAGGGAATTTTTGGTCTTAAGAAAAAATAATTGTAATGGGTAGGGAGGGCTTAAAGTGACAGTCAATATAATTTGATATTGTTTGTTATCTACTAAACGATGTCTTAAAATGTTCAAATGCTTAGATTTGCTTTTTGCTTACTTGACTATTACCTAAAATTACAATCCAACAAGCCTGTATATTGATAGGGTGGTAGCTCACTTTCTTCAAGTGTGACATCTGGAGTTTAACCAAAGTCTCTTCCTAAATGCCTCAGCCCCACTGAGTGGACCTAGTGTGTAACACTTCATGGCCTGCAGAACTTGAAAACCTATCCCACGACGACAATTTTCTCCCCTCAGTTGTTCCACTTAACACACCTGCTGCTACAGGGCATACCTCAAAAGACAGTTTCTAGAGCCAGGAGCAAGAGTTCACTTGTGGCAGGAAGTCATGAGTGCTCAGAGTGCACTGCCACCCAGCACCACACTCAGTTATCTCCTGCTGACTCCCAGGTTATTGGTGGTAGTCCGTCAAAGCTGGAGAAGTAAAAAAACCACTGCAAAATAAGGATTCAATCCCGGGAATGATGGGGAGTTCTACGACATAAAAAACAGGTGCTCTGCAAGATGTACCTACAGACACTGTATTCTAATAATAGTATTTACCAGATGCTAAGAATCAAACGTTTCATGACTTCCATGTGATTACCTGGTGATGGACTGTATCTGGACTAATTGATTAATTGCTTAATGGGATGTTTGCTGGCACTGAAGCCAGCTGGCACAGAATAGTCTGTATGCAATCTATTAAGTTTTTCTCTGCCTAAAACAGGTTGTCTGCACACAATTGTGTGCTGAGAGTGATCCATGCTCTTGCTGAGCCTGAACTATGTCTGAGAGTTGCTGGCAGAAGTAATTTCTTTTTTCCTTTTCCCATAACTATCAATATAGAAGATTTAAGTCCAAACTCTGAGAACATGCTTTGGCACTGTGTTCTATTTACTATCGCAGACATTACAGAGTTCCTTCTATTTCTAAACACTGTCTTGCCAGCACTTGTTTTAAAGAGTTCTCACAGAGATGTAACTAAAAGTTTGTCCTACTTCATTTCATATTTTAAGCCCGAAGGCTTGTAGAACTTGTCACTGTACCTTTCCAAACTCTGGACTTTTTTTTTTTTTTTCTTCTTTATAAAATACAGGCACACTGAACCAAAGACCTATTTCTGTTGACAGATACTGAACGGACTGTTTGAAAGATTCTGACATTTGTGTTACACATTTTGACATCATCTGAAAGTAAACAAAAGTGAGAGCATTCATCTGGTGTCATGCATGCTCATCTGGCTCTTCAGGTTGAAGAAGAAGGAATTTAATCCTGAATTGGTTCAGAAAACAAATTTGTGCATTCTACTGACTATCATAATATCTAATTACTGTAGTGCAGAGACTAGAACAACACGCGTGTTTAGCGTGGGAATGTGAAGGCTGAAGTAATACAGATCTGCAGCCACTAAAGGACAAAGAGGATGTAAACATGCACAGGGAAAACTGTACATATTAAATGACAGTGTTGGCTTAAGTATAAGCTGGCCATGAATACATTTAAACTGGCAATTTGAAGAAACTGTTGTAGTTCAATGAGATTTTGGGATATTGGATATTTCCAAATAGAAATGCAGGGATAAAGGTCTTACCAGCTTTTAGATGGAATTTTGATGGGTTATGAAAATGCTTACACAGTGCCATAGCTTAGAATATGAAGGGATTATACTCAACCAGGTTTCCTAGAATTTATTTTTTGCATTGTAGCAATAATTATAAGAAAGCTTTACAGACCTCACATTTTCTGGAAAGGGGAAAGCCTGTTTTCTGTATGCAGAAATGCATTTTTAAGACAGAACTTGAGCTAAAATACGGAGGATAACTGAGATTGTTACATGGCTGTAGGTGACACAGAACATGCATTCAGGCTTCTTTGGATTCACTGTTCTCAGGAAGAAATTACATGCTAACAGAGATTGCCTGACTTTCACTGAACTCTCTCATGTCTGTCCTGCATTTTTGAAAGTGCTTTAAAATAATTTTTAATGATGATGTATATTAGAACTACTCTTATTCCTGTTCTTAGCTGCATGTTGATGTCTCATTTTGAAGAGCCCACAGCTACAGATGATGAGGAGCCTCCCACAGAACAAGACAAAAGGAAAAAAATGGTAAGTTTTAGATCTGTTACTCAATTATTCAATTCAAATGATTATATGATTCACTTGTGTCAGACTAAATTCTTTGGATCATCTATTGTTCTTGTAAAATTAATATCTTGAATCAAAAAAGGAAAATGCTTTGATGAGAAACTTTGCAGCCACAACACTTAGGCTTCTGCATTCCTTTTGAGTCTTGGGAAATGTTGCCAAAATAAACATAATCTGTTCACAAAATCTGGACATTATTATACTAAGACACTATAAAAAGGTTTAGTTGAAAAACGCAGGGAGCTAAGGTTTACTAAAATGTCATGACAGGCCAAATTTCTCATATTTAAAACAGTCTTTATTATATTGGATTACGTCTTTTACCTGAACAGCTATTGAGCCATGTGCTTGCAGAGAACCTCCTTCTAATGTAAAGAACTCTTAATAAGGAGCGTTGATTTAGATGAAGATATGTGGATTAGGTACCATGCAACTATGCTATTTTTGTCCAACCAAATCCGTCAGTGCTTCATAAGTTAACTTATTTTTGTAGGAGTTCAGGGACACTGGTTCCTCACACAGAAAACTGCAGTGTACAAATACTGTAGAATAAAATAGTCTGAACCGCTTGCCATTGAGTAATTGCAAAACGCAGAATTGGGTGATGGCGTAGATCTGTATGTCCCTATTGTACATTTGCTTTAACTGACCTACACGTACGCAAAAGAATACTTGTGGACATTGCTTTAGTACTTTATTTCTTCTTGTAGGAGTGGAAAAGAGTTTGGATGACTTCTGATCGTTTGTTTTAATTTGTGGGGGGGTTTAAGTTTTTTTAATAGGGTTTTCTTTTTAAATACTAGTCGATATATGGTTCCTTTAAAAAAAAACGGTGACAAATACCATCTTATGTATTCTTCTACTATTAAGAAAAATTCCTAGTGTCTTGCAATTTCAGATTTAAACAAAACACAGAAATACTATTTTTCTATGGTTCTTAAATTATTAGATAGTTCTGTAATTCAGTTACTCTTAAAAACATCTCTAGACTCTGTTAAACTTGGTTAAATTTTCTTCCAGCTTGTGGGCTTAAATTATATTCTACATGTTTGTTGCCAAATAATAATATTTATTCTTAGAGGTTTTGGATAATCTCTTGACACAGGTAGATACATATATGTCTTCATTGATAGGGATTGATATATCTATATATCAATAGGGAGAGAGATACGTTTGGTTTGTCAATCAGATTTAAAAACATAAAGTGAATTTAAATCTACAGTCCTTTATTGTTCTTAGGTTTTTTAACATTGTAAAACTTTATTCTCTCTGTCTGTCTAAAGTTTTAATAACTTTCTTGCAGAAGTTCTCTTAATTTTTCAGTTACAGTTTTGACTGTAATAGTTTGGATGTGTATTTAGAAATTTAGGCTTGGTAGATTTACTGTGGACTACCTCCAATGTGGATATATCTGGCAAAATGAAAATTAGGGCACATTCGTTTATGAACTGTATCATTCTTCCCTCATAAATGATACAACACACCAGTATAGTGTTGATGAGCAAAGTCATAATGGAGGAACTGTTCTGGGGTCATGTGCAATACAGAGGCAGTGGCCATTTGAATAAAGAGAAATGGCTGTACTTTGGCAAGGAGGATCCAGAACCGATAAGGAGGTGACAAGGCAGGCTTTGATTTCCACAGGAAATATATCTTCCCTTCAGCCATGTCACTTTGCTGTTTTCTCTAAGGAATTGCTTGTGACTTGTTCCTCAATTGTTCTTTAATATTCAGCTTAAACACTTTTTCAGTCTGTGTTTCCTTGGAGATTTACACAGAATAAATTGTTATATGTGAACATCAAAGCTTCATTTTTGTTTTTGATCTCATAATCTAGACGTAACTATTTCCACAGTTACTGTGTTTTCTAGATTCCTAAGCATTCTGAAAATCTTTTGTTTTTCTCCTTTCAATCCTTTTTTGTAAGAATAGCTGTCTGCTTCATTCACTCTTCTCATTCCCCTATTTAGCTGATTAATCCTGATATATTTCAGACTTGAACCTTCTATACTGTCATTTTTTCCATCTAACTTCAGTATTCACCGTATTCTTATTCCTTTCTATGCAATTTCTCACAGCTGTTAAAGCAAGCAAACTCTAGTTTTTATGAATATCTGCTATAAATTCATTCTGAGTCCCATCTGAAATTGCTCAGTATAAATTTTGGTGGGTGGTGCAGAAATTGAGACTTGCCAGCTCTCCCAGCTGTTTATTTCAAAATGATACAGGTCATTTGGGTAGGTCTCTTAATAGTGAAGTGTCAAATTATAACCAAGCTTGTTAATCATGGCTTTGAAAGCAGAACTAGCATTTAATTTGAAAAACTGGATTAAAACCAAAACTTCACCCAGGCCCATTCCTACCCACTGGTACTGTTAGTTTCTTCCTCTCTGTAGGACCATCAGCATGCAGACACAATTCATGTGACATTTAGAAGAACTGCAGTAGCAGGTACCTCTGGTGAAATAAAAGTGGCAACAAATATTTGAAGTGAGAAGAGGAAAATCAAGAACAACCTAAAGGGAATCTGCATTTGATATGAGAAAGTTTCTCGTCTCCTGTTCCACTTCATTCCTGCAAGAAGTTTCTACCCTCTTATATATTCCATTGCTGAATCAGCAGCTTATGTCAGGGTTTAGAGTTTAATCCTCATAAAACAATTATCATAAAACAATAGTGACAAGATAAATAAGATTTTCTCTTTCAAAATAATAACGCTTTGCAATTTTAAGGCCATTGATATGAGAAAAAGATAAGCTAGCATGGTCTGTGCTACGTATCGCTTCCTGATGTTTGCACAGGATCTAGATATTTTTCTTTGACCTGTCCCTTTATTCTGTCATTGGTACAGCTGTTATTATGCATAGCTCATAATTACTGAAGAGAGTTTTAGATAGAACAGGTTTTATGAGTTTATGATAATTTTATGTAATTGACATTTCCAGATGCTGCTATATTTTAGTCTCATTGCAAATACATGGAGTAAAATGTAAATAGGTGGGGAGTGATTCATGACTGCATTGCACGTAGTGTATAGACCTCAGATGACTTATTTTTATGTGCCCTTAATGTATATTTTTAAGAACCCCAGTATCATTGTTCTGAAAGGGAGTTAAGCTTTTTCAACTCTTTATTTGAAAGTGCAGAGAAGAAAAATGAAGTAAAGCATTTTCTAATAAAAATCTATGTTATTTAAACTTGAGTTATCCATGCTGGTACGTGTTTTAGATGATGCTTATAAGTAAATGTAGCAGGCTTGAAGGTTTTTTTAATTTTACCTTAGTATGGGAACAAGATAGTTGAATCATGATTTTGTATCTTCAGGGAAATAAAAATAAGTTACAATGTAGTAAGCCAAATGATCATATTGTATGTGACAATGTGGATTACTAAAAGTAATACTTCCACTGCATTGTTTGGGGTATAATTTCTCCTTATACATTTAATCTACAAATTAGCCACAGATCTAATGCAAGTTCCACTGAAATCTGTTAAAAAGCCTTGATATTAGGAGCCTTTCATATTGTTGGCTCCATTTTATAATCACTGTTAAAAGTAAAAGATGCATTCCCTCCTTAAATTATTTTTCCAGTCTTTCCCAGAGCATCACAGTCACAAGATAGTAACCATCATGGTAATTATGTATAATTTTATGGCCAGCATTCTTGCTCTGTCTGTAGTACCAAAGTATCCGTTCTTAAACTGAAGAGAATCTCTCAAGTTCTGGAAGTCTTTTCAGCAATTTAATTCAGGTATCTCCAACGCACTTTTTTGAGTTTCATTAGACTTTTATTACCTGTTCTTCAATTCTAATGCTATTCCATTGGCTTGTGTTATTGCTTGTGGTGATTAGATCATTATTTTAGTACAGAATAATTGGATTTTTTTATGTAGTGTTGTCTAAAGACGTTGAGGAAAGAGATCCACCTAACAAATATTGGTTCAAACACCTGGTAATTCTGCAGAATGCCATTGATACTGACAAGTGGAGGACTTTGCAGGGATGGGAAATGGTTGTTCTGTAGAACCTCTGTACCGCTTTTCTGATTCAAACTGCTGTTTACAACCAGTGAGGTGGAAGAGTAGTTTCTTCAGTCCAGCCCAAAGGTAGGCACCCATGTCCAGTTTCAAGATTAATTTGTAAAATAACTGGATTCAAAAGCTAGTGAAATCAGGTTTTCACTGAGCAGTGTAAAGCATCTTTCAGTAATGTGTATTTCCTCGCCAAATTTCTGTTTCCTGTCTGAAGCTGTTTTGGCTAACAAGCTGTTGGAATTTTCTAGGGTTTTTTTGTAAACTGGAAAATAAGTGTATTTTGCTCTTACCAGAATCAGGAGCATTTCAGTTAAAAACAACCTCTGGCCACACACCTAGGAGCTCAGCGTGCATGCTTACACTCAAAAATACAGTGCCTGACCCAGTGTTTACAGACTAAGTAGCCAGTGTTAATATTGATATGGTTGTGCTCTCTGCTGGACTGATGCTGGGTGCTCAGTGCTCAGCAAGCTGGAGACTTAATTTTCAAGAGGGTGATTTTTCCTCCTGAAAGCAAACAGAATAATCTGAGAACATCTTGTGGGTCTTCTCTTAACCCAGATGCTATTTTAATTTTATGAAAATGAAAATAGAGTAAATAAAGAACAGTGCGTACTGTTCTTCCAGACTTACGATTTTGCTTGCCTATTCAACTAAGACTGCAGCTGATTGTCTAATACTTGAATGCAAGTTCCAGAAACATACAGTGAAAGGAAAGCAAATTCATTATTGTTGCCGGAAACTTTTTTACTCTAAATATTTTTGACATGACTCTCTGAATGAAATCAAACTAGTATATTAACTCCTTAATTAAGCCTGAAGACTCTGAAGTCCCTACTGGCTTACAGATACTAGATGCTGCCTCTAGCAGCAGGCGTTAATCATACAACAGTCCCTGCTGGCTTACAGTGCTGCTGCTCTAACTGCAAGGGATGGGTTTATGCTTGTTGCAATAAACTAAGCAGAGTTTTGTACAGTTTCTCACTTCTCCCGATAGAACATAGGTTAGTAAACATGCAGCAGAAGTTTCAGTTACTTTCCCCTCTAATGGACAGCCTACATGTAAAGTTGACTAATTTCACTGCAGTTTTGTGAAAAAGAAAATGTGGAATTATACTACTTCTAAGATCAAAGTAATTATGTACCAAAGTTGCAGTGCATATGGTAGCCTCTTCCTGTAACTCCCAGCATTGGGAGCAGCTCCATAAGGAATAAAAAATACTAACTTTGAATTCTGTAATATATTTGTTTTGTCATCTTCTTCACTTTGGTTGTTTTTTTCAAGATTAATTATTTTTCAGTAGTATGGCAGAGGTGATTCAGAGGATTATTTGGAAACCTACTGTCACCTCCCATGAGGCAGGCGCTAGAGGGTTCGCACCTCTAAGACGTGCTAGAGAGCCTCTCTGTAATTATTATTTTAAGAGGTGCTGGAGATAGCTCAGAATTGAAGTTCCAGCAAGGTGTGCAAATAAGCAAGGATTCAGATCCTTTATTCTCAAAACAATACAGTTCTTCTCTTCAGAGTCTGAAAACCACCATTGGGGTGCTAGAACAGCTAATACGCATACTTCTATTCTAGTAGCATGTTAAAATCGGGGAAAAAAATTGGACTTGAGGCTATTAGTGAACATTCATGTATGAGAAAGAAGAGGTTTATTTACCTTAAGTCTGGGGTTTTTTGGGGGGCAGGTGTTGTTCTTGGTTTTGGTTTTTTGGTTCTTTTGTGTTTTTTAGGTGTCAGGAGAATAAACTTTGTAATGTGAAATTGCTGCTTAGATTAATTTGTCTTGACAGAGAGAAAAATTACCTGAAGTTGATACTTCAAATTGTTCTGAGTTTCCATTCTAATTCTGAGTACTTTACCTTAAACGGGTTTATGGCAGGGTCACAAAAGTCGTGCAGTTAACTAAATATATAGATTAATTGGTTTGTAGGTTAAAAGGTTGTTAAAAAATGTCTTTTTGGTGGTTCTTCCTAGGGAGACTTTGTAATGCATGCCATTCATCTAGTTACTGCAAGGGTCAGGGTCAGAAAATGAGAACACTTGTCTATGGCAGTTTTAATACCTGTTTTTCTGTGCAGAATACCCTACAGTAATTTTATATATGACTGTTTAGAGCTACGGACTTACTGAAACTAACTAATTGGAAATGTGTTATATTTCCCAGAATACAATTGTTGGCAAACAAATGCAAATTGTTCAGAAACTGGTAGAATCCTTGCTTGGCAAGATCATCTGGATTTCACCCTGTAGATTGTGCAAATGCTGTTACAAAAGAATATCACTAACCTTGGCAAATCTTGATTAGAGTAGCTATGGTTTAGAAATTTGAAATTTCAATTTGAAAAATCTGTTTATAACCTGGAGATCAGATTATGTTTACTGAGAAGAACAATTGCAGAATACTAAACTATTATTACAATTACTCTTCTATTCAAAATAGTTTCATATTAGGAATAAGTAATAAGAGATCATATCTTATCCTTGAAATGTAAAATAGCTGGATAGTAGAAAATGGTGAAGGATCAAAGGCTAAAAAGCCAATATTAGGAATACTGAGGGAATGATTTGGAGGTTTACATTATGAAAGGTGAGGTAACCATAGTAAGAAAGAATAATTTGCAAGCACTGATGGAAGAGGCTAAAAAGCAGCCTGCTTTTTCACTGGAGCTGTTCATAAGAAATAAAACTAACTTCTCTTTTGTGGAAATTACAGAGTTTTTGAATGTTTTACTCTGTTATATTTATGTGGCTGTTTCAGTCAGTATTTTCCTGGTTTAGGTATAATAGTTTAATAAATAAGTAAATTATCTTAGAGGTTTAATGACTTCCACTCCATATTAAAATTCAAATATTTCTTTTTTTGTGTCATGCCAAAAGAGCAGTTGTGCAGGTTTAATATGCCTCATTTCTTTGGAAATAGCAGTATAGCAGTGGATGATAAGCTCAGAAGACTCCTATTTTAGTGGGCTTTGAGATCTAGCTTTTTTTATTTTTCTTTCCTGACCTTCTAGCATAAATAGTAGTAGTGTTTGGTTTGGATACTATGATGAACAGATCACAGGTCTGCAGTAATTTCCTTTTTATTTCAACATCCTGCTTCTTTATGATGCCGCAAGCTCCAGATATCCCCACCTCCCGTCCCCTTTCATCCAGCCTGGCAGACTGAGGGACAAATGCTGCATAACTATCAGTGTCCTTAGCCTGCCCACACCAGTCTTCTGATATTGAAATTAAGAGTAAGTCCTCTGTCAATGTAACCCCTTCATTTACCCCTTTTTGCTTTCATTAAGAAGCAGTTAACATACAGAAAATAGCAACAAATACTCTGTCCCTCCCTGCCCCAAAGAAAGTTGCATAATCCAGCTGGACTGATGAGGTTTTGTAGGTACTACTGCTGAAGAAGTATGTCTATTCTTTTTGCATAAGGACAGTTTGTTTTAGCAACTGTTTGTCATGTCATGTAGTTGAACTTTTTCAGTGTATTGTTTCCTTACTAACAAAAAATAACTAACCATAGTTTCTGCTTATTATGGTAACATCTGATGTGTTTTTTAGGAGGTAGGAGAAATGCATTTGGCAGTAATTAACAAAGTAGCTTTGAAATTGTTTTATCTTGTAGAATGGTGAAATCTTACAGTAAGCTGAGTCCATGATTTGAGACCTTTTCAAATAGTTCTAAACTGATACTTGCTTTTGATAATAATTAAACTGATTTTTGCTTTACAGGAGTTTTTCTTCTTGTTTCTCAATTAAGTACAAAAAAAAAATCAAATTTCTTTATTGAGATCAGGTTGTAAAGGAGATAAGTAAGTCACAGAGTGTGTTTTAGTGCATTATTATATATTTTTCTCTTACATGTTTTCCACAGCTTGCACTGAAGGACCCTGTACACACTGTGTCATTGCAGCAGTTTGTCTACGAGAAGCTAAAGGCACAGCAGGAATTACTGGGAGAACAAGGTTTTCAATCACTTATGGAAACTGTGGATACAGAAATAGTTGCACAGCTACAAGAATTTTTACAAGGATTCTAAATAAGCAGAAACAAGATTTTTTTATGTCCAATTTCCCCTTCAAGAAAATACGAAAGAACTCTAGCCTTCCATCTTGTATGGAAGAGCCTACTGAAAGCTGAAAATAACTTGTGTTAAAAAAAATAAAAAATAAGTTTCTGTTGTTGCTATTAAACTCACTTTGGTAACGCTTTATGTTATTTTTTAATGATGTACTTAGGGTTTTGTCATCAAAGTAACACTTCTATGATTCCTAGCATGGTATATACTGTCCTAGATAATACCATTTTTTTTTGGTACCATTACTGGCTTTTTGGTTCACAATACTGTCATAAAGTATTGATAAAGAGAGATCATAAAGAGAGACCTGAAGGAACTTGATAATGTATATTAATGAGAAGCGTTCATTAATCCAGCAGCATGATTCAGTATCCGGAGCTCCTTGTCTTGATACTGTATACCTATAACTTTCTCCCCTTCTATTACTATTTCTTGACTGTACATTCAACCACATAAGCAGGAGGAGTTAGGAAAAGTGTAAGACTGTACAGAAGTAGTCCTTCATGAGAGAAAGATAGTTTCTGTTTGAATTGTCTCAAAGAAAAAGGAACTTAGATTGTAATACTTAAATTGTATTTGAAGAGGTGTTAGAGAATGTATCTCTAACTGAAGATATGGGGTTTCGTTTTTATCACCAATTTCTTTATTTCTATTACGAAAAATTTCTTGCTTTCTTGATTTCTTTCAGTCTCACTTTTAGCTGTCATAACACAAACTCAAGTAGAGTTGGATGAGTAATTAATTCCAATTAATTCTTGGCTGTACCTGGACTACTTAAAATTGCTTTTGTTCAGTGCCTCAGTTCTTTGTTTTTTATCATCAAAGCCATATAAGCAGGATACTTCGTAATTGTTACTGGAAAGTTTGAGCTCACTTGGTCACAACTGAAATAATTATTCGCAAACATGAAGCTCACTTTGAGTTTTAATTATTTATTAGTTACATGGACAGCTGCAAGAATGACAGGGAAAAGCTGCTCCTTTCTATGTTCCTTTGTCTTTTGTACCTTGTGGGTGGGAGGGAGAAGGGAAGGCTCTTTTCCATTTTGAGATTTTCCTTTTAAGTTCTGATCTCCCACCTTCAAAGTTGACGTGAACTTTGTCTGCTTCACTAAGGGATGATTAAGCTATTTAGACAAATGTTGGGGGGGGGGGGGGGGGTTCAAGAGGGATTAGCTGTTTAAAGATGCCTACGTGCTTTTGACAATCTTACCAGATAACCAGATGCTTTTAAAAATCAGAGCCTTTTTCTTTACTGACCCTTTGGGGAGTAACTGTTTTTGAAACCTTCCTTCTGTTTGCAGAGGAAACGTGACCATTCCCCCCTCCTTCTTTGGCTTCAGTGGAAGAAGCTCCTGGGGCTCTTGTACCTCTGAATGCAAAACTTGCCCTGTACCCAGCTGCCAGCATCTGTCTACACAAGTTGTTTGATAACTCATAGTTTCTTGCTTTTTACCTTGTCCTAGGGAGGTTAGAAGAATTGGTACAATTTCTCTGTTACCTGCATGTCATTTCCTCAGTCATCCACCAACATCAGTTCTCAAAATTAAGAGTTTTGGCTGGTTGTGTTTGGTCCTTGAAAGAGAAGGGACTCAGCGTGCTTATGGTCCCTTTCAGCTGTGAACTACAGTTGCCAGAACCTAGTGGCATTTGACTGAAATTGCATCCGTTGCGTAGTTCATCTGCAGAGACCCCCAGCTTTTGTCTCTGTAAAACTAGCGCAGATGTGGTCGTCCTCGCTAGCTCTTGACTCCGAGCTCCCTGTGCAGCACCTTGCAGTCCGGTCAGACTTGTCAGCCCGGCATCACGCCGCTGAGCCAGACCTGCCTGCCTGCCTCTGTCTCCAAGGCATTCCAAGCCCCCATTACCTCACGTGGTGGAGCGCTAACTGCAGTTTATTTTAGTGCACACTAACTGATGCTGGCACAGACTCTGGCGGGAATGATGGACGTGCTTTTGGCTAATAATGGCATGATAACATTGTGATTAACTTTCCGAGTAACGTCTCTGAAGCAGTGTATGTATTCATTTCCATATGCATTAGGGAACAAGTTAAAATTTGTCACTAGGTGTTTAGCTTTTCATCTTGGAAGATTTTACTCCCAAGGCTTGGGCTATAAATGAAGCCAGCTCTCATCACTGTAACTGCTTATGTGGCAACCGCTGTCAGTTAGCACACTGCAAAACAAGTGTCCCTCTGCGCTCAGCAGCGGTCTAGTACTGAGAAAATGGAGACATTTCAACTTAAAACAGCAGAAAAAAAAATTTATAATATCTTTATATATTAAGTCCTTATACACAAGATAAAATTTTCACTGGAAGGTTGCAGATTAGGACTGCAGCAAGCTCTAGCCCTTGTTATTGAAATTTCTGACTTCAGCCTCTTGGGGAAGAAGGGAGACAAATTGACTGACACCGAAGCAGTAAAATAGTTTTTTAAGTTCTCGTGAGGCAGGCTGTTTGATCCTCTTACCCTTTCAGCTTTGTTTTTCAAAGCAAGAAATAATTTAAATTGGGATGTTTTTTTTTTATCTGCAGCACAATTAAACTCCTGAGGCTTACAGATTTTATCAGTTTAACTTTCAGAAGTGGCAATGACTGTGAGTTGAAGACAAGCTTTTTCTGTCTCTGATAAGAGTTAAATGTCTTTGAAGGTATGTGCTGAAAGAAACCGAGAGGACTAATTCTGCTGCTTCCATCTCCAAAAAGTTAACTTTGCCGTGTCAATGAAATTACCATTTTTAGGCCTTTGGCCTACCTGCAGACTTAATAACCGATCTAATCTCATTGCATTTTGTTGAATTTTTTACAGCTTTTAAAGGTAATTTTACCCACGCTGTAATTTAATCCTATTAGATAGTCCAGGTGTTTGTTTCATATGGAACAATTAGTGGAATAATTTTACTTCCACAGATGTTTTCAGGTTAGATAACCTGAAGCGTGATAGATAATATTAAGCGTGATAAACTTTAAGGTTAGATAGCCTGAGGTGTGATGGATAATCAGCATGTTAAAGCTCTAGATCTTGGCGGGGGGGGGAAGGGGAGATGTATCTATACAGGTACTTGTATAAAATGTGCGTGTGGATGGATGTATGTTGTGTGCAGATGGGGCCGGTAGGTAGGTAGCAGGCACTGCTGTTTGTCCCTGACCGCCCTGTTCCAGCGGGGCCGGCTGCGTCGCTGCCATGGTGGCCAGGCCTGCCCGTGGCCAAGGGCCACTCCATCCATCCTCCTCCTCATGACAGGCGCCCCGCTGCTGTGGTGAGGCGGACGACATTCCCACCGCCTTTGGAAGGGGCGGGGGCAGCCATCCCGGGGCTGTCACAGCATTCCCTGCCTCAGCCGCCCGGCAGGTTGTGGCCTCCTACCTTCGCTTCAGTGAAGCAATGGTGGTTTTTCACATTGTTTGCAAGCAAGTCCAGGGGCTGGGCCATTTCCCCAATAAGCTGCGCCATTGTGGTGGCCTGGGAGGGCGGAGGGAAGAGCGCACAGCGCACTGGGAGCCTACGGATACTGCGACACTGCGCGCCATCCCAGGAGGCCTTTTTAGCAAAGCTGTTGGAGAAAACTCTGCGTCTTGTCAGGTAAGCGAGTGCTGGCGACGTCCCTGGTGGAGGGGGCCGTGCCGTGCCTCAGCTGAGAGGGGTTTGGTGGTTCTCGGGAAGCCTGAGAGGATTTGCAGGGGTAAACCTGGCTCCTGCAGGCCTCTGGCATCTCGCTGAGAAAGAGCTGTTGCAGTTGCTCTGCAAGTTCCATTACTTAAGCTAATAGTGCCCTGAAGGAAGAGGATGTTGGAGCGCCGAGATTTCATCCTTCCTCATGTGAAGTCTGTTTTCCAAGGTTTGAACCACCATTTTCATTTGAAAAGGGACCACCAGTGTTTGCTCCCTAGCAAAGCTGCTCATGAAGATCCTCTCTGTCATCTTCTTGATCCCAAAGGGGGTGTCCAGACGACATCTCCCAGGGTACCAGGAGTGATAGCCAAAGCCCTAAGTGGAGCCACAGCTTTGAACTGCAAGTTCTAACAGATGGGCTCATTTCTCTGATGATTCAGCAATAATCACTTCTATAGACCATATTAACATAACCATGCTATCAGACTTACAGTCAATATTATTCACTAATGTTTAGTATGCTTTTTTTTAAACTTTGTTCCAAACTCATGTGATGCTCCTAAATTGCAGTTCATGGTGTTCTTTGAACTGCTGAACATGCCACATCTTCACTTAGCAAAAGCAGCACCTATGTAATTAAGGTACACATTTTTAAGGCTTTCCAAACTCATTTACTTGTCTTGCTTCAACACTGCTGCTTCAAAAAATAAATGATTAATTACTAATTTTAAAAAGTTCACAATTTCCGTCATACTGCTAGCTGTGATTAATAATGATGACTAATCATCAGATAATCAGATTTTATTGATTCTGTAGAAACTTTTCATAAGGTACAATAGCTTGTTCTTACCAGATTTTGCTGACACTTGGGGAAAATGAAATCAAATTAACTGTAGTCAAACGCATTTAAAAATTTATTGAGGACTCATAAGGACTGCTTAAAAACGTTACATCCTCTGTTTTCCACACTGGCTATGCATCATTTTGTTAGGCTGAGTGCATACTAGTGCACTCACTATTACCTACTATTTGCTTAAAAATACTGATCATGAAGGAATTTGTTTTCAGGTTTACACGAAATGGGTCATCAGTTTCCAAAGAGTGGTCTAAAATGAAGTGAAAGGGAGCAAAAATGAATTTGCTTCAAACAAGCAAATTCCACCACCAATACATAAATGCAAGTAAGGCATGCCCCTTAGAAGTCGATTATACAAAATCACATACCACATTGAGGTATATGTCATTTCTGAAGTCAGCCATGGCTGCCAACAGGTGGGAAGGCATGTCTCCTGGCCTGAAGCTGTGCAAGTAATTGATTTTTTCATTCTCTTTCTGAAGAAGGGAGAAATGGTGGGATGGTAAATGTATTTTACTTGACCCAAGGTTTAATGTTGTATTTATTTCTTTAGATTTCTTACCCAGCTTTTAATAAAGTATCAAGCGATTTTGAAGTCAAGCTGTCAGTTCGAAACATGTCAGAAAGGTACAGCAAAGGGCCACAAGGATGATTCGGGGGCTGGAACATATTTCTTATGAGGAAAGGCTGACGCAGTTGGAGCTTTTTAGTCTGGAGAAGAGAAGATTGAAAGGGGATCTCATCAATGCTTATAAATACTTAAAAGGAGGGTGCCAGGAGGAGGGTGCCAGGCTTTTTTCAGTGGTGCCCAGTGATAGAAAGAGGTAACGGGCACAAACTTGAAATAGGAAGTTCCATCTGGAGGAGGAACTTCTTTCCTTTGAGGGTGGCAGAGCACTGGCACAGGCTGCCCAGAGAGGTGGTGGAGTCTCCGACTCTGGAGACATTCAAAACCCGCCTGGATGCCATCCTGTGCAACCTGCTGTAGGTGGACCTGCTCTGGCAGGGGGGTTGGACCAGATGATCTCCAGAGGTCCCTTCCAACCCCCAACATTCTGTGATTCTGTGAAAAGCCTAGAACATTTAAAATAAATATTCTTAGGTAAAACAATTTACAGAACTCACATATTCTTTCTTACCATCTGAAACTAGTTTTCAGTTTCTGCATTTTATTAACCTCTGGAAAGTTTGTCCAATTCTTTTATGGAATATAGTGCTAATAAAGAGACACATGGGTGCTTAAAACAACAACAAAAAATTAGTCATGTTGAATGTGATTGCAGGTTGTCATCACTTCCCACAGCAATTTTAAGTGCTTCCTAGCAAGAAAGATTATTAAAGCAGCATTTAAAAATAGACAGAAAATGTTTAAATGAAGCAAATGTTCTATTTGTTTTTGCAATATTTGCACCAGCAAAATCTTTGGTGTTACTCAGGGAAAGTAATAAAACACTATGGGGCAAGTCCGGTGGCCAGTGGTTGTGCTCTAAGCTAAGAATGTTTTCTAAGTTATCCAGGAAACCAACAGAATCAGCCATACAGCACAGACAAATATTATCCATTAACTTACCAACTAGAGAAAACTGGAATTGCTGATAGGTAAATTCTGACCAGAGAAAGTCTAAATCTGGTTATTTTCCTGCATGGCAGTATTTCAAAAACCCACCATGAATAATTTCTGAAGTTGTTCGTCAGTTATTTTAAACCAAATAGGTCTTCCTTTCAACTAGAAATATCTGTTTATTGTAGTTATCTCTCCCACGCCAAACAAAGTTGAAAAAGATATCTTGCAGGTATTTTCCCCCATTTTTCCAGGATACTGATGAAAACTAAAAACTAATGCAGCAGGAACGTGGGAATTTTTACATGCATACAGAGCTTGTGGCGCTTGACTCACTAAATGAGCTTGCAAGGGAAACACTAGAGACCTAAAAACATCACCTTCACCCTGGTGGCTCACCCACCTAATCTTTAAACATCAGGCAGGTGCACAAGGAAGCACACAGGCATGCAGTGTACCTGCAGCAAAACATTTTCATCTTGTTCAGCTGCTGAAATGCTCTGCCCTGTGTTTCCACATTCTGTATTCCCAGAGGGTACTTTTTGTTTTACTACATCTGTAGCAAGTGCCTGACGGTTCACTAGCACTTGTGATTTTCAGTTTTTAAATACATAAATGAAATCCTTGCATGCAGGCCACTGAGCACTCCAGTTGAATAAAACAGGCAGGAGATCAGTTAATCTAACAGCTATGAGTGTAGGAAACAGTCAGAGTCCTACATTCTTTTATCTGCTATCAAGGCTATTTATGCACTTTCTTCAGGGATACTGTAATGCAGCATGTTGTCAATAGTCCCTGGTTCCCAAGCGTCTTTTCACTGCTAGCCCTGCTCATTTATTGAAGTGTTTTGATGTCTCAGTTTTGAAATGAGTCACAGAGCCATGCAAGCAGAATTGTTCTGCTCTGCAGCAGTTCCTTTCCCTCCTCCGACTCCTGAAATACCTGTGCATAAATCAACAAGTTTATTTGTGCCTCTTTCTTGAGGTGCTGTAAGTGCAATGTCAAAAGTACAGCTGAATGAGAGGAGCTGGACTTTCAGAAAACTGCGGCACAGAGACTGCTAAGGAGGCTGGGTGGTTGTGCAGTCAGAGTTGAAATTCTAATGTCTAAATAACTGAGAGGCAGAAAGGAAGAAGGTGAATAAGCAATTTTCAATGCAGCAAAAGGTTAATAGCAAGATGCCACAAGGTTCTGTAATGGGACTGATTCTTATCAAAATTTTATTAATGGCTTGGAAGCATTGATGAATAGTGAACTGGCAAAAATTGCCAGTGAAATAGAAACTGTAAGGAACATAACTGAGCAGGGTGGTGTAGCAATGCAAAGGCATATGAAGCTTCAGGGCTGGGAAATGCTAATCTGCCTTGCAGCAGATGTTCAGCATCATCCCTCACGTGTCACATTTTCCTCGGGGCTGGTGAAATGGAAACTTAGAGGGTCCGTCTGCTGAGGGAGAGAGAGAATTTGAACAGGTTCACACAGCTGGAAATGAGATTTCAAAGAACAGTTTTGGTTGGACAGGACCTTTTGAAATCATCTAGTCCACCTCCCTAATTAAGCAGGGTCAGCTACAGCAGGTTGCCCAGAACCATGTCTGGTTGGGTTTTAAGTGTCTCCATAGATGAAGACTCCACAGCCTCTCTGAGAAACTTGTTTGACTACCCTCACAGTGAAAAAGTGTTTTCTTGTGTTCAGATGGAATTTCAAGTGTTTCCGTTTGTGCCCACTGCCTCTTATCTTGTCAGTGGTCAACACTGAGAAAAGTTCTGTGCCCTCTTCTTCAGTCCCTCCCATCAGGTATTTATACATGCTGTCAAGATCCCTCATAATTTGAGAGTCTTTTATTGTGGAGAGGTTTCAGGGAAAACATTATGGAGTAAATGATGGACTGGACAAATCTTCCTGCTAAAGAAGGTGAAATGTTGAAACTCAGTGGATCTTGAGGTTACTTGGTGTGGAAAAGAAACAAGATTGATTGTGGGTTAGAACAGAGAACTGCTCAGCGTTAGGGTATGGACACTGGATGGGACCCATAGTAACAAGAGGATAGGGACCGGTAGTTAGAAATTACGGCTTTCAGATTTTTCTCAAGTTTCAGAAACGTTCTATGTTTGCTTCTGTTAGTACTTGAGAATGATTTCAAGTGCACCTTTTTATTTACTGTATTTTTAAATTAGCTCTTTCTTGCCTGGATCGCATGGACCTCACAGTGTCATTCCTGTGGATTAATTTTCTCTGAATTGCATGTTACTGCCAGTGACAACTCATCAGTTTAAACACAATCAGGTTATGTTTTCTGCTGTGTGGTTTCTCTGCATAGCTCAGGCCAGGACAATTTCAGCTGCCTGCTTACAGGAAGCAGGTTCAGTACCAGATACCGTCAGTAGGAGCTGAAGAGAAATGGACTGTCTTGGGGAGAAAGAGGCTAGAAAAAGTGTTCTGCAAGGAAAGCATAGTAAGAAAGAAGAAGAAAGAGGAAGGTGATGAGTACTGACATGGGAAAGGAGGCAAGAAGTGAATGATACTAAGCTATGAAAATCATAAATACAAAAGGACGGAAAAGGAAAACCATGGGCAACAGGGTCGGAGTAATAATGTTCTGTTCAATACATGTTAGTATGTATGAATGCACTCACCTGTGTTTCTGTGACTGTAACCAGGATTGTTATATTTTTCAGGGCTCCCCTGGTGAACTAAGCCCTTGAAGTTTGCATCTGAGCACATTAAGAAGTTTGCCAGAACCTCTGCGGTTGTGGAGAAAGAAGTTATTTGGTGCTTAGATCCATATTCGTGCAGTAGCAATAGAAATCATATTGAGTTACCACTTGGTACGGTTCGTATGCTGTTTGTATATGATCCCTTCCTGTTTTAAACAGGAAGTACAATGTAGTTGTCCGAACCACCATGAACTCACACCAATGGTGCATGGGACTGTGGAACTTAAGAGCTTAACAGCAGCAAATCAGTGGTAAGTCACCAAATGACAATAATGCAATTGTTATTGATCATTTTTGCATGCTCCAAGTACAGATGTAAAGCCTTACTCAAGGCATCACCAGTGAAAAATGTGGCTTTGAAGTATGGGTTTGATTAAGAAAATACAAGCAGAAGAACTCTAGTAGAATATTTGCTTCCCCTTTCAGAGTGAGTGTTTTGTGTGATCTTATCTTTGGAATTGTCAGTCTAGCAAATACTAAATTCACACAAAGTTACTTTAACACTTCTTTCAGTAGAAATTATATCTGAAATCTGTATTATTTTCCCTTGCCCACAGTTATGTTTGCACTTCAAAGTCAATAAAATCTTACAGTAATAAAATCTTAAGCAATCCTAAGTCCAGGCAAGTACAAGGTACTTTGTGTGCAGCCTCTAGCTTAAATTGAACTTCTAACTCATCTTCATTTTGCAATAAATTGGGATAAAATAATTAATACAAGCTGTAGAGCCCATAAATAGGATAGATTTTAGCCAAGGCTCTACCCTAAGTAAAAACACAATTTACAGTGAGAAGACTGTGACGGTAGTAAGCTAACAGACACTATCACTGTGAGAGATTGTTAAGAGCTATAGTGGAGGTAAATGATACCTAAGCCAGGGCATCCATTCCTCTCCAGTTTGTCTTCTATGATGTGAAATTGCAAAGCATAGGTCAAGAACAGGCAAATTATTTGTGCTTGGGGTAAGGAATGGGAAGATCTGTTTTTCCCCACTGAGTTGTTCTAGGGCCTGTACAGCTGAATAACACAGTTTACTGCATGGATAACAGCAGTATTAAGAGAACATAGTGAGAAATGGTGCAGAGATCTCAGTCGCACCAAGCAAAGCCTTAGCAGAGTTTTAAGGCTCTAAGTCGGAGCTGGCTGGCCTTGCTCCTGCAAAGCTGCAGAGTCCCGAAAGCTGTGCTTCCAGGACTTGAATTCTGCGCTACCTCTGTGCCAGTGCTGGACACAGCCTGCTGCTTTGTGCCTCCTCAGAACCCGGCTTGTGGGTAACAAGCCTTGCAGGAATCAGTGCAACTCCAGGGAAGCCCATGCAAGCCAAAACTGATGATCTTTGTTGCACCAGAGCTGTCTTGGCTACTGATGACGTTGTGCTGTTGTATCTAGTATTCCCAAGCCAAGAAAAGTGGCCAGAAACACCATGTTTGGATCTCCATGTGTTAGGGTAGGTTCAAACAAGACTTGTTAGTTATGGCCCCCCACAGCACTGAAGCCGCAGTAGTGTTTATCAGTTGGAATTAGCGTGTAATTTATAAATTATGCTCGAATTACTTTCTGTCTGAGCTAGAAAACATTGCCAGACCAAGGTCAATCAACAGCATGGCCATTTGGATGTTTCCATACCTGCTGCCTTCTTAATCTGCAGCCTGGATGTTCTAATGCATCACTGAAAATGGTGTATCAGCAACAGTGAAGCTCACACTGAAGTTAAAAATACCTCAATGGGTCTAACTTGTCCACAATTGGCCTGCACTGGCAGAGGTGCAAAGGAAGCAGGGCTCTAGATAAGATGAAGCGTGGTCTCTTCATGTGTAGTTTGCCCAATTCTGTTTGGACTCATCCTGTTTTCAGAAAACACTGAAGCTTAGAAGCTCTGTACTGTGGCAGCTTGAGTGTGAGCTGGATGGGAGATGTGTGAAGAGCAAACATGATTCAGTGCCTTAAGGTGGGCAGCTCTTACTGGAGCAACACAAGCCCAATGGATTGGAGGAGCAGTGAAAACAATTAGAAAACTGCTTCATGCTCACTCATCCTGGCTCTGTGTGGCGCACTGACTATACGTATTATTTATATAGCTGCAGGCTGAGTATTTTACTCCTCACTTCTGCCCTTAAGACAGGCAGGTGTTGGTCATTGGTGGCTCCTGCTAGGCAGCATCAAGGGCTTGGTGTCATGCGGCACCATGTGGTGCACTCTCATTGCAGTGATAGAGGTAGTGGTTAAGGCACTGCAGAGACAAAAATGCCATTCTTCTCATCTTTTTCTTTGGCTCCAGGTTCCTCTTGGACCTTTTTCTGTTCCTAGTCATAATGTGTTCTGTTCCCCTGTGTGTCATAGCTCACCAGTAAATGTTGTCATCGTTCTAGTAAAATAGCCCAGCTAAAACTATTAGACTTCTCTATTTAGTGGTGCTTCATGCTTTGTATCACATTAAACTGACAAGCAAAAATGAACAGGTGTGTGATAACTCAAGAGCTATTGAATGGTGTGGCACTAATGGTCTCTACAAAAAATACCAGAAGTATCAAGGCAAATTCCTTTGTTAGTTAAACTGCTATAATTTGGGGCAGACTGTAAATTACAGACAGTGTGTCTGAGTTAAGGGGTTGACATATGCATTACACCTGTGTTTAGCCAGTTGCTGTAAAATTTGCTGAAAGCTAATGTTTGCCTAGTGACACTGTGCATAAGCAGAAAATAACGTCTCTGTAGTAGGAGAGCCTCACTTGAACAAAGCTTGCTGCTTAGGGAGCTGAACAAAGGAAGAACAAAAGGAATATAAATGGGATAATGGTAATTTTTAATGGTAGTACACAGGAGGAGGAGGTATAATCCTGTATTGAGTATAATTATTGTAACAGATGATAGCACATCCAAACCGTGTGGAAGTTTTCTGTCCCTGTAACTGATAAATGGAAAGACAAAACTAGTAGCTCTCTTTTGGGGTAGAATGTTTCTGAATACAGAATCTGAGAGATTTTTGCTCAGAAAGGAGTAAAGGGGATAAATCTATTGGACTTGCTTACATTATCAGGCTCTACTAGACCTCTTTATTCAACTCTACAGCTGAATATGGGCAATGACACTAATGCAGAGTACAGCCAATCCGTCATGTGTTCCATTGCCCTGCTGCTATGGTGCTTCTGTACGAATACAGAGGCTGTTAGCAGAGCTGAAATTCTGCTAATTAAACAAGCACACACCACCCTGCAAAACAGCAATGTAGAAACCTATACATACATTCCTCTAAATAATAGTTTGTTTTATAAATTAGTAATTTTTTCATATATGGGAAAAGTATGTGATGGCAAATCACATCTCATGAAGATTTCACAGACAGGAGTTTGGGGTGACTATTATTTGTAGGTAAAAAACCAACTCCTTTTCATGAGATTGATTTTTTGAAACATGCTAGTGGGATGCAGAATATACATACTTACTTTTTTTTTTTTTTTTACTTTTATTGAGAAGGTCAGATATATTAGTTGCTATAACTTCAATTATCCAGAATGTGTATTTTTTTGGGTTTCTTTTAAAGTTACTGTGAGTGCCTTTTAATCCCTTTTCTTTCTGGAGTGCTGTAATGACAGCAGGAATCAACATTTCAGGACAAAAAGCAAGTTTTGTGTTTCACATGAAAAATCGGTTTGGGTAAGATATATAGGCTTGCACCGTTATTGTATTAGCTGAGGTAGAATGAGCTATGTAATCAGAGAAATAACAAATGCAACTTAAATTTCTAAGTTTAACACTAACCTTGGTCTGGCCCTCTAGTGTCAAAAGTGGATCCCAAGTTATTGCAGGATCATTCTGGATCCCAGAACTTTGGTTAAAATTTGCAAAGAAAATACACTTGTTCGTGGTGGCAACTTTTGAAATCCTTGGTATATTTACAAATCTTTTTAATTCCTGTCATCACGGATCTCCTGTCTCATTGAGCTGCACAGTCTCTTTGCACACAGTGTGGAAAAGCAAACTATTAAAACTACGTAAAAGATAAGGTGCTGTCTTCTCTAATGGTATGAGATGTTTCAGCACACAATGAGAAGAATCCTCTGATTTTTCAAAGGAATGTTTTAGTAATTCACTTACCGTACTGCTTGCAGACCTCTGAGCGCTGCCAAGGCAACAAGTAGGTTGAGAACAAAGCTTCTGATAATTCTGGTTATACGTTTGAGGTAAATATGAGGGCCATGATGGGTAGGAGTAGGAGATTTGTTTCTCTGGGAAAGCGTTTGTGTCAAAAAACGCATCAGGCAGTGTGAAGTAAGCGGTTCACCAGCTGCATATGCTTTTGAGAAGTGTGCTTAAAAACAATAACCTGAAAATAGGAGATAGTATCCCACAGGATATGGTGGGCATTTTGTGAGCTTCTGCAATATTCAGGAGGGATCTGTTTTTTGCAGCCTTACTGATAAAGCCTAGGTGAAGGGTGGATGCCCGTTAAGTCTACAGCTGTCAGAGATCAAAGAGATGGTGTTTATTACGCAAAACATTTTAAACCAAGTTGTCAGGCATTTGTGGGGGGTTTTATTGTGTCCCTGTGCACTGGGGAGTTCATCATGACTGGGGAGAAGAGAGGGTTGTCACAATAAAGACTGAGTTGGTTTGCATTTTTAGAAAATCATTACTCAGAAACCTGGGACAATGCATGTGTATTCATACAGTTTTAGAACCAGTATATGGCATGTCTGAAAATAGTGTTACTTTGCATAGTGGTTTTTCTATCATAAGCTTAATAGTATGCAGTATTCAAACAAGAACTGTCTTAGCATACTTGATTTTTGGCTATGACACATCTGGCCAGCATTTTGAAATGTGTGAATAGTTTTCATGTATGCAAATACCTGTGAAGTTGCATAATTCTTAATACAGGCACAAAGATTAAGGTGAGCCTTGGGAAGTATAGATACCCAAAAGTAAATGTGCATACATTACAGTTGGTTATCTTAGGTCCCTGGAGAGGGACAGTCTGAAATAATTCAGAGAAATCAGATGCAAAAGTAGTAGTTTCTCTGCATTAGCAGGACAGCAGCTTCGATGTAGACATGTTTGCTCCGTACGGGGGATGGACTACTTCTACTTAGGGGAATGTGAACTAGATTTTTGCACATTACAAAATCTATAAAAAGGCTTCAATAGCCTTCTTTGCAGTTTGTTGTTGCTGATGTCTCTCCTGAAGCTGTTTAAACTGTTCTTTCACATTCCCCAATGGCTGGTGAACTCTCTGGAGTGGAGAATAAAGCCAGGTGGCTTCAGCTGCTATTGACTGTATGCCACTGATTTGTGCTCTGGCCCTTAAAATGTATGGATACAGTTTTTTATTTCCATTTTGCTATTAATGCCAATTCTACATTTGCAAATCTGTTGTTGTATAGGCAGAAGTAGAACTTGCAGTCACTTGTATCTGCCAGGCCTGAGACTGGCCTCCAAACATTTGTCAATAAGAGGAAACTGATAATCAGCTGTATAGCAAAAGATATACCAGGAAGAAGTTGATTATCAGCCACCAATGTAGAATTATCACTAATAGTAAAATGGAATTTGCAGTTCCTACCATGCAGAAACCGAGATTTCCTGGGTCCAGTGCCTTTGAAACCTGTGCAGATTTTAAGGTACTAATATAGTAACAGCAGGCATTCGTGCTGCTGAAGCATATTTGACTGCTGAACCAGACATAAGGTTCAAACTGCTGAACCAGACATACGGTTCAAACAAAACCAACTTCTGTTACTGGAGAGAGAGTTCTGCAGCAGCTTTACTATACTTTGGCTACTTCACTCTATTTTCTTTTTCTTTTCTCTTTCTTTCACTTTGAGTCCTCTTCTTTGCAAGGGTTTTTGCTGTAAAAAGGAGAGAAGTAATCTGTATGCTGATGGCAGGGGTGATGACATGAAGGGTTTTAATCTCCTTCAGTCAACAAAAGCTGACCTTCATGTGTAGTAACTGTTTTTCTTGACAGGCTTTTAGTAAGACTATGATAGTATGTAATAATGACAAAGCTTGATATGAAGTGCTCATGAAGATACAAAGATGATGCAATGGTTTGTTGAGAATGCTGCCGTTTGAGTGTGTTTCTGAACAAAGTCAAGACAGAAATAATATGTCCTTTATTTAAAAAAAAATTCAACTGAATATCAACTGAAAAAATCCACTTGGGATGGTGGAATTTGTCATCAGTAATCTATTTAGGCCAGTGTACTAATGTAACTCTTAAAAAAGGATAAACAGGAGAAATTTTGAAGGCTTGGAAGTTTAGCTCTAGAACCTGTTGATAGAATGATTCTTGCCAAGGGTCAATTTTTAAAAAATAAAAAGCACTAAACACTTTGGACTTCTTCCCATTTACAGCTTTTCTAGAATAATTGCAGTGTGTGTATGTGCATATGTTGAGTGGGAGGTTCATAGCTGTTGCACAATTACCCATTATGTAGACTCCTATTTTTACAGTGTGGCAGCGAATTGCCAGAGCTAATTTTGAAAGTTTCTAAACCATTGTCAGTGCCTTCACTTTATTCTGATAGTTTTTATGTTATGCAAGTTATAACAGGTGGCAGAGTGCCTTAATAAACTGTATCTTGGTCTCATTTCTGGTTATCAAAAGTCAGGAGAGTCCTATCCATTATCTGTGTGTCTAGTGAATGGCAATAATGGCTACATAGGTTATATCATGTTCTGAGGTTAATTTAGTTAATGCTGCTGATATTGTTTAAAAAGATCTGAATAACCTCATTTTGACTAAAGGATTTCAGGGCTCACTAAGTTTCAAAAGGCAATATAAAGGCCTCATGGGACCAGAATCAGCTTTGTTGTTGAACTTAATGCTCACACTGGGCAAAAATTGGGGTGGGCTGATAAAATAGTAAAAGATACGTACTGATAAAATAAGTACTGGTGCACTTCTGTATTCTTTTTGTAGGGTGGGGTTTCTGGAGTGAGAAAAAGGATGTAGAAATGGGGAGGAATAAAGGAAGTGTGCTGCTTTGGTCCAGCTAATGTGGGCTAGGAGAAGGCAGAAATTTCTATGTTGTGTCTTAGTCAAGACAGAAAAAAGAATTTTCCTCATAGCAAATTTGGATGGAATTTCAGTCCTGTTTTGTAAACCTGTTTGGTTGTGTGGAATTTTAGGTAAGCAACCAAACTTTGGGATCTTTGTATGGGTGCATTTCCTAAACCACTTAAATCTCACTGAATAAAACCTTCTGCTTTTTTGAAATATGGGAGCTGAGTGATAAACTGTTTCTTTGACAGGCCAGTTTAGGTCAGCAGGACTCAGGATTTAGCAGCAAAACTTCCTGGCACAATTTCTGTCTCTCATAATTTTTTCTGAACCAGGAACTACTTTCACAGCCTCTTATCTTAAGATGTGGGGTAACTTTCATTCATGGTTACTTCTACTCTCTGTAATGCTTTTGTCTTGATAAGGTTTTATTTTCCTACAATGCTTTCTCATACCAAATAACACCTGGAAGCTTAAAGCTGCAAGAAATTGTTGTTATGCTCCCTAGAGGCAGAGCAAGAAACATTTCAGTTGGTTGAGTTATATATAGATATACACATGCATATACACATATATAAAAAATTTTCTTGATTTTTAAAAACAATGTTTTATGAGTCAAAGGTATTAATAAAAATCATTACAGAAATCAGAGGCTTTTCTACTCTCTGGTTTATTTGATGTCAGAACACCATATGAGAGGAATTTTAGGAACAAGAATCATATCGGCCAGAGGTGAATCCTCCATGTTCCCGTGTTCATTTGGGCTGCTAGGCTCATCATACTCTGTGAAACTCATTCTGGTTTGCAGCTGGCAAAGAACAGGTAGGTGTGAGACGGCCAAACTAAACCTAGATGTTACAGAAATTAGCACTGCAGATGGCGCACCTTGTTACGAATACTTTGGCTTCTTTATGGGGTGGTAATGCAGTTGTCTGTCTGTTTTAGTTCAAAGCTCATTTAATTGGTCTGTGATTTTTTCTTTTTTTGCAAATGGCTTTGCTCCTGCACTGCTGCTGGTCAAGGGGGGGACCAGGAAGGTGTGGGGTGGGACAGACCTCATGTGGGGTTTTGTTGTCCCCATGCTTTCAATGTCCCTTCTAAATTTTTCTGTCTGGATCAGCATGCCTTAAGGAGCAGTCCCAAAGCTCAGGGCACTTACCTGCTCCTGCAGAGACAGCTAACACCCTAGACTGGCTGCCCTTCCTCCACGTGCTGTGTTGCCATCCATGGGAGCAGTGAAGGCTGCTGGCTTCAGTTCCAGGGAGAGCTCCTGGAGCAGCCTGCACGGAAGTGGTAGGGGTGTGTGTCCTGGTTTGAGGCAAAACAGGACCGATTTTGTTCAGTAACTCTGCTTTCTAACTAGGCCTCGTCTAACTGCTGAAATTAACAGCATATTGTGCAGAAAACTGCTCTTTCTCAGAGTGATAAGACCCATGTTTATAGCTGATGCCGAGGCACGGTGTGCAGAGAGGCCCTTGCTTCGACTTACTGCGATAACGACCAAGGCCAGACACCTTGTTATTTGCCCTGTTGGAGGGTTGGAAGCAGAGAAGCATAGAGGGGTCCCATCTGTGGGGAGGAGCAGACAGGACAGGTAACCCAAAACTGACCAAACAGTGTATTCCATCCCATCTGCATCGTGCTCAGTATAAAAGCTGAGGGATCAAAGTGTCAGCATCCATTTTTTTTTTTATTCAGTTGTTCCGGTTTTCCGTTTTACGGCTTCCAGCTCCTTCTCCGACTTGCTCGGGCTTTTGCTCTTGCTGGGACTCTTGTTTTTCTTCTTCAATGGCCGGCGTCCGAGGAGGACTCCATCGGTTCGTCTGCCTTTGATTCCGACCCATGTGTTCCTGGATCCAGTTCCCTTCCGTCGCTGAGTCCAGTCTGGGACTTCCCCAAGTGCCTGCTGGTGACGTGACTGTCATCCTGGGAGCTTGATACAGTTTTGTATATATTTCATTATTTTCTTTTTTGTTATTTTATTCTTTATATTTCATTAAAGTAGTTTAGTTCTTACTAAACTAGACTCTCTTCTTCCCTCTCTCCTGCTCGGCAGGAGAGAGGGAACATCTGTCGCTCGGTTTGCTTGGGCCAATCCAGCCCAAACCCATGACAGTGTGTCATTGGTACAGGAGCTTCTTCTCGTGCTGAAACCACATCTGGAAGGCAGTGCTTGTCCAAAAATAGAGAGTAAACAGGACTTTTCCTGCCTTGCTATTGCCATGCACAATTTTGCTAACGCTTTAAGGTGGTTGGGAGGCCAATGTGCTGAGTACATAGAGAAAAACTCCTTACAGTTAGGTTTCCTGTTGGTTTCTTACTTCTCAAAGGAAATTTCTCTTCTGGGGTGAAACCTGCCCTTGTTCCTGTGTCCAGGAGTCATGTGCTTTCCCTGTCCCACCTTTTCTCCCAAATACAGCCTGGTAGTGGGAAGCTATCTGTTGCAAAGATTGGAGGTTTCTTCACACACGTCTGACCATCAACACATATCAAGCTTATGTCATACTTGAAGAATTTAGTTACAACAAATCTTAAGTTCATTTCCCCAAAAAATAAACCTGGAAAACACCATCTCTCATTCCTTCATATCATTGGTTTTGGAGAGAGCTAACCATCAACTGTTGTTAAAGATGAATGATTTTTGTTGTTAATGTGAAAGGAGTAACATGTTTGAATTCAGCAGTTTGTGGGTTAACTGATCCTATATTTCAACTCAAGAAGGGGGTTAGTTGATCATATATTTCAACTCAAGAAGCAGTTGCACCCCTGGATACCGATTCTAACTTTCTTGCTGTCAGAAGTCAAGCATGTGCATTCATTAGGGATTTCAGGTGTTGACTTTTCAGAAGACTCTTTTGAAATGCAAAATTACACTTAGAATTTTGTCTTTGGTTTTGTCTGAGAATTAGGTCTATGGTATTATGAAGGTTAATTCAGATCAAAGCTAAAAATTTCCCACAAGGCATTTCTTTGTTTTGTGACGCTGTCATGGTTTGGGCTGGACTGGGCACTGAGATGAATGACAGATGTTCTCTCCCTCCTCTCTCTCTCCAAGGAGGGGGGGGGAGAAAGAGAGAGAGACTTACAAGTTTTAAAGAAATTAAACTACTTCAACGAAATTTTAATAATAACATAAAAAGAAAATAATGAAATATATACAAAACCAGTATTGAGCTCCCAGGATGAGGGTCATGTCACCAGCAGGCACTGGGAGAGTCCCAGACTGGACTCAGTGATGGATGGGCTCTGGATTCCAGATCTGGATTCAGGACTGCACAGATGGGAATCAAAGGCAGACAAACAGACCGAGTCCTCCTCGGATGCCAGCCATTGAAGAAAGAGGGCTGATACCTCAGCTTTTATGCTGAGCATGATGCAGATGGGATGGAATACCCTGCTGGTCAGTTTTGGGTTACCTGTCCTGTCCGCTCCTCCCCACAGGTGGGACCCCTCTGCGCTTTTCTGCTTCTGACCCTCCAACGGGGCAAATAACGAAGTTGAGTGCCATTGGTTGTTAAAGCAATAAGTATAAGCAAGAGCCTCTCTGCATCCCATCCCTTGGCATAAATTACACCTAATCAGGTCTTACCACTCTCAGAAAGAAGTGTCTCTGTAATACACTATTAATTTCAGAGAGTTTCAGAGAGTTCAGTTAGTTAGAAGAGGCTTAACTTCAAAGCAAAATTACTGAACAGAAAATTGGTTCTGTTTTACCTCAAACCAAGACAGATGCCTTCCTTAGAAGCTTCCATGCAGTTTAGTTTTCTGTAATTTTAACATATCTGCATTGTTTGAATAACAGATTTATTAGATACTCTAGGTTGCTAGGTACCTTCATTTCTGCTGACGTACCTTACCGTCTTATGTTTCCTCTAAAATATAGGAAATATATATTAATAATTGAAAAGATTAAATGTATAAACCACAAACCTGAACAAAGCACAGAAAGACCAGAAGTGTCCGAAGCAGTTACACCTCCTCTCTTTTCCAGATGATTGGTTTAAAGAATGGAAGGCATTAGCACAGAAGAATTCAGGTTCATTCAAGATAGCATTGACTTTTTTTCATTCAGCTCAGAAATATAAACTGTAGCAATCATTTTTAAAGATGAAAAAGTTACGAGATAATAACTTTTCCTTTCCTTACCAATTTTCTGGTAAACTGAGATTATAAGAGAGAGCAGATAGTTCTCTGAAGATAAAGATACGAATAGGCTTTACTGTTCCAAGCCATTTCTCCTCAGTGTGTTTCTGATCCTAAAGGTGAAGGAAAAAGCTGCAACAATAAAAATAGTGAGAGGGCACTGTGCAAAGCACTGGCAAGGCTATTGAGTTTCCAGGGGGATGAGCTGGGATGAATGAATAGGGCATTATAGCTCTAATCTCTATGATTGTGAGCTTCTGGCTGCTCTTGCTTTGCTAGCAGATTCTGGATGAGGTGTTTAGTTCAGAGGTCTAGCATTTCTTGACCCTTCACTGCTTGCCGACAAGCATATTCTTTACCCACCTGTCTGAGCAGGTAAGCAGTAAGGGTAGCTAAAACTGCCGGCTACGAGCACTGCAGAGAGATTCCACAGTAGTGGTGACTCTGGGCTGCGCTTGGAAAACCAGTATGATTGGAAGGTATGTCTGCAGTAACGTTTGTTTGTTATCCAGTTATGAGGATCAAATCTTAAATACGCATATCCAGTTTTCAGGTATGCTGATGAGTTTGCAGTTTGCTTTGTGATGATCAGTCTTCAGCTGAGAGAACTAGACTAAAATGAATTTTACATCTAGTTAAGCATGATTTGATCACATTAATATTTAACTTCTTGCAAGTAAATCAAATTACATCTTGATCATTTTACTGGCAATATATATTTATGATGTTACCTGTCTGCTTGTATGCACATACAGATTTCTCAGTTTCCTGTGAAGTTTCTACTTTTAGCCAATGTTGATTACATCATGGATATTACCCTTTATAGCATGTGTGACTAACAGTCTCTTTCCTGGCAAAGTGAAGTACAGGTATGAGGTTCTTTGGTTTGTTTTCATTGCCCAGTGACCTGAAATATCTCTGGTCAACAGTTCTGAATCTTGTCATTCAGCTGACTTTTCCTCTTGGCCTATAGACGCAGAAGAATTGCTACAAGCTTTGGAAACAGAACACTGAATTTAAATAATCAAATGGATGTGATCAGTGCTCAATTTTATATACCCTTTGTGTTAGCGTTTTCTCCTCTTTTAGCTCTAGGTTATTCTTTCCTACGTATGTCAATAAGCAATGATATCCAGCCTTCGCTGTGCAGTACTTTCTATGTTGGTGTTGGTCGAGGGTGGATTCGTTGTATAAGGCAGAATTGCTATTGCTTTCTCATCTGCAGCATGTTCTCTGACTTGCATAGTGAGGGAGAAACAGTGCAGCTTTAGCCACCTGAGGGAGCAAAAGCACTGCTTGCCCTGTTCCAGATGCATATTTGAGTGATGGTAGCATCACCACTGCTGCAGTGACCATCTTTACTGAGAGAAGCAGCGCAGGCACTGCGCACCTTGCTCCTGTTCTGCTGCAGCAACAGGAATGTCATGCTAGGCTCTGTCAAGTAAGCGTTACCCAAGAGACTGCCACCACAGTGCAGGGCTTCTGTGTCCCTGCTGGCTGCTCTGGCGCGGCTCATGAGGAAGACGCAGAGGTGTCTGCAAATGGGAATGACTGTATGTTTATGAAAGGGTGACTTGGCGTCTGTTCAGTTTGGAGGGCAAGACTTCACAAGTGATGTGATGAGGAGTTTGTTTTCGTAAGTCTGTTAGTTGTCCTCATATTACCCTCCACAGGACTGTCATTGACTACACCAATACTTCCTTGCCATGATGCCTTTCCCTCCATTAATGAACTTGACATGAAAAAGAAAAAGGTTGACTTGTTAGTCTGTGCTTTTAATAGTGCTCTTAAATTTAGAGTGCATCCTGAGGAGCCCTCCTGGAGAGGTTGCCTCTGTGATGAGGAACCCATTTCCCCAAACCATCCTATTATGTGCTGTGGTTGTAAAGACTGTGATTTATGTCCCTGGGCAGCCCTTATTGGCATAAGTTCATTTGCATTAGCAGGATTGATGGTACATTTGGCACTGTGAAACTCAAACACGAATCAGACTTGATGCAAGCGAACTGAAGGAGTTGATTAGGCTGAGTGGATGTTATAGTGATTTATTAGACAGAAATATTTTATTTTAGAGAACATTTTTTTATTTGCAGTTATACAATCAATTTTGCTAATATGGGAAAAAATTATCACTTAAGAAAAAGGATAATGTACCTGAGAGTTAATCCATGCTGTATAGCTAAGGAGATAAATCCGGCCTGACAATTGTCAGCATTGCTTCTGCTGTGATGAAGAAAAAGGTACTTAAAAGTTCTGTCACCATTTGCCAAAACTATTGATTCTCGATATTCCTGTCATAATTCTGGGATTTTACTAGTAAGGCTTCATTATGTTTTAGTTGTGTTGGAGAGTTTTCTCCAAGGATTGATCCAACAGTATTACTTTCCTGCTTTAAGGCAGGACCCAGCTGAGGCTTTGTTTTTTTGGGAACAGCAATAAAAACAGGGTGGAGATGCTGGTCAGGAGCAGGTGGCACTGGGGACTAACCTGCTACCTTGAGGGAGGAGGCAGGGAGAGGTGGAAGGAGAGCCTGTAGCTGGAGAGGATGGTGTTAGCTCCACCCTGGCTACCAGGCTACCACCTGTTCTTGAGGTCCCATGTCAGCCCCTTAGGGCTACGAACCACCCATGTAATAATTTAAAATCATATGCTTTCAGGCCGGGGTTAATGGAGTGTGCAAAAGAAAGTTCTTCATTAGCTGCTTACTAAGCTTTTTACACTTCACCCTCAAGTCTGTCTCAAACGAACAACAGCATATTCCACACCTTGTGCTTAAATCCTGAGTATTACCGAAATATGTTTTCCTTTGAGATTTTTCTCTCCAAAGGCTGTGATGTCTGTGAACTGAGCAAGCTTATCTGAGGAAGAGAGGAAAAAAACAAGTATCTAATATTACACAACCAGGAGTTACTCAGCTGCAAGACATTAAACCTATTTCCAACACCATTCTTCAGATATTCATAGAATAATCTCTATAGATAAGTGAACTGGAAAATTTTTAATGCTGTTAACTTCTTAGATTTTGAGCTGCTTATTTTTCATCTTTTGTGAATTGCATCATCTTTGACTTCTGTTAAGGAAGGTCAGCTATCTTCTGTTCTTCAGATGATGTCAAACCTACCAGCCGCTTTTCTTCTTATTTCTAGCCTTTTCAAACTCAAAGATGTAGAAGTAATGCTTAGAAAAAAACCACATTGTTTGGACATGTAGAGGAGAAGCTTATCTAACTAATGATAAAGAAAACCAAAATCTCAAAAATAATGCTTCCAAATGGGAAGATCATATATTGTGCAGTTCTTCAGTAAATATTATGGTATTATATGAACATTTATTCAGGGCTTTATACTTTATTTAAAAAAAAAAAAAAAAGCTTTCAGACCAGGACAAAAGAATTTGTACAGAAAAGAGAAGCCGAAGCGATGCCTTCATCATGGGCTGAAGGATGACCGGGTAGTTTGCCAGGGATTCTCATGGTAAGCTGCTGAAGTATCAAATGAAAATTTGGCCTGAAAATCTTCTTATTTTCAAGGTGCCAGATTTTATCCTCCAAATTTCTTCTACAGCCACTGAGGTTTACTGTTTCTCTTGTAATCCTAATTGCTTAGACATCTTTTTTGGGGTGTAACACCTCCTATTTTTACAATCCTATATTATTGACCCCTTGCTAATTGTAGATAATAAAAGTGGTGCTAAGAAGTCTTGGACTAGGTGACAGCTGAGCTTGACATCTTCCTACATACAGCTGATATAGGTCTTTCTCAGTGTTTTTGCTCATGTTCATGAGATAAATTCGTTTGCAGATCTCCTGCCAGAGCCATGACTGGCAACCAGCGCAGCAGTGTTAATGAGGCACAGCAGCTGAAGTACTGTCCTTGGTAGGGATAACCTGGCCATGGTGATCAAGGTGGTTGTGTTTTTAGCTAGTTGTGATTGTACTTAGAAGAAATATTAAAGAGTTTTTTATGCCCACTTGTCTTGAGTTACTCCGCACAGGTGTCTTCACTGCAAGTTCTTCTAATACATATTGAACAGCCTTCTATTTCAAAACTGTGCTGTGTGGAAACTGATTAAAAATGTCACTGCTTCATATATTGAATTTGAAGTTCTTGCTAATCATATTGGACCTTCATTACATATTGAATTTTTGAAATGCAGCGCTTGTGTTTCTTGTTCATCAAATACGCTGTCTCTGGTATAAATGCATTTATTAGCAGTTGTAGAGACTTCACCTTTAAAAGAGATAAAATTATCAGTAGGTAAATTAATTTTCATAGCTTCTGTCATTGATTTATTAATAGTAAGACCCGTTGGCTTGGCAGAGCTTGCAAGACCATCTGTCTTTTTGTGCACATCTTCAGCTATATTCTTTTCTGTAGTAAGAAATCAGACTTGGTCAAGTGACCCAGCTCTGCCCAAATATACTTCAGTTTTTGTTTGAATACTGAATAGGGTAAGTCAGTTGTGGACAGAGATGACATTCACCTGCACTTTTGTAATAATTAGTTAATAAGATGGGGTGATGTTAAACTTGTCTTCAGAAATTTTCATTGGTTGTTTGCTTGCTTACACTACCTGATGGCCTGATGTCCACACGAGCAACGCCAGCTCAAGCTATGTATGTGTTGAAAGTAAAACATCAAGGCCAAGTTACTAGGTACAACTTAGGTATAAGCAACATTATTAACCTATAGAGGTGTGAATCTGAGTACTGCCTACAGTGGACCAAAATGCCTAAAGAGGAATTTAGTGATAAATACCCCTCTCCTGGTTTTAGATCCAGGAAAGATATAGTATGCACCTAATTAACCATGTCATTAAGTCCTGCTGGCCTAAGTGGGTTGTATTGGAACGTTCTCAACAGGGAATTGGCATAGATGACTTTTAAAATGTTTTTGTGTTTTATGTTACGCATAAATTGCACCTGAATGGTACATATATATAATAGTTCAGGTTCTTTCCCTGTCTTTTCACATTCATAAGCCTTGAGCAAAAAGCTTTTTTCCACAGGAATTGAAACACTCCTAGTAATCATGCCAGCAGTTATCATCATGGCTCAGGATAATAAGCAAGAAAGCAGATGAGCTGGCAAAACAAGGTAAGTAAATGATCCATATTTTGTACCTCCGCCTCCAGAGCCCTGTGCAAAATGAAACAGAAATTGGATAAATTTATGTATATACGTAAAACTCTGCATGAGATGGTTGTGAACAGTGTGTTCTGTGCTTCAGTTTTCTATGGAAGCAGTGGCACTCGAAATGAAAGCAGGTTCTAAAAATAAATGTCAGTGAGACCTTGAAATAAAAATCAAATCACAAGTCACTTTGCTATTACTGGGGAGCTATCCCTATGTGGAAACTCATGGATTTCATACACTTGTCTTAAAATGAAACCAGTTTGCCCAACCTCATCCCAGCTGATTCTGTAAAATATGTTTTGCATGCGGACTGCTGGCTGGATGTCCCAAAATGAGCAGAATTTAAGAACTTTCCTTTAACGCCCTGTGAGAGGTCTCAGACAGGCAGTTATTAGCACATCAGTCTGAACTTAAGACCTTGGGGCAATGAGGTGGACCTGATGTTCCTGCCAGAAGTATTTTGTAAGACCAGTGATCCATGGTGAGTTACTGAGAACCATTTGTCACTTCAAATGTGCCCCATCTCCTGCATATGGAAATGAGCTGATACCGAGCAGATCCCACCTGGAAATCTTCATGTGGTTCATTTTTATCTGTTCATGAGAGCTGTAGGAGGAAGGAATCACAGGTAAGAGTTGAAAATGATTTGATGATTTGCGAGGAAGGAGAATATCCATTCCCAACTATTCAACTGCTTCTGTCCTTCCAACTGGTTTTTTGCTTGTCAGTGAGAGGATTTGTGGCAGCACAATCCATTGCCATATGTTCCCCAGTGTCATAATGCTCAACATGTAATTACTACAGATGTAAGCATATGTATTTTGCTGGTTCACCCTTAACGTAATGTGGAAAGGATGCCAACTTGTGCTGGAGCAGTGCAGGGTAATGTACGTCCCAGCTGTTTTGCTGCTGGTGCAGGGACAGGAGGAAGGACAGGAGGGGCATGGCCTCTTGTCAACCTGCTCCTCCTTTCCTGAAGTGAGCTCATCTCTACCTACTTACAATTTTTTTTGGTCAGTCTCTCAAGTTTAGCAAATCAGTCTATCACTCTCTCTTATGCCTTGAAAATAAGTGTTTTTCCTAGCCACAATGAAGTTGTGAAGAGATCTGAAATTGTGAAGCAGGTGTCTTACCTCTAGCAGTCGTTTAATTTTCTTTTCTGTTGCTCTTCAACATGCTTCTTGGATGCTGTGAACTGGGCTGGAATTGTACTAGTTATAGGTAAAATACATTTGATTATAAAAAAGATACTAAAAAATTCTCTTATTTTCTCCCTGTTTGTCCTTTAACCAGAGATTGAAATTCCAAGGGGAGAGGCTTGGCCCTACTGAGTGGTGGTCCAAAGGCTGTAGCTCTGAAAAGTTATAAAGTAAATGTTTTTCTCTAAGTAATTTTGGTTTCATTGTGGGTGTACATTTCTACAGTTGTTATTTTTCATTAATGGGTTTTAAAGAGTGTGTACTTACATGTCGATTTATGATGTTACAAATCCCAGTTCCAGACCTATGTTGACTGAACCTACAAACAAAATGTTGTAGGGTGACTTATGAAAAATTCAGTGTGGGATTTACAGGTAAAATACCTATTTCGAAGGAGAATTAACTCTATACATCATTCATTAAGCAGCAATTTTGATGGGCTTGGCCACTTCTTCAAGGGGAGTCAAAGCTGAAAGCTGTTCTTCTGTCTTCACGTGCACACCAGTAGAAGAAAAAAAACCAAACCAGAATGGAAAATAGTTTGAAAGTGCAAGTATTTTCCCATTAACCTTTCAGAATTAGAAACTACTGGTGATATAAAAGTCTCAAAAGCTGAAATTTCTGGACCTTTGAGAACTAGAGGAACATAGGAGGGGGCCAGCTTAAGGAACTTGACTTCTCTGAAGAGTTCCATGCTCTTTTAAAGCCAGGTGTTTTAAGGGATTAGCTCATCAGAAATCACCTTTAAACTAAGAGCTTGATTTGTAGCACAGGCATGTACATATTCCTCAACCTTGGCTGAAGAGCAGCAGACCTTTACATTTTCAACTGCCTTTTAGCTTGAGTGCTTGTAGATTTGTTGTATTTGTTATTCATAATTCTAAACCACACCAATTTGAGACTTGTTTTTGTTCTGCTGCTGTGGTTTTCAGAGCTGGAGCTGCATTTATAACATACAAGAGACATGTTTATTTTAGTTTTGCAAAACACATTTTTGTAGGAAAAGCTCCATTTTGGAGATCGCTTCCTTTTTAAGATCTTTCTTACCAGAAGCATGTTATGACAGTAAATTTGTATCACGTATTTATCCTTATTGTGCTACTCTGTCTGGTAATATTTTTAACATTAAGACAACCTTCCTGTCGCTGCAGAGCAGTGCTGTAAACAGGGCCTAGTTCCTATAGACTTGTCTTCTGAGCATATATTGGTTTTTGTAATAAAGTTTGAGTTTGAGATGAGCAGAGGGCATTAGATGTCAGAAGTTAGTGGTGGTTTTCAAGAAATCCTCTGACATTTCCTCTTAAGAAACATTTTCATATTTTCTTTTTGTCTACCTCATAACTTTATATTACTGTTTATCCTACTGGAAAGTTGATTCTAGACACAGGTGCTCTGTTCTGCTTTGCACCTAGGCTTTCCAGCAACAGCTGAGTGAGTGGCAGACAGATAGAAAGACAGCTACAGAAATGTAGCTGGCTGAAGAACAGAAGTAACTTTTAGTAGAAAGAACCCGGCATCTGAGCTTCCTCACTGAACTGAGATGTTTTATAGGGGAAAAAAGATTGATGGGGAAAATGAAAAATAGAGAATTCTTATTCAAATTCTTAGTACAGATTTTGTGGAGTCAATTAGGTTATTTAAAAAAACTAAACAGAGTGCCAGAGTTGTCACCTGCGGTAAGTCATCTTACACCAATGGGTTGTTTTCTTAATTTTAACAGAGATGTTTTAGACTTTGGAAGATTTTAAATGTGGAGCTTTTAAAAGCAGAACAGCACAAAGCAGGCTAGTTTTCAGTTGGACAATTGCTGTGTCACTGGAAAAAATCAAGATGTTCAATGTTATATACAAGGTAAGTGCATTTTTTTTCAAAGGCTACTTTCCTGACTGCTCTTTGCATTTTCATTGCCAGCACTAGCCTGGGGTATTCTCACCTGCTGCTCCCTCCATTTGTGTTTTGGTTTCTATGCCTTGAAAGCTTGCTCTCCTTCTCCCAGCTCCCTCAATCCTAAAGACTTGTATAAGAATCATAAAGAGCTGTATTTTCCTTATATAAGACTTATATAAGTCTTATAAATAATTATAAAGAAATTTTAGTCTTGTTGGAACAATAAGGTTACAAGGGGAATTAGCTGTTACTGGGTCTTTGATGTAGTACTACTAGCCTACAACACTGAGAAGTACACGGGGATTACAGTTGTTTATTCTTAAGGCTAAATATAGATTGCTTGAAGCATTATGCTTTAGTTTTTTTCTTTAGTGCTAATGCAAAGGCAAAGTCCGTGGGCTCAAAGGCTACCATCAGAGAGAAGCATGCATATTTGACATCTGATTTCCATTTACTGTTGCCCCATGGTCTTCTAGTTCAAAAATATCTTTCGTATTCCCAGGAGAGGACTGCATTGCAGACATTTGAATTTGGACACTGGATTATTACTAAAGAATTTACTTCCATGTACCCATTCATTTCCAGCATCAAACTCTCCATTCCAGTCATTGGGGCAAATTGTTTTTATTACAGGTGGCTATACTGTATGCCCAGGGAGCCAGCTGAAGGGGGTTGGATTTATGTTGGAAATGAAATAAAATTACACAGCTGCACTATTTATAAAGGCCTCTAAAAGTTTGGTCTCAGTGGAGGCTGTTCAGAAGAAGTACAGATCTACAGAGATCTTTAACATAGTAATCAGAGGGCGATGGCTGTTGAGATTGTGGGAGAAAAAATAAAAAGAAAGATTTATTGCTTCTGGGTTTGGGTTTTGCCAGAAATATAGATGCCTTTTCACAGAGATATTTGTCTAGATATTTGAGCTTTCTGAATTTAAAGAAAAAAAAATAGAGAAAGTAACAAAACTTACAGACCTGAAGAACTGAGTTAACATTAAAAAGGCTTCTTGCCGAAGGGAACATTAAGTAATGTCAGCATTCAGGAGTAATGAATTACTTCAGTGTTATGGTACTCAGTTAAAGCTGAAATGCGTTCATCTTTGTTTAATTTCCAGATTGCAAATGCTTTAAATCAGCAAACGAAGTTCATACCAAAGTAGATCTGATCTTTGTTCTTTTTCTTCCAGTTCTTTCTAGTTAGTCATGCCATAGTCTTGCTGTGGTCTTTTTTATTATCAGAAAAGAAAAATTTCTAAACTAATTTATTCATTGCCAACTGTATCAGACTATGATGTATGCAATACTTCTTTATAATGCCATTTTATTTTCAGAGAGTTTGGGATATTTTTTCATGATTTAGAGTAGCAATGGTTTTCAATCTTATTCCACCTTTGAATGACTTTTCTTTATAACAAAAATTAGTTAAATAACTAGTTACTCAGAGGGGAAAAAATAGCAAGACAAAGTCTTGTGGGTTTTTTTTATGGGAGAATATTGTTTTTGTTCAGAAACTTACATTTCTTCTTCAGTCAAAAACTTTGTAGAAATAAGTTGATATTTTTACCTGGATGTCTAAACCAAGGTATTGTCATTGATAAAGAATTAGTGAAATTTTCTAAGATATTTGGCTCTCCAGAAGCTTAATCAATAATGACCAGTGAGTCCTAAGAACTCTGACAATAAGTGTGTCGTCTTTAAGTTACTAGATAATGTGTTTTAATGAGGAATCTGTGTTTCATAATAAGTAGTAAAGCTTATTGTGACATCCTGCAATTGGAGCATTTGGCAAATAGCTTCCTTGTGTATCTGCTTTCAGAGGAGCGTTGTAAGATGACCTATTTGAACAAGTACATCTGTCAGTATAAGCAGAAATTCATGCTGTGTATGTAGTATCTACGTAACTTGGCAGCTCTTTTCTATAAATTTTAGGAAAAATCTGGGGTTTGTATCACTACTTGAGTTCTGCAAGAGTGGACTCGTAATGCTGCAACTTATGTCAAAACATCTGTTATGGTTCTTGGCCTCTGACAATACTACTGAGGGTTTTTGTAGTAAGGGAGTGTTTTCCCTCCAGTGGTACCATAAGACATTTGCCCATGTCCAGAGGATTAAGCCAGTGCCAGTTTACTGCTCAAATCTCATTTCAGTCTTGCAAAATGGATGTATTAGTAGCATTGTTACACATACTACACATTCACTAAACTCTCTTGCTACCAGACTTTGTCTCAGGCTAAGTAAAATTGGCTCTATCTGAATGCAAAATCAAATTGAATAGTGATATCTAAACCTACTTGGAACTGAGCCATATGGCAGAGCTACTGCAGAGTCTGCAATCCAGACTGCCCTTCTCCCATTTATTTAAATTTTGTAAATAGCTGGTGTTTTTAAGAGATGAAAGCCGTCCATCCTAAAGGGTACCAAAAAAACTGTAAATAATTTAGTTTGAGCACCAAGTCTCCAGTATACATCATAGTATTCTGTGTGTAAATTGCACCCTGACAAAGGTCCGCAGCAACCTCTGAGACAATGTATAGTGAATGGCACTGCCGCACTGGCATGTACCATGCTGCTCAGCATTTGAAAGAGTTTCCAAGCCTTTCTGGTTATGCTTTTGCATGTAAGAGGTGGATAATGAGTAAAAACTTGCAGCTAGGTAAAATTTCACAGTTTTGGAATCATGTTTCTTCCCCATAGCTTATCTAAAGCATCTTTTCAGCTGCATGTTCTTCAAGCTTCCTCTTGTGGTATTGGCACGCATTTTTAGCATGCATACCACATCCCGCAGCACGTTCCTCGTTTAAGTTACATCCAGAGGTAGGCAAGATACCTTCAGTAGAACTCTATTTTTGCTTACATGCCCCCCATACATGTATGAAGAAATCTTGACACCTTTTCTCTATGTAAGTGAAACAAATCGACTTGATGTGCAGGATTGTTTAGAATGTTTGTTTGGTATTCTGCTGAGCATGTTGAATGTAAATACTAAGACAAAGGTTTTAGATTTTAGAAGAGCAAATTTCAGCTTGCTCAGAGCTCAGCTGGGAGGGATTCTGTGGGAAGCTTCCACAGAGGATAAAGGAGTTAGTGACACTGGGATTTTTTCAAGAATGCTCTTCAGGAAGCACAAAAACAGCTCATTGCCCTTAAAGGTAAGGGAAGCAGGCGAAGTAAGAGATCCCCTTGGCTTAACTACAAGCTTCTGGGTCTGCTCAAATCAAAAGAAAAGTGTGCCAGAGATGGAACAGCAGGTGAATAGCCATTGAAAGCTACAAGGGTGTTGCCAGGGCATGCAGAGATGCATTTAGAAGGGCAAAAGCTCAGCTCAGCTCAGCTCAAATCAAAGCTGGTGAGGGATGTCAAACACTACAAGAAGGGGTTCTTCAGGGACATAAACAATAAGTAGGAACAGAAGGAAAATACTGGCCCACTGTTAAACGGTAGAGGTGAGTTAGTCACCAACAATGCTGCAAAGGCAGAGGTTTGCAACACTTTCTTCACCTCTGTCTTCACCAGCACTGCTGGGCCCCAGGCCTTGGGAACAGCAACCCAGGCTGAGGCAAACACAGACCCACCACCAGTGAAGGAAGAGCTGCTACGCGAACCATTACGGGAGCTTGACCCTTATGAATTGATTGGCCCTGACAATATCCACCTGAGAGTGTTAAGAGAGCTGGCTGGTGTCACTGGGAGGCTGCTCTCCGTAATCTTTGAGAAGTTGTGGAGAACAGGGTATGTCCCAGAAGACTGGAAGAAGGCTAATCTCACCCCCATCTACAAGAAGGTCTTAAAGGAGAATCTAGGAAATTATAGGCCTATCAGTCTTATTTCAGTCCCTGGGAAAGTTATGGAACAAATCCTCGTAGGGGGCTATCACAAGTCAAATGAAGCACATGATTGGGAAAAGCCAGCATGGATTCACCAAGGGCAAATTGTTCTTGACAAACCTGGTTGCCTCTACAACAAAGTCACCTGCTTGGTTGATGAGGGGTGAGCAGTGGACATTGCCTACCTGGATTTCTTCAAGGCTTTCAACACAGCTCCCCCCACAGCCTCCTCCTAGAGACACTGATGTGTTAAGGTCTAGACAAGTGGTCTGTGCGTTGGGTGGAGAAGAGGCTGCCAGGCTGCACCCACGGCAGGGTGGGGGGTGGTAAATAGCTCCTTTTCAAACTTTTCAACCTCTCACAAGCCGGGTCCCCCAGGGATCGATATTGGGCCCAATTCTGTTTAATAGCTTCATCAGTGATGTGGATGATGGGACCAAGTGTACCCTGATGAAGTTTGCTAATGATATCAAACTGGGTAGGGAAGGAAGGCAGAGCCACCCTACAGGAAGACCTGGATAGGCTGGAAGAGTGGGCAGAAGTTCAACAAAGACAAATGTACCTGGGAAAACATAATCCAGGAGCTCAGCACAGGCTGGGATCTACCTGGCTGGGGAGCAGCTCTGTGGAAAGGGACCTGGGGGTCCTGGTGAACAAGAAGTGGTGGACATATGAGTAAACAGTGTGCTGCAGTGGCAAAAAAAGCCAGCAGGATACTGGGTTGGATCAACAAAGGCATCACCAGCAGAGACAAAGAAGTCATTATCCCACTCTACTTGGTGCTTGTTGGGCCACGCCTGGAATACTGTGTTCAGGTTTTGTCCCCCCTATGCCAAAAAAGATGTTGACAGGTGTGAGAGGGTCCAGAGAAGGCCACAAAGATGATCAACAGACTGGGAAGCCTACTGTATGAGGAAAGGCTGAGAGAACTGGCTGTGTTCAGCCTTGAGAAAAGAAGGCTTAGGGGGGGGCCCTATCACCATGTTCCAGTTATTTAAAGTGCAGCTACAAAGAAGATGGAGGCTCCATTTTTGCAAGGAGTCACATGGAAAAGATGACAGGTAATGGGTAAAAGTTACTCATGGGGAGATTCCGGTTGGACACGAGCAAAATTTTTTACAATAACAATTAGCCATTGGAATAATCTCCCCAGGGAAACGGTAAATTCCCCAACGTTGGACGTTCTTAAGATTCAGCTGGACAGGGTGCTGGGCCATCTTGTCTAGACCATACTGTTACCAAGAAGGTTTGGACCAGATGATCTTTAAGAGGCCCCTTCCAACCTGGTATTCTGTGATTCTATGAGAATCTTAAATGTGAGTTACAGTGAGGGAAACTCAGTACTTCATCAATATTTATTATTAATAGATTGTTATTAAACACATCAGAACCACCATTCTGGGCTCCATCATGCCGCTATGAACAATGCAGACACAGAACATTCTGTTCAAAACCATTTCCTTTTTTATACTAGGGATTGAATTCTAAATACCTCATATGTGTGAGGTTTTTTGATGGAGTGCTAAAGAAACCAGGTCATGTCTGGGGGGCCAGTAATAATATTTTTTAAAAATTACACATACAAATTTTGCTTTCTATAGGAGAATTTCAAATTTATTTCCCAAGAAAATGTCTACCCTGTCTTGTAGAAGAAGAATGGAGTGTGGGCACAGCTGGAATCATCAAGTTCTCAATCTCTAAAAAGGGGTCAAAATCTGTGGAAGTATCTTTTGGCAATGTGTGTTTCGCATTTATGGAGAAGTAAAACCTTAGGGTATAAACTGCCTCGGACAGGGCATGTAGATGGTAACACTTGAATCAGTGTTTGTCCTTTTGCACTAGTCACACCGGGTTGTTGGACATTGTCTTTTGACAGTGCTGGCCTGTAGTGAAAATAGCGCAGTTTCCCTCAGTACAGCTGAGGGAAATGCCTGAGAAATATGGTTTGACCAAGGATGGCAAAATCTCCCTCCAGGGATGTTCAGAAGAAATTCTTACAAGGGTGCAATCTTCTTGCAAATAAGTATCCACTTAAATTGAGGCCAGAGATGTTTCTTTCCCATATGGCACTATGGTGGAATAATTCCCTTACTGTCCATGAGAGGGTGCAAAATTCTTCATGGTCTCACTGGCTTCCTGTCTTTGTCACACTCAAGGAATGAACCCTTGCCAAAGCAGTCTCATGAAAAATAGATCTTTTGTTGCTGTTTTGGGGTTTTCTGTTGGTTTTATTTTTTTTTAATCTTCCTGGAAAAATGTTCCCCTTCTTTTTCCTGTACATCATTTTGACGTGGCTTGCTTTATGTTTGTGTTTTACACTACTGGAAAATATTTTAAATTATAGTTGCATTAATGCACAAATCTCAGCTTTCATGGTTAGTGCAGAGTTTTCAATGTCAGAAGTTAGGAAAAACTCAAGTAATTTGCAGTTGTGAGTGACTACTTACATTGTGTATCGTCTTTGCAAATTAAGCATATCTAAGTTATAGAGCAAGTTTGGATCTCAAAGAACTGAGATGCCACTTGGCACTTGCAGTCCAGTTGATACTACGTAATTAAAATGGTCAATACCAGCCTTTGTGAATGTCTGCTAAATATCAGTACAGAGTATACAATACTGTATAAAAGGAGGTACATAATACTGCACTTTAAAGATATTTTTGAAATATGACTGTTTCTTCATCCTGGAAATTTGTGTGATTAAATCCTCTAAGACCTGAGCCTCCTTAACATCACCTGTTTTCAGTGCAAATTGTGTTGGTTTTCTCTCTTGAGAGGGATTCTGCAGCACTGTTGTAAGGTCAAGATGTTGAGGCCCAAGGCTGTTTACATCTGTCACCAACCTAATTTCTCTTGGTAGCAGTTGGGGGTGGGGGGCAGGGGAGCAGGAGCATAGAAATAAGCTATTTTCTAATGCAGAACTACAGAACTGATCAAGCAAGCTCCATAAAGCCTAGACATAAGTTCTTACAGTAGCATTCTCTCCATAACCCCCCCACCATCCATGAACCTGGTATCATAAACATCCTTGTTTCATGCTTTTTCAGAACATTTTATTGTTGCCGAATGTCTGCACTCCTACTAATTCAGAGTCTAGTGCTCCACATCTCTCTCTACCACACCTGCCATGCTAAGGGTGATCTCAGTTACAGAACCGAAGTTACTTTTTGCCAGATCTTTGTCGTATCTGAGGGGGAAAGGAAATATTTCCTGTTTACAGGCTGAAATATTCTTAAAGCCATTTTTCCGTGTTTGTCATCTTGCTGATAATTCTTTTTTCATCAGCTTGTAGGATGAAAAGAGGTGAACTAATATTTTTCTTGCTTTCTGGCTTTCATGAGCTTACAGCCTGGCTGTGCTGTACAGCTGATGAATTCCTGAGACTCTGAGCCGTGCTTTGAGGAAGACAAGGCTTCTTGAGCTCTCTTCCCTCTGATATTGCTGAATCAGCACAAGCTGGCTCATCTGTGGCCTTGCTGGCTGGCCTTTTCATTCCTTAAGCAGACAGCCTGCAAAATGGCATAGCTACTGCCTGTTTGTATCAGGCTGAGGTATACTGGGCTGCCATTTTTCACTCTGTGAGAAAAATTTCAAAATCCAGTTGCCTGGTGGCTAAGCCAGCAACTTTGGTTTTCAAGGATTGTAAAACCATTCTCTTTAAAAGTAGTAGTTGCATAAAAATTCATGATGCAGTATTAAATTATTGCTCAGTTTCCTGTAATTTATTGCTAATTACATGTAATTATATCCCACCAGGATTCACTTGAAAAGGAGATTAAATCTTATTTGACTCCTGGGCCAAAACAGGTTCAGCCAGGCTGAGATAAGTGAGGAAACTTCCAAAAATACGCTTTGTAGTTCACGTTCCAGTTTCACAGTTCTATTTATAGTTGATTTAATCTCCTTATTTTAATTTTAAATTGAAAGCTAAACCAGACACTCTCTGCAGAACATAATAACGGTTACAACCCAGGGAAGCATTGCTCTGTTGTAGAACTGATGGAACAGTGCAGCCACTCTACACTCTTTGCTGTGGCTTTCCTGGCTGTTGTGAAATGCATGCTGAAAAGGTGCATGGTCTTATTTTCTGCCATAGCTGCATACACAGTGTGTACTGTTAAATCTGAGACATAAAGTAGTGTGGGATAGGATTCTGCTCTGGCGTTTATCTGGAGTTTACAGGCCTGAAGGTAGCTGTCTAGAGCCAGTCATTACCTTGGGGTGCGCCTAAATTGACTCTGGAGGGATTTTTTTTTAAAAAAAGCTTGCTAATCATTAATAAGCATTTATCTTCCCAAGGAGTCTATTTTCGCTGATGAGAGCAATGACTTTTATTTAACTCTGTTTTGTGTTTGGGTACCTGAAAAGTTTGGGTGAGAAGAGGGTGTGAACTGTGTGCTGAGGAAACTGCTAGCTGAAGGGCTGCTGAGATCAGTGGTGAGCTGAAGTGGTCAGAGAGAAGGGGATGACTTGCACTCCAGAAAACAATTTGTCTCTCTTTCACTTTTCTGAAACAAAGCTAAGAAGCTTTGTTTAACATATCTTAAGTGATACAAATATATATTATTAAACAAACCTCTGCTTTTCCACAGATGCCCGTGTGTTTGCTTTTAAAATAAATTACGGCTGTAGCTTTCAGTGAGGGACCCCAGGAAGAAAACCACAAATATGTTCCAAAACTTTTACGTAAAAAAACAACTCTAGACTTAAAAAAAATGATAATTTCCTTGAAATTTCTCTTTTAAATGCTGAATATGATCTAGTTATTCCTGTGGTTGTGATACTTAAGGAACTGGTACATATTAATTTTTAAAGAAATTGAAAACAAGTCAACACCTGCACTTTGGTGAATAAATGTGCAGAAAGTTTCTGTAAAGTTTCAGGATGCGCGTTGTCCTCAGAATAGCATGGATCTGAATCTAGATACAAAACCAAGCTGCATTTAGAGACAAGGACAAGCTGAGTCTGGGTGGAATCTAATGATGTTTCATAGTAATGCCATTGCCTAGTACAGCCACTGCACTTTCTATTCACAAATGTGTCTGAGCTCTTCTTTTATTTATCTTACTTTGTTTTCTCCTCCATTCATCCAGGACTTTATTGCATCTCACCTTTGATTAGACTATTAGACTATGACCTTTGTGTTAGAGAGTATGTCTCATTATATACTTACAAAGTATGTAGCACACTAGGACTTGAGCCCATATACTTTCTTGGAGAGCTAAGAACTTTTCACATCGTGATGCAATAGTATGAAAATCTAATAAACGTGGCTTTGTTTTCAAGAATTAAGAATCAATATGCATAAATATGTACAAATGTTTCACGTACATCTCACCTGGTTCACCTTGCGCCATGATTTGGGCAGATTCTGATTGATTAGAAACTGTTTAGGGTGGCATGGAGTCCTCTCTACCTACTAAATGTAGACATGCCTATAGAGTATAGCCTCTGAAATTATATAAGATCAAGCTAGCTACATTACAATTTGTAGAGTATTGTTTCTAGACTTTGTGTCAAATTTCACTCCAAATTCTCACAACTGAGCTTTAAATTCCTGGAAAGTCTCAGATACAGTTATCATTAGAACACTGTGGGTGTTGCTGTACTTACATTGGTGTCAAGCTTGCGTTTGATCCCTATATGCAGGTATTACAATCCTGAAATATTTGATGTTAAATCCCTCAGATGTCAGCACCAGTTCTGACTTACCAAAAAGAACACTTGGGATGATGGCTAATACCTTGAAAGGGCACAAAGCATGAACAATCATCAACTCATATTAAAAAACACAGATGATCTTGTAGCAAGCCATACTGGAGGTTCTGGTGTCCTCTAAACTGTCATCTTGGTATGTGATGACTATTCTTCTTTATCCGGTAAAGCATGAGCAGTAAGTATACTATGCATGTGATGAAACTTTGTTTACAAATACAGTGCAGCACAGAAGGAGGAGGTGCAGTTTCTGCTTCACTGTCCTGCCAGTATTGCTCATTTATTTTCAAGGTATTAAAATAATAACTTTCAAGGGCACATTGCAAAGCCTGTTTTTATAGACAGAAAGTTAAGGATAGGGATAACTGAGTGCACTCAGACTGGGGACCAGTAGTTTTCAAGGTTTTTTTTGAGTCAACCTATCTAGTGATGTCTGTTCTAGCTTTGCTGTTTTTAAGAGGAAAAAAGGGTAAGAAGACTCAGAAGACTGTAGGTTATCACTATGTTGGTCTCTTTGTCTTCCTAAAAAGCCAGTGGATGTTAATGCTCTCAACAGTAGAATAAAATGGTGATTTAAACTTTCATTACTGGTTCAAGTGTCTTAAGACTTTGATTTTAAATTGTATTATGATATTTAGCATTATATATTATAATATATTGTAAGAGCTATCTTATTCTTTGTCTAGTAGTGCAGATGTCTCAGTTCAAAATCCTTAAGGTAGCAAGGAAGGAGCACAGCAAGGTCACTACCCTGGGCTGTAAGAGAGCAGACTTTGGCCTCTTCAGGGATCTGCTTGGTAGAGTACTGTGGGATAAAGCACTGGAAGGAAGAGGGGCCAAAGAAAGCTGGTTAATATTCAAGGATCACCCTCTCCAAGCTCAGGAGCAATGCGTCCCAACAAAGAGAAAGTCAGGTGAAAATGTCAGGAAGCCTGTGTGGATGAACAAGGAGCTCCTGGACAGCCCATGGCAGGAGGTTTGGAACTTGAGGATCTTTAAGGTCCCTCTCAACCCAAACCATTCTATGATTCTGTGGTTCTATGATTTATCCAGATTCTTTCTTTCAAATGGTTTGGGTTACTCTACTACAATTCCTGCTAAATTGAGATACTGAGATTTGATACAGCTAGTGCTCAGCTGATGTATGCCAGAGAAAACAAACAGCTTGTTTCAGTGTTCAGCATATATGGGGTCTACGATTAAAAGATTGGAATAAAGATTTGAGAACAAGCTTTTGGGAGCTGCTGGGAATTAAGCTTAGTATTTGATCTGCATTATCCTTTTTGAAATAAATCAGTAAGTGATAGAGGAATCAAATGCTTCTGCATTAGAACATCACTTCTCAATTTGTCGTGTTTTTTTCACAAGTCTCTTCCTATACTTGTGTATGAGAATTATTAATAATTTGGCATCGTGGTTGTGTTTGGGTTTTATTTTTTTAAATAAAAATTTAATTTATTTATTAAATGTTGCAGAAAACTACCCTGCTGTGAAAAAAGCTTTGATGCTCAAGCTGTATTCCTCTGGGAGTGCAGACCTGAAGCAGGTAAAATGGGGTGGCTGGGAGAAAGACTAGTGATGTAACCACAGTGAAAGGAAGGCTCAGGGCACAGTTGTTGGTGGTCTCATTGCTGCTGCAACTGTCTTTACATCTTAACAGAGGTCCCAGGGCAACAGAAAAGGATGGTGAGAGCCTGAGAGGTAGTGACATGGTGCCCTGAAGTCCCAGGCTCCTTCTGCACCCATTCTTTGTATTGCCTTCTCCCAAAATCCAGCCTGCCTCCACTGTAATGCTTGGGCACCCTGGTAGTGTTTGCCCTCCTGGCTGAGAACTGTGGTCTCCTGGGGCAGGGGCAGGTGCTGTACTATTAATGAAAAGCACTTTATATGCTTGGTTTTCCACATTAGGGAGTATGTTTGGAACCTTTATTACATGCTAATATCTCATTAATTTTGTTTTATCCCAAAGGATGGTGTTGGGGTTTGGGCTAGACTGGCCACTGAGACAAATGACAGATGCTCTCCCCAGCCTTTCCCTTAAGGGAGAGAAGGATGAGAGAGAAAGAGACTTAGGAGTTTAAAAGAAACTAAACTACTTTAATGAAATTTTAATAATAAAAATAAAAGCTAATAATATCAAAAAAGAAAATAAGGAAATACATACAATATATACAAAACCAGTATTGAGCTATTATGATCACATCATTGGTGGGCACTGGGAAAGTCCTAGACTGGACTCAGCAAGAGACAGGAGGTGAACTCAGGAACCAAATTCAGGAACACGCAGATTGGAATCAAAGGCAGATGAACAGACAGAGTCCTCCTCAAACGCGAGCCATCGAAGAAAAAGGGCTGACCCTTTGATCCCTCAGCTTTTATACTGAGCATGATGCAGATGGGATGGAATACCCTGTTGGCCAGTTTTGGGTCACCTGTTCTGTCCGCTCCTCCCCACAGGTGGGACCCCTCTGCGCTTTTCTCTTTGTGACCTCTCAACGGGGCACATAACAAAGTTGGCTGCCCTTGGTTGTTGTAGCAGTAAGTGTAAGCAAGAGCCTGTCTGCATACCATTGCCTGGTGTTAACTACAAACATCAGGCCTTATCTCTGCTAGAAGCAGTTACTGTGTGAAAAATATGCTGCTAATTTCAGAGAGTGCTGTTAGTTAGAAGAAGCTTAACTGAAAAGTAAAATTACTGAACAGAAAATTGGTTCTGTTGTACCTCAAACTGGGACAGATGGTCACTATTCCTGATGAGTGCAACAATCATTACTTTTAAGTGTATTTCTGAGTTTAATTTTTAAACCCTAATGAAAGTCAGATAATGAAGTGATCAAGCATTTCCAAATAAAAATATTTTCTTGTAAAAATGCCTAGTCAGTGAAATTGGAGCACTAGTGTCTCCTTTTACCAATAAAACCAGAAGCCTAAACTATTATGACAACATCAGTGATGGTAAAAATGCTAACGATGACCTTGAGCAACACATCATTGGGCTTTCCAAAATAATAACAACAGGGGAAATAAGTTGCTGTGAAACAGTGATGTATATTTCAAAAACCAATAAAGGAGAATGTTTATTCTGGTTCTTTGTTGATTCACAGAGTGAAATAGTTACATAGTTTTGTAGGAGTCCGTGTGCTTACATATGTTTTGGAGGAAGGGAAGATAGAATAAGAAAATGTAGATTGTTTTCAGGGAAGACTATAGGCCTGCAGAATAGTAGCTGTGTAGAAAGTTGCTCCTTGATTTTCTGGGTTTGTGCCAATGCCAACATAGAGCTGTATTTATCATTGTAGGAGTTTCATAGTTCAAATGCAAATATTTTAACAATTCACTGTAAATATGGATGGGTTTAGTGATGCTTTTCCAGGTAAAGACCAGTATGCAGGTTAAGGAAACAACAAAAGAAAATTATTATGAAGAAACTTCAGGCAAAGTGTTTTGTAGAACATCAGACCATCCTCCAGAGATCTTTTCCTGCACAATGGATACTCTTTTCTGTTTGTTTCTGTGGGATTTTTTTCAAGGCTCAAAACTTCATTTCGGTGAAAGCATGTGTAAATAATTCTAAAGTTTCAATGTGGCTACTGAAATTTATCATTATGTGGTATATAATCTGAAGTCTGTGCTGAAGTGCTTGTGTTGACAAAGCTCCTACTGATATCTGTGAGAGCTTTGTCTGACTTAACATTTTTGGGTTTGGTTTGAGAAAATGAAGAAAAAAACTCAATAGTGCAAGACATAAGCAATATGAAAAGAAATGTGTTATAGACAAAAAGACATTCTAGATATTCCACAACAGAGTACTAGATTGGACTTGGCTTCCCTGAAACAAGATAGAAGAAAGGAATGCCAGGATGGTCTGATCTCATTATGCCTGTCCAAAGGCTGTGCCAGGAGTGTTTCAGTAGGACTACTGCTGCTTGAAAAAGCTGAGTTCTTCAATGTGTCAGTTCATCCTTTCATGTCACATTTTAGCTAGGCAGCACATGTAGCAGCTCTCCAGGATAACAGAGCTCTGTGTAGTAATACTTTACTGCTTTTGGCCAAAAAGCAACAGCCTGGTCCTAATTCTAACTTTTTAAAAAGGCACAAACAGAAATAATGCACAGAGCTCAAAATTTTGTGTGCACTCTGAGCTGAATGCTTGGATGTGTGCTGGCGATGTGCACTCGATTAATATTCTCTGGAGAAGATGATGTAAACAGCTATGCTATCAGCTAAAATGAAGGAATCAAAGCTCTTTTCCCATAGACATAAATCTTTACTAGCAAAAAAAATGTTACATGTTTTGCTGCATACCCCCCTCTTTTGAACTGAAATTACGAGTGAAAAAATCTTCAAAAGCTTTCAGTTGTTCATTTACAAAATAATAAATCTTGAACTAACACATGTGTGAATAAAATGCTCAGGATCTCCAGAACTTTCTTAGTATGTCATTAATTCATGGAAGTTCTGCCCAGTAGAACGTAGAATTGTACACAGCATGTAGTATCTTCTGGAAATTTCTTTACATTTTGCACATTATCTATTTTTCCCTTTTTTGCAGTTGGTCAATCAGAAAACTGAAATCCTCTAGGACTTCTCTTGTTCCTGATTATTTACATGTTGTTTATGAGGATTTCAGGAAAGAATCATTGCTGTCAGGTCCAGTGGCAGCAATAGAACAGGTGGACAAAGGATTAAGTTGCACCCTGTCCTCTGTGTCCCTCTGTGGTGACTACATAATGTTTCAGGTCTGTCATCTCAGTGGGTTGGGCAACGTGTAGCAAGGAGTGAGATGGTGGGAAAAGGTTTTTTCAGGCCTTTGTGTTGTCTGTGTTGCATGGGTCCTGGAACTGCGCTCTGTTCTGTGATGAATGGGTGTGCAGGCCTGTATGAGATGTGCAGTCAAGTCTTCTGACCTTAACATGGCAAAATGTTCAGGTAGACTATAGTTCTTTGTGATGTACTTCCACTAAAAAGTTGCAAAGCAGGCTGAAGCTTACAGAAAGTATGTAACTTTACTGTACCATCTGTGTAAAATTAACAGGGGTGATGAAGACAAAATCTCAAGGAGATTTGGATTGCGTTTGCCCTTTTCCTTGCATCTGAGAATTTAGCACACCATTTGGATGAATGAGTGAGAAAAGGAGCTTGAGTGTTACTGGTGTTACTACTGTTGAAAACATTTCTTGCAACATTAGCTGAAGATGCATGGAGTTTTAAGTTAATTTCTCTGGTAATCTGTAGCCTAATCTCCTTACTGAGAATGTTCTCTTGCACTTCTTTTGTAAAATATAAAGCTGGAAAAGATTGTGCTCGTGTGGTTTGAGTTCCCATAGTGACACAGTATCTAGATTCCTAAATTCCTATTTGACATGGAGTAATTTCTTCAAAAAACTAGTGATGAAAGATTTTGTTGTTGACAGATTCCATTGCAACCTTTGGTAGGTTTTTACAATCAACATCAGTTGAAATGAAGCAAGCTACTTTTGTCTATTTTAAATATAATGTGATTTATCCATGGCTTTGTTGTCTTTATTCTCCTGACAGAGTGCAGCTGCTGCAGTGTTTCACAGGGCAAAAATGGTCTCTTCGACGTTCCTTGGATTTCATCAATTAATAGCAGTGGAAATGAGAGTTACAAGTCTTTGATGTCATCAGAATGTCCCTGGGGAGCAACACGAGGTCAAACATGTGGTAACTGCAGCTGGCTGGATCTTGGAGAAGTCAGGCAGCCATATCCAATTCCAGATGTTATACCTGTGTCATCCTCATGTTCAGCTTCAACGACAGAGAGTCACAGCAGCCCATGGTGGAGGTGGAAATGAACAGTCCCCATCTGAGAGGAGGGGGAACAAAACCACAGAAACCATGGAAACAAAGTGAAACCCAAATGTTTGGAAACTAATACTACTGTTCCCAATCTAGGGAGAAGTCCTGTAGGTCTTCAGGGCTTTGCACAATGCTGATGTGTAATGTTCCTACCATTTCTGAATGTGGAGACAATGCATTGAATGGGTCATCTACAGCCATCAGCTTCAGCCTGCTGCTCATCATCCAAAGCCTGATTGTTCACAGGCATTTAACAATAGTTGAACCAAAGCAAATGGCATTAAAATTGTCAACCAATAAGAGGAAACAACCATGACTGCCATCTCTGCCAGATATCTTGTGCGAGTATTAAAAAAAAAAAAAAGACCGGCTCCAGCTGGGACCAAAGACATCAAACATTTTCCTCTGCAGTCACCTAATGATTACCAGTCATCTCTGTTGTCTGGACAGTTGTCAGTCAGGTGAGGATGCGTCCTTTATCAGTCCTAAAAAAGGCTGATCCTTAGCCTTGCTTAATTGCCACATTCTGTTTGCATTTTCCTTCAGGTCTTCATACTATTTGTGTTGTATTTTTCTCTTCAGTCCTTGACTTACTATTGCTGACTTAAATTCTGTTTAACTTCTGATTGGTTTTTTTTTTTTTTTTGGTTGGTTGGTTTGGTTTGGTTTTGTTTCTGTTTTTAAAATGTTTCCTATCTTGCTTGGCTTTAGCTGTATTATGCTGTCACAGCTCAACAGAGCTAAACCAGGGATGTACAGCTGGGCCCTGCGTCACAGTAGCTGAACACCAGATTACAATGGCATGACAATAGAGTTACTAGTTGCTTGAATTGTTTTTAGAAGCACCTCAGGTAACCCTTCCAGAAAACTAAGAAAAATGATAAAAAGGCACTATTCCTTTGTGGTTTTGTTGTATGCACCGTAATGCATATGAACTAATGCATAAAAAAATCTGAACATGAACAGTGCACAAGCAAACCTATCAGCTATCAAAATTTAACTAATGATTTAGAAAAACAGATACACCTTCTGACATGGGATTCTATTACAGTTTTACTCTGATTTACTGATGTGTGCATTTGAGGGGCTCGGCATTCAGGTGAAATATGGCTTTAATAGTTGGGAAAAACATTTTTGAAGATTAGGTTTTGAAGTTTCAAACCAGAAAAATCACCAGCTGAATTGGAAAGGTGGAGTTCAAAACCAAAAAATCTCAACTCTCTCCTCATGTTTGTTATGACCTCTTTGGGTTTTAGAAATAATTTGCTCACAGAATCCAATTGTAGCCAGAATAATGAAACTGAGTTTCCATGAATATTTTTTGTTTAAATGTTTACATAATGCATTCCAGAGTTATTCACTCCTCCTTGTGGTATTTGTGAGCATTTTTGTGTATCGGGAATATTTGTAGATAGCAAATATCAGAATAAATTTTGCTGTGGACAGTGGAAACGCTTTTAAGCATGCACAATCAGCCAATTTAAATTATGAATTAATTGTCCCATGGCCTCTATGTTACATAGGGTTGATAGAATATAAAGGTCACATATACATATATGCAAGAAAAATATCATACGATTTATAAAAATACAATTTAGCTGATAAAAATTTTCAACTTCCATGCATTTGTCAGCAAAGAAGGTAAGCCCAGTGTCTTCAAAAGCAGCTTGGGAAGTTCCAGCCTTCAGATGTGTTGGTCAATTTTGCTAGCTAAATGTATGTCTCTGTGGGATCAGTGTACAGGTTTCTGGGATGCATTTATTTGCAGTTGGTACGTGATGCTGAGGAACATGCTGCATCTCAAGAACACTGAAAAACCTGCAGCCAATACAGTGTCATTCATTTATTATGCATGGCAAAGATTTCAGATATCCTTCTCTGAGGAGTACTGTTGATGCAGGGACAGAAAATTTAAGAAAATTTCTGAAGCAGACTTTAATGCTCCAGGTAAGTAACAAGATGTATTTTCTGGAGGTTATAGATTCCTAATTGTATGTACAATACTATGAAATTAGTGAACCATTATTATTTTTTTTAACAATGGATGACTTAAATAAATGAAAGGTAGTTAACTTTCCATAAGGGTTAAGAGAAGAATCTAAAAAGGCACTTAATTATTTTAAAAATTAAAAACCAATACAAATATAGAGCTGCTAATGAGGAATTTGATGTGGAGGTTCTGAACTGAATTTTAAAATGGCAACCCTTAAACTGTATGAATGTATGCAGGATGCCCAGTTACACAGAGTTAAAATAGTATGGGTTTCATCAATAGTGTACTTCTCTTTGGGTTCAAGTCAGCTTAATTTCTGTGGCTGTGGGATAACACTCAAGACGACCACTAAGAATGGAAATGAATCAGAATGCGCTGAACATCTTGCATCGTCATAGGATGTAATTCCAGTTGGATTTGTTGTTTTCACACTTAATTATTGACGTTCTTAATGCAAAAAATTGTCAGATGACTTAATTAGAATAACTATGGTTTCATTTGTTAATGAAAAGAAAAAGGACCAGAGGAGAATAAGCAAATTTGAAGCAATGAATAAGAAACAAGGAAAGGAAATTATGTTGAAATTAAGCATTGTTGTGTTCCTTATTTGTTCTGTGGCTGCTTAATAATGGTAACTCTAATCTGGAACATTAATAATGCTGTACACATCCATTGCCTGGTGCTAATTTACAAGGGAATACTTACAGAATGGACTAATGGAGGAAATGATTAATTAATAACTTGTTCTTACAATACAAGTCAACTCATTTGACCGCAAGTAGATCTGAAATGCTACTTCACAAAAATGCCACTACAAAAAGGTGATGTGTATGAGAAGTACATAATTTTTCTCCCCAAAATAAGTCCAACACAGAAGGTATTAATGTAATACCTGTTCCTGTCTCCCTTCAGGCTGACTGTGGTCTTTGTTCAGGTACTGTTTCTGAAGGAGCTGGAAAGAAGCAGGTATGCTGCCGTCACGTATAGTAACTCTCATTTTTACAACAGTTTGTTCAGAGGTTGCTGGTGCTCATGATGACTGTCCGGGGCAGGGTCCTCAACTGGTAGTGTGGACTGACAGGAGCTGAAGAACACTGTGCCACCCACTGCTCAGATTTTAAGAGGACTAGGGAAAGTGATTCAGCTTTATAATTAACAATATCTCTTGCATACAGGTGTTCCTTTTCCATCTGATTGTATCTGAGATTTATGAACTCCACTGCACAGAGCAGCTGCTGACATGGACTGCAGACATCGAGTTGCTGTGGAAGGCTGTGAAAGGGAACATCAAGAAACAGGAGAGGAAATTGTAATGGCAAGACTTTGGAGATGGCTGATAAGGCTGGCTGATAGCTCCCACTCTGGAGGGAACCGTAGGATATGCTTTTGCAGTAGGGAAAAATGGGTAAGAAACTTGGACAGAATATTGTAATGGCAAACATATTTTCTTGCTGCTTATTAATATCCCTTCTGAATATCTGTGTTGGTGACTGTTAAGCCATTTAGCGACATTTCAAGGAAATGCAAAAATCTCTTCTGTTGTAATTGAGGGAACCTATGGCTAAAGGATCTCTGAAGTGTCAGGGTATCCAGCTGCTGAGAGCAGTCCCGTTCTCCTTTCAGCTACCTGTCTGCTGTATGCATTGCAGCAAGGTTGCTGGTGAGGGAGGGGTGGGCTCCACAGGTGAGAGGTCTGCTGTGCAAGCCCCTTGGGTGGCTGCTTCTCCCAGTGAGTTTTATGGGACACGGATCAGAGTTTTCACAATGCATCGCTTCACTGCTGGGAAGGAGCTGTGACTTACAGGGTGAGGGAGGAGACCTTCCCTTTCCCCTGTGGTCTGTCTTCCCAAGTGACAGGCAAGGTGGGCTGCACTGGGTGCCCAACACTGAGAGCTCGGCTGCAACCCCTCTTAGGTCCTGCTTAGGCTTCTCTCTCAGAATCTAGGATAAAAATGTAATCTCTCTCCCCAAAGGTTTGAATTCAAGATATGCCTGTTTCTCAGCAACCCATATGCAAAGGTCCTGTGGCAGGACTTTTGAAATACTGGTTTTGAGGGAAAAAAGTGAAAGGTAACAGGTCCATGTGTGGTGGGCGTGAGGCTTCAGAGAAGGGACTTCTCTGATGGAGCAGGTTGGCAGGGTGAGTCGCTGATGTGAGCGCTGCTAGGTGGTGGGGAGGACAGTGTGTGGCATGCCCGCACATTTTGTGGTAAGGCAGGCGTGATTTCTCCTTACTGCACCTCTGTCCTGCTAAATTGGTCCTCTTCAGCCCACAATGTTTTTTTCCCTTGTTGCTGATGTGAAGTCCCTCCTCATTCTTTGTGAAAGATGGTAGCAAGAAGCAGCCAAGTGCTTCTGTTCAGCAGGATCCTTCCCTTATCATGGTCATATGCAGGATATTATTTTTCAGTTGAAGTCCAATATCATTAATTTAACTTGAAGTCTTTTCAGACATTTTACTCCTGCTAAAGGACTGAAAATAATTAGTATGAAGTCATCAAGAAAATTTTTGTTTTGATTCATGAAAAAACATTTTTGGAAATTATTTGCATCATTCATTTGGAAGAGACAGATTATTTTACAGCTTTGCATATAAAATACATCCATTTACTGGATATATATTGTGGCAAGATGTGATTAGAGAGATGGGTAAGAAGCTGCAACTGAGCCGGTTATTTAACCATCTATTTTTAGCAAAATTTTTTTCTGATATAAGGAAAAGCACAACTTTTCACATACAAAATTGAAAGGGAAGTTCATAGGTAAGTGTAGATGAACTCTCAGTCTAAAAATTTATCTCATGATTACCTAAATTTTAATGTTGAAGGAGAAAACCTAGGAAAAAACCCAGAGTTTTTCTGTGGGTTTTTTTCTTTTCTCTCTAGTGCAAATCTTATGCTGGCTGATTAGAAGTCAGGCGTACTGTAGTATTTCATGCTATCTTCAAGCACAGAAGTTTGGGCAGTTAACATAAATAATATTATGACACTGAAAATAAGTTTACTGATGCCAGCTGTTGTTTCAACTTGTCTTAAGGGCAGACTGGAGTAATCCAGACAAATATTTTGCAGAAGATCGTGTCTTCTCTCATGTGATCAACTAGAAAAAAATAGTTCACCTACCATAATAATCTTAAAGGGGAAAAAAAAAATACAAGGAGAAGATCAGATGTCTCTGTACAGCGATCTGGCAAAGATACATACAAGAATCCAGTCTTGTTACCAATGAGGTTGCAACATATAGCACCAAAAATAGAATTTTAAACTGAACCTAAAAGGATATTAACAAGTCATGTAGTTAAATAAGCATGATTTTCCTTTATGAGAATAGTAAGGGAAAAAAGATGATTTGCAGTATCAGGCTGAATAGAGGGAAACTATAATAGAGGAAGCAGAGGCTCGCAGTTTTAGTCAGGAGGTAAAATGGAAAGACTGCTCCAATTAATACAAGGTGTTGGATTTCTTGTGCTCTCTTACAGATCATTCTGGTAAATCCTGTCACTTGAGGAAAAGTCCTACTGTTTCTTATACGGGTCATGGTTATTATTTCCACTGTCTTAAGCTCTCGTGAAGGCAGGCTGCAAATATAAACCCTATTTTCAGCTTTCTAACTTGGAGAAATAGATTCCAGTTGACAGAAGTCATAAATTTAAGTGATATAGATAAGCCAGTATATCTGGAACACCGTCTCTTTCAATGTTGTCTGACACCTCATTAATGCTGAGAACCACTTGAATATGCACAGACATATCTGCTTCCTTACTTTCCAGTTAGGACTGGAACTTTTTTAAAGCTGTAGATGCATTTTGGAAACTAGCAATGGTTCTGACATGTCATTTTACCATGAATTAAATGTTGTCTATTGTTGCTTCTCCCAGACACCTTACGATAAATATTCTATGGAAAGAAAAAATGTGGGCTTTTCTCTCAAATGTCTTTGCTTTGAATTCTTTACGTACAGAGAAAAAAAACCTGAAGAAATACAGATATTCATCAATGATTTTAAGTTTTTTATACAGTATCAGGGCTTTAGATTTTGGATGAGTATGTTATTTTGTTCAAGCTGTAGCTTATTTGTTAAATTTCTGCGAAATTATCAAAAAACTTCCAAGCAAAAATATGTTGAAATTTGAGAAAAAGTATTAGAAGTTTTCTTCATTTGCTAAAATGTGAAATGGTAATTTTTATTATTGGAAGTAGCTTAAGCCTATAAAAGCCTTCTTTCATGCTATGACTGCTGCTGGCGTGCAAAGATTACATGCTCTAATTTTACTTTTGCACAAGTTGCCAAGAGCTTCTGCTACTTAGTAATGATATATTTTCTCTTCTTGATCAACATTCCTCCTTTTTTGCTGTAGTATCCCAATGTTGTACAGAAATTAAACTTAACGTTAAAAATATGATAGCAAACATTCACAGAAAAAAAAATTGACAATTGTGTCATAATACAGTGGGCTAAGAAATGGTGTAAAAATGTAAATTCTTTAAATCCATTTTGAATTTAATTTCAAACTGGGCAATTTAGATTTATAATCTTGATGCAACATTTTGAAACTTCCAGACAAATCCTTTTCAAATTAATATAAATGATTCTCTTTCATCAAAATTTTGAACATTTGTTTTCAATTTCATCCAAATTTGTTGTTTTTTTAAATTTAATATGCAAATATTGTGAGTGAAATTAAACTGAAATAAGAGCAGCTTAGAGGGCCAGACTATCCTACATTTTTGTTTAAAATGTTTGTGAAAACCTACCTTGTGCTGTCTGGCTGTGCTACTCTAAGTGGATCTGCCCAAGAGCTGAAGCAAATGGAACATCAGAGATGACAATTTTGCATGTGGTGTAAGAGCTTGCAAAATCAGATTCTTGATGTGTTGCAAATAATTATAAAGGCATTTAATAACTGTTTCACTTTACATGCTGTTAATTTTTCAGGCTGTGAGACTTGTCGTTCATCACTATGAGCAAAATAAAAATATATTTTTCATCTTGCATGAGAATTTTCATTTTTTTGGCCTCCATATTCTGAAAATAATTAGAACACCCCAAACAAGTCCTCCTTGTTAATGGAATACGGGGTTCATTTGTCTCTGAATGAGTAGTATAGTATTGAAAACAAAGTGATCAATCGTTTTCATCTGTTTGACCTCAGACTACTTATGCTGGTCTATTAGTATGGTCGTCTTCATCTACAGGAGCTCAATTGTCATCACATCCCGTGCTGTCCTGCTGTATTCTTCATCTGAAAAACTAGCTTGCACATCCTGTGGTTTTTCTGCATCGTCTGACAACTGTTTGACTGTGGTGCTTTGACTGCCTCTTGCAGTAAGAAAGCAAACCTTATACCCTCTATAATTAATTTTCTCCTTTGATTTCCTCTCCTTCTTGTTCAGTAAATGAAACTGCTGCTCCCAAAGATATTGGTGAAAATTTAATATAGATTTGGGTTCTGATATTGCTAGGCAGAGCTGTCATTTATTCAAAACTGGAAAGGGAGAACTGCCTGCTTGTTTAATTTGGGCTGTTCTTTTCCTCACATTATACAGGAGATAATTTGAATGAGGGGTTCGGCAGACATGGGAAGTAAGGTACTGTAGATAACACTGTGGATGATACTTTGTCATAACAGCTTTCTCTGGAAAGGTACCTGGCAAATACCCCAGCACACATGGTGCCTGAGCTCTGCTGAGGGGTGAATCACTCCTTCTTTTCCTTCCTTGCAGCTCCCACATGACATTTGCTAGCCTGGACTTGCCCTTAACCCATGGGCTAATGGTTTATGTCCCTCTGGCACCTCTTGACACCTTTGTGCATAATCAGTGTGTCTCCAGGCTGTTTCTTTCTCACTTCCCAATGTCTCCCCTAGTTTTCTGCATCTTCATAACCTCAAAATGGGCTTGCTCCTCGTTTCCAGGGGAGCTTTCAAAAATGTAAGGGTGAACTTTTGGGCAGATGTTTCATCTCTCATAACTATTTTTAACACCCTGAACTATTGGGAGAGGAGTATTAAATATACACTTTGTTTTGCACTGAGCAGTGAAAGTGAGAGAGTAGACTTTTAAATCGGGCTCACTGGAGAGCTGCCTAAGGGTGGTGCATGCAGAGAGCAGGTCTTGTCACCGGACACTGTCAGCTGAATGTATAGGAACGACTAGCAATGGGAAAAGGGAGATCATGCCTGCTTGCTGTGGGAGTTGTACTGCATCCCTTTTTTTGTCTTGAATTGACCAGCTACTCTGCCGCTGCTGCTAGAGTGGACATTGCCTGAGTTCTCTTCAAACAAGCATGTTTTTTCATTACCATGGGGCCTCAGCTGCTATTACCCCGTAATCTCTGAGTACTCGGGGACCTTCTGACATGCACGGCTTTGACAAAGCTCTTTGTAATTGAGGGATTGGTTGCTATGGGCTGCTTTAGGCTTGTAGTGTTCTGACATGAGAGAATACAGCAAACGCTGTGTAAAAACTTTCAAAATCCTTTTTATATTAAACTTTCAGATTTTAATTTTCAGATTGTAAATCCACTTAAAGAAGGAAGAATAGAGTTCAAAAAGCCTTCAATAGTAAATCTGCAGCAAAAATCATAAGTCTTTAGCTTTTGTATATGACTGTGATGCTGAGGTTAGCAGGAATTTCAAGTATGATTTTTCTGAAATGTATTCACCATGCCCTGATTCCTCAGTGTCTTACTGTGCTTCGCTTCTCAATAGTATCTGCTATATTGGCAACTTGTACTTGAAGGGCTAAAAACTTGCCTTTTCCCAGGTTATTGTGAAGTGCAACATAGCCATGGGGCTCTGTTCTGCAGGAAAACTGATTTTTTTGGAGCGTGCCTGGGTAGCAGTCCTGAGAGCACATGGAGTGATGAGAGGGACCAGAGCAGTGCAACCAGACCTGAAGACTTGTTCATACCACTGCCCATCCACTACACAACTTTAAAACTGTTAAAAAGGAATTAAATATTTGGCAGACTTACGGTGTAGAGACTGCAACAGGTTGGATGAAAGCAAGGTAAATTATGTTTGTTTTTTTTTAACATTGTTCTTGTTATTGGGTAGAGTTCAGCTGCTGCTGTGAAGCTTTTGGTTGCAACAGAGCCTTGTTTTGATTGTTGATACACAGGCACTTCAAAAAAATTCAAAACAGCTTTTTCACGCACTCACTGAAGCCACCTAAAGTTCCTGCATCCACAGCATCCTCTGTCAAGGGGCTCCGCATGTCTGCGTACAACTGGTTTTGTAAGCAGCCACCGTTTGCTGGTTTTGAACCTGGCTCCAGCCACCTTCATTTGATGGCCTCTGTTTATTTGCATTAGCAGTGGAAACAGCCAGTCCCTACCCACTCCTTCTATGGTAATTTTAATCTTGTCAGCCTCTGTCATTTCACTCAAGCATGCTCCTTTTTCCAGCTGTCTAAATTTGGTGCACTCTACCATTCCTCTCATGAAAGCTGCTTTAGCGTTTTAAGTATCTTCGTTGCCTGTATTCAAAAATTTTCCAGTTCTAATGCATCTCCTTTAAGCTGGGGTATCAGGACTGCTCAGAGCATTCAAGGCATTGCATTCAAGAGAAAGAATTTATACAGTGATGCAATTTTGTATTTTGCTGTCTACTCCTATCTTAAAAACTCCCAGTACAAGTATTGGTTTTTTGACTGATACTGAACTTGGAGCTGCTTGAGCAAGAGCTTGTCCCAGCTGCAAGGTCTCCCTACTGAGCACTAATGACCAACTCAAGGACCTATCCTTTCCCTGTGTGCAAACCTTGGCATTTTTTTGCACTGAATTTCATCCATTTTCCGCTTTGCTTAGTGCTCTGTGGCTCTATTACTACTTCTGTTTCCTCTAATCAGGATTGTCCTAGCTCAAGAATGAGGGCCAAGGCAGCCCAGGCAAGGCCAAAAGCTTCTTTAGAAGACATACATCCCTATTTCTCCATTTGTGCAAAGCTTTGTTGAGTCAAAGATGCAGTTTCCAGAAGTGTCACATCTTACCTCCAGCTTCCTGCAAAACTGGTCTTCCCCTCTCTCGAAAGGGCAATGGGTCTCAGAAGGAATTGCTGCAGTTCACCCATTCAGGCTGTCTGTGAATGTGGTCAGTGTATCTAATGGATCAAATCCCAACTTGTTATTAAAAAAAATTAAAAATTGGACAGTGAGCCATTATCAAAACAGATCATAAAGCCTCAGAGTAAGTGCATGCAAATTTATTCGTTGTCAGAGTGATCCACTTGTAGAGAAGTACTATAGAGAGTTGCTTCAGTCCGGTATTTTGCACATTTAGGGAATGCTTCTGAATCTTCCATTTGGATGAATGCAAACAAAATACTAATACCACCTTTAGTTCAAGAAATCCAGCTTTTTAATAAATAAATCAGTCCATCTTAAAAGCATTGTAGTATCAATGGACGTTACGTATATTAAGGGATCATGCAGCACTGCATTCTTCTGTGTGTATTTGAAATGCCAGCTCCTGGGAGTTGTATTATATTTTAACTTTAAAATAGTCTATTTAAAATGAGAGGGATTGCTTTGTGGAACCTGCTGCTCTCCATGTCCAATGAGAACAGCAGAATCTGTTTTGTTTTGCAGCAAGTGCCAGCACTGGCCTTTTAAAATCTCAGACACACACGTGCACCTTTGTAAAGTCTGCACTTTTCTTATTTGCCCATAAGAAAAAGGTTTATTACTAGCCATTCACGTGTACATACTCCTGATTTTCCTGTATAACTACATGCAGAAGACCAAAATTTGATAAAACCATGCTCTTCAGATGTCAGCAGCATGGATGCTACAGGAAGACTAGGTATTTTTTCCAGTTCTGCGTTGCAGTTTGGGAGACTGGAGCTCTAGGAATGTTTTCACCATTTTTGCAGCTAACACATTTTCAAATATAAAATGGTGGAAGAAAATGATTGCTGTCCAGTTTCAAATGCTCAACTTGTAAAACTACAGGAGAAATGGCAATGTAAAATGCTGTAGAAGTGCATCTTACACAATTTCTCATGATTTTTGCTAAGAATAGAAAAGGGACATCTGGTTCTTTTGCTCTTCACTTATATTGGCTCAGGACGGGAAGATTTTCTTTTCATCTTCTACAAGGCTTAGGAGGTCTTCTAGTCAACTTTATGCGAATTTTCCAATAAACGCCTTCTCTTCTCTCTTTCTGCATCTGCTTTGCCTAGGTTTCTCTCTGTTTTGGATAGTTTACACTTTTTAGCTGTTTCTTAGAGAGACTTATTTCCTTTTTCTTTGTGTCAGGCAGATTCTTTATTTGTTCACATTTTGCTAATTCTGTAAATTTTTCACCTGTTTTCCTTTTGTGCTTTTCTTTCTGTACTTCTTTCTCAGTTTTACAAGTGCTTTTTCTTCACCTTCCTCTTTTGAGACCACTCCTACATAGACAGATACATAAGATCTCTGATAATTAATGGCAGCTTATCATTCATTTTCATTACACTACTGTACAAATCTTGTGGAAAAGCCAAGGAAACCATAAAGTCACTCACCTTATCAACTTTGCAGCATGTCTGGTGATTTATATGTACCCTTGTTATTAATGATCCTTGAGGATGTAACATAAAATTTGACCTAAAATAACCTAGCAAGGAATAGGGAGGAGGAGTTTGTTTTTGTATTAACCCAGTCAGAAAGCCCTCAGAGCTAACAGACTGAGATATTTGGGATAACAGCCTTGGAGACTTGTCCTGTTCCTTTGTAAAAGCTGAATTGCTTGTCTGGTCTTAATCTATGCTGCCAAAATCAACGAAGCCAGTGGTCCTCGTGATGCACTGGGTGATGGAGGCATGTGTTTCATGTGTGGTCTGGTGTATCTGTGTCGAAATAACTGTTGTGTAAAACAAGAAGATGGGTGAATTGTGTTATGTTTAAATCATGTATAGAATGGGCAATTTTTCAATGTGTAAATATGTTTTAGTTTATAAAATTCCAGCATGCATGTGATTCTAAATATAAAAATAACCAGCAGAAACGTACTACTGAACTACCTATCTTCCCTTATGTTGTACTGTAGCTTGATGTAACTGTATCTCTGTTATACTTCATATATTGGATTCTGACTCAACAGAATGAGAAATAATTATCATTTCTATACCATGAAACACAATAAGTTAATCTCCATGTACACCTCAGTTTTTACACCTATAACAGTGCAGGTTTTCTTGCTCTGTCTAATCTTCAGTTCAAACAAATTTAAAACCTGGGGTTTTCCTAGGGAAAAGCAAGGCAACAGCAGTTGAAGATGCAGCTGTGAATTATGGGCACTGGATTAACAGGAACCTGAGCAAAGGTTGAGTCCCTGGAGGAACTGAACTTCGCGATTGCTGTGGACTGTGTGATAAATAACAGTGCTATGAGACAGAACAGATTGCGATTTAATATTCGCTCTCTTGTAAATGGCTATTATCTTTGCGAATGCAAGGATATGTGATAAATTAAGGACTTCATAGGGCACTATAACTAAATTTCTGACACATTTTGGCATGCTGTTTGCAAAGCACAATACAAAAGAAGTGTCTGGGTACCCTTGCAATACGGTGGAGGGGTCTGCAGGTGCACAGGTTAAGGAGCACATTGCTGTAGAGAAGGGACCTTGACTAAATGTTTTTCTCCTGTCCAATCACAACTTTGCAAAAGAAAGGTATATTTCATTCAAAAACGTTTTCTGTGCCTTGTCTGCATTGAGTTATAAGGAAAACAAATTTTACAGGTGAGAAAATGCTTTTGAACTTTAGATGGAGATGAAGGAAAAATTGTTAGATCTCTTTAAGCTGTTTCCTCTGTGTTATTGCTTTATTAGAAATCAACTCTGCTGTATGAAAATCTCTAACATCTTGTGAAGCTAGGTACGTGTAAATCCTCCCTAAACATATCCTTTACAGCAAGGAAGGCAGGAAATCATGTCTGGGGTCCCCATACATCTTGCATTACACTGGCAATATTATGAAAAGCGTATGCGTTACAAATATCATTTTCTGGCAAAGAGACAGTCGCCTCAATATAAGCCATGTTGGACCCTGCTTGGCTTAGCCTCCCAGAAAATAGTGTCCAACTAAACTATATGGTCCGGTGTATTAGATATGAACCAAATAAGGCTTGTGGCACAATACCAGGTTTGTGTGGGTCCTGGAATGTATAAGATGAGCACATATACTGCTGTATTTATCAGCTGTTGGGCCAGTGCCTTCCTCTGAGCTAGTTTATGTAGTAGCTTCGCTTAGGTGGTGCTCAGACATGAGTAGATCATAGCCGTATTTCTTCTCCCCAGTTCTTTGAAGTGGCAGCTGTGGAGGTTTTACCTTCTGCAGAAATGTGGCATGCCTGTACAGAAACAAATTGTACAAGGATATTGGTCACTAAATGCAGATAAATCCGTTGAGATGGTGGAAAATACTTTAAAAGGTCAGGAACTACAGTAGTGTTTGCATAGGCACGTTATGCAGTTTGCAGTGACCAGCAGAGGTATCCAGCTACCAGCTTGACCAAGGAACAGAAAATGTGTGTGCAGCATCGTTAAGCTTTCTATGGAAGTAATCTTTTAATCTTACAGCTTTCTAATTTATTTTAAAAATTTTGTATTTTTGTGCTTACACTAAAAGTCTTGCAGTAGTGCTGCGATAAGGGTATGAGAAAAGCAGGGCTGCTGGGAGAGGGAACGTCCTTTGTAGACAGATGCTGCTGTTGGAAAAATTGACTGAACCGTTTCCCATAAATGTGTCTTTTTTATATGAAAAAATCGTTAATATTGCAAATATTTATCTTTGAAAATCCCCCTTACTCTATTGGTTTTTTCAGACAAAAGCACTATTATATTCAGGTCCTGTGCCTGTACCAAACCATGTTTGGTTCCAGCAAGCACTTTTTCAGATAATTAAACTTTACAGAACTGCATCCCATGATAACAGACAGCTGAAAAATGAGAAAATTAAAAATATTTAGAAATCTAGTAGGTTGTGACAAAAATGACCATGATAAGCTTCAGATTGCAGCATAGGTGAGTGATACAATTTATGAGTTGAACAAAAATATCAGTTGTCATAGCATATCTTAAGAGGGCAGACTGGCATTTTCAGGTTTGATGAAGTAAGAGCATTTTGAAGAGAGGTTTAAAAGAAGAGAAGAAAGAAGATGGCAGATGGGGTTTCTAAAACTGGGAATTGCTTGGAGGAAAGTCTGGAAAGGTACATGAGGGAAGCAAATGTAAATTGGTTGGCTAGGTTTATAGAATAACCTTCTATAATAATGTTATGGCAGATGGCATGTACAGACTGGTTATCTAAAAAGCCCCAAAAGAGCTCAATATTATCTTTAGTTTAGCTTACATAAAATCTTATCTTTATTTTTTATACAAAAACCAGCCAGGTAGGAAAGACACTTCATAAGCTTCTGGAGCATTCAAGGGCTCGTTTTCGCATGAAAGTTGTCAAATCCATAGGGTGCTTTCTTTCCTAAAAATGCATTGTTTGTATTAAGAATCCGAAGTTAACCTTTCAAAGGAAATGTAATTAAAACAGTGTAAGTTAACATCTCTCTCTTAAGCTCAGGAAGATGTATAATTATCTAAATCAGGAATTAAGCTTTGCAATGGTTACTGTTAACCAGCTATGCAGTGTCAGTGCATAAATATTTGAGAAGTAATCCTGTTTTCGAAAGAATTAAATTTTTCCCCTGATTAATCCAGGATATAAATGTTTTAAAATACCTTTTTCTCTGCTGAATACTTAGGGTTTTAAACTTATTATGTGAGAGTGCTTTAATTCTCTTAGGCTGTGTTTAAAAACCAAGGCAAGCAATCAAGAAAGCAACCAAACAAGAATAAAATCCTTTGTAATGACTGGTGAGAGGACATTTGTGTATGCAGTATACCATTTCTGGGATGGGATTCTTAATTCACCAGGCATTAAAACACATATATGATTTTGCAATAGTAGAGAACCCTGCACAATGCGTACAATAAGTATTGCATTACAAAAGTACTCAGATACAATGAAAGCAAGTTATTTATAAATGCAAAAGAGAAGTAAACCACAGTATCTGCAGACTTTCTTCCCATAACACTGTATGCACACTGGTATTACCCTAATACAAACACTGAGGGAACAGTTTAAACATCACACCTACTCTGCACTTTTTGAGGGAACATTTAATGCTTTTTTATGGCAGCTCTAGAGAAGCGGAATTGTGATGGTGGTGGTTTAACATAATCTAAACTGAGTACAGCAGTACCGCTGGCATTGCTCTGAGAATAATTTTCCAAACTACAGACTTAGAACACGTCAGCCAGCAAGTAAGGCAGGGAAAGGGTTCAGCTCACTGCTGCGTATTCAAACAAAAAGAGGATGCAAACCTTTAGACGCCCTGGTGTATAGACATGATGTCCATGGTGGCTTGGAGGCAGCCTTTGACACCAGCCCAGATAAACCACGCTTCCACCACCGCTGCTGATGTTCACCAGTACCAGTGCCAGCTGGATGAAGTCTCTTCATCATGTCCATTCTCTGTGTGCTGCACGGGGCACTTTCCTTGCAGTAAAGACATGCTTTGTGCTGAGGTTCTGAGCACTGTGAGTGCTGAGATGAGGGGTTTTGTCATGTTTTATGATCCTTTGACTTTATGACACACTTCCGGGTCCTGTCACTTGCCACATGCAGCTAAAAAGAGACAAAGTGGTCTCTTCCAGCGCCCACAAGCCAATTAACCTACTGGATCCCATGGACTGCTGTATGCAGCAGGCAGCGTGGGTGGATAATAGTTTCCAGATTACATACGTCAATGGGGAATAGGAAAGAAGATCAGCCTTTTTAGGAGCTTTCATTTTTCTGACTTCTCAAAGACTTTCAGAGCAGGAGGCTGAAAAGCTGTGGATTTCTGACTGTCTTGATGATCATATGCATACAAACCAGTTTGTTCTGTTGCAATGGTATTGGCCTTGAGGGCACTACTGGCAGTGCAACTGACTGCTGTGAGCCATTCATTGCTGTGGGATGCAGGTAGGTACAAAGAGTCCTCATGAAGTGAAGTCTCACAGTGAAGGCGTAGTCATTCTCCAGGAGCTGAAATGAACTGAATTTTGCTGGTTCCAGAAAGCAAGAATTTCCTTTTCTGGTTTTGAAGAAATAGGGAGATTTTGAAGAGATTGCACAGTAATGTGCAAATACAATTTTTTATTAGGGAGTGCTTTTAGTCATTGCAGTCACTTCTATATATTGCTTTGTCTTTTTAATTTTTGTTTCTTAGTAAGAATTTAGTTGTATGTGACAGGAGTCAAAACTATGAAGTTATCTAATATATGTAATATATTAGTAATGCTATAGATAATATTGTAGATATTATTTGAAAACCACACTGCATTATTACTAAGTTTCTGGAAAAGGAATGCTTGAGAAGAAGAGCAATTAAAATGAATGCTGTTCTATGCTCTAAACTGCACCTGTGCATGTATTGGGGTGGTGTGCTTTTGTGGGTTGAAATGGTGTACTAAAGAGATGCAGACATGTCTTGATTTTACTGTTGCTGGGATGCTTTCTCTCTTGGTACCCTCCTGTAATAAAAATATAAGTCTTCAACATTCTCCATAAAGAAAGAGCAGATGTCAAATCCAGGAATAAGGTGATTGCCTTCCTGAAGATGAAACTACCTTTTTGGCACTGCAAAAGCAAAAAGCTTCATGACCTAAGCTAATCATCAGGTGGGGTCAGGAAGATATTTCTTCTTTTATGATATGATATCCTCCTCTTGAGAGGATTGTGAAAGCGTCCTGCCTTCCCCTGAAGCACCTGACATAAGCCACATTAGGGTGAAAAAAGTATCAGAGGGAGTCTTAGATTACCTCTTCTATAAGAAAGCCTATGATATGAAATGCTGAAAAAGCCTTTTCTATGAACCAAAATGCAATTTCATTTTTAAGGAGGAAGCCTTTGAAGGACTTGAGGAGAGTCTTGTAGTTTTACAGAGTATATTCAGGGGAAAAAAAATTATTGACAGCACTGAGGATCAATTCTGATAGGAAATTAAAGGCTCTATTATGTTTCCATTAAAGACACTACAAAATTTTATTTAGTTTCTGTAAGAACAGGACTAAGTTTTAACTATTTTTACACTGACCATTACAGAACATGTTAGCTTATGTGCTTTTGCTCTTCAAATTTGTGCTACAGCAACTACTTCAACTGTAGAAATATTTATCAAACAATTGTTGTATTTAAGTTGCATCTCAGAAGTTGAGATTATGTAACAATTTACCAACACTCTTCTAACTTTTCTAAGTTAAAATATTTCTAGTGAGGCATCCTTTAGGTGCACATCTAGTTTTATTGCATAGTTACAAAATGGAGTAAAGAGTCTCCAACATTAGGCATACATACTTTTCAGCCTTAAACAAGTCTTTATTTGTGTGCGGAGGTGACATCAATTAACACGTACTTTGCCAGAGGCAAGGCTCCCTAATAAGCCTTTTTTCATCTGAAAACCTATGACTGCTGAGCTCCTTGTAGGTGTTATGCTTCATTAGTGAAATTATACATTATTCTAACTTAGAGACCTGTTGTGGGACAAAAGGGAATATATCTTCCATCTTGTCTTTTATATTGAAATAGCTGATGAGAAAATCTAATCTTGCAGAGGCAATATGTTGTAAAAGTTAAAATAGATAGCTGGTTTTCCACTTCCCTTTCTATCATTGGCTTTTTTGGTCAGTTTGGGAAAAGATGTCTTAACACTTAGGTGATTGCTGAAGGTAACGTAACAGGAATCTAGCTTACTATGTGCTTGTTATGTGCTTTGCTGTTTGTGTGGAGGTATTTTCCAAATCTATTGAGAATACATTACATGTCACGTATAAAAGCATTTCTTGCATGTTTTGCATTAATGATGCTAGTGGGCTGTTTTGATAAAGTCTGTCTTATAACAAAATACCTTCACCTGCTGCATGGGAGGGCTAGTGCAGGTCTTGCGACTTGTTGGGATGTTGTGTAGAGAAGTGCTAATTAGAGTCTGTGTCCCTAATAAGTGTGTAGCGCATCTTTTTGTTGTGTTGCACTGAAGAAAGCACATGGGACTTTGTGCTGAAGAGCTCTCAAGTTTCTCAACCATCTTCATGGCAGCAGAAGGATTCTCAAGGAACTTCAATGTCAAGAGGTACTGAGCGCGTGAACATTTCTACAGAGTAATGGTATGGATTTTTCCATGGGTGGCTCCCTAAGAAAGTTGTACGGTTTTCATAGTAGCCTGCAAGTCTTCAGAAGGAAGGCATTACAAAAAGGTATTCCTCCACCATTTTGATCTGAATGCTATACAATTTTTTTTCTCTTCTCTTTGTATCAGGGAGGGAGCAGACCCACAATGAAAACAGCAGTGGGTCAATGCAGAAGGAGATACAATCCTATGGCAACAGGACTTTAACTCCAACCTAGAACACATAAGTAATTCTTCCCATAAGATACACACTTCTATGGCTGGAAGGCACTGTGAGACCAAAGAAAAAAACCTACATAAAGAAACCTTGTGGATGGAACAGGGAGATATGTTCCTGCAGTTGTGAACTGTGAAGTGTGAACACCTTTTGAAGTCACACAGGCAAGGACAAATTGCTTGAAATTACTAACAAGAAATCAAAGCCTAGAGTAAAAATCTACAGTCTGCTTCCTCTTCCTTTTCTGCTGGATTGAGATGAATCCTCATTTTCTGCTTAGTGAGAAACTTCTATGGATTGCAGCAATTTGGGCATTGTGGGATGCTCAATACTCAATATGTAATACTTTTCGAATGTATTTGCTACCTATTTTCCCTTTTATCTCCTTTAACTCTGTTGCAAACGGCTGATAGAAGTGGTCACCTTGTTCGTTCACTGCAGAGCATTTCTAAAACTTTTTGTCAGAGTTTCTTCACAGAAGGAGCGAGCAGCCAAGACTAACTAACAGCGAGGGAAGATCATCCTGACTGGGAAATTGTGGGTGACAGCTGGCTGCTACAGCTAGCAAAGCCATGTTTTTCAGACAAATTACAAAGATTTCTCTAGTCTTCATTTGTGGAGAACGAGTTCCACACTTCCACGAGTTCACGACTTCCACATTGTCATGGAAGACAAATATTCAGAAACTTTTCCTGAAGATTTATATGCAAACAGAGGGCGTTTGAACCTGACGTGCTGAAGTGTAAATCTGTTTTATTTAATTTTTTTGGTTTTGTTGAGGGAAAGTTTTTTCTAGGATCAGTGAGGTGCATGATATAAGTGTTGCAAACCTTGGTGTGGTCTGACTGGTGCTGTGGGGTTTGTGGGTTATTATCCAGCGTTTTTCCAATCCAGTCTGCAGATGTACCACAACGGCCATCTGCCACACTGGCTGCGGCGGGTGTAACGGTGCCAGCTGTGCCCGCCGGCCCTGAATGGACACACTGCTGCCAGCCATGTGCGCCCAAACTGGTGCATGATCTGTAGCTGTTGTGCTATTATTTTATCATATTGATATCTGCTTTTTGACCTCTTCACAGTTCTCTGTTGTAGGGTGTAGGCGTGTATATCATTTTCTGGTACTCTTCCAGCAGTCTGCATTCATTTCTTGGCCCCTGTTTCACTGAGGTTATTTTACTCGGTGTTTGCATTATAATGGCAAAATGTCATTCTGACTTGGAGCAATGCAATGCTACTATAGCAAAGATATTTTTGAGAGGCAGAAAGAGACACACAAGATCTTGAGCTTGCTTTAGATGCCTTTCTCATCTATAAAATGGTGACTTGAAGATATTGGTCGTAAACTGTGTGAGTACTTCTAACTAGCACATTAATTTCTCTTTTATTCTGCTACCAGAGTAACTTACAAAGAGTTTTGCCTTTCACATTTCTCATGTAAACTAGGCTGTATGCAGCATAAGAACCTGTAGGCAAGCTACATATACTTATGACAGGTTTTTGCTACAGGCAGAACCAGTTGTACTACAAAATCAGGAGCACTACTTGTAGGCTAACTACTATCTATTTGAGATGATAAGGCCCTAGAAGATTTAATTCTTGGCTCATTGAATAGCAGAGAGAGAAAACAATTTCTCAAGAGACCATTAACTCTTCTACTCTTTAAGCTAAACATATATTACATACACTATATGTATTTTATTCCCTTGAAGGGCAGCAAGATGGAGAAAGTCATATACTATTTGAAGCATTGTCTTTTCTCAGCATCTATTGTAGGCATGACTTGCCTGCTCTGAAGAGCTGCTGTTGCCACATTTATAGCCTTGAACTGTTTCTATCATGTTTTTCTGTTATGCTGTAATTTAGTAATGCACAAAGTTTCTGGTTTGAGATTAGTGATGAATATGTTCTCACCAGTTACCTAGTAACCAGGTGAACTGCTCTAATTTGCGTCTCTGATGATGCACGTGATTTATGAAAAGCAGAATCTAACTTTATTGTGTGTTTAAAATTTCCTAAGCCTTTTTCTGTCCTGCTGTCAGTCTTGGCTGTTCCAGTGTAACCTGCTTGTTTCCTGATTGGTGATTTTTTTTGGTTTGTTTTTTTAATAATTATTATTCACTTGATTAAAATCAAGGTTAGTAATTTTTTTTTTTTACTTGCTAAGATGTTAGCAAAGCAGATAGGCTGTAGTCTCTGGCTTTTATGCTTAACTAAAACTCTTTCTTTTGAAACACTCTAGATTGCCATGCATTACTGCTTCTCATTCTCTCCAACATTAATAATCTGTTTATGATTCTCAGTAACGTTCACTTCAAGTCATGGTCTTCATCGTTGCTTTAGACTGGCAGCCAAGAGGGTGCATGTATCTGTCGCGTTAAAAGGGAATGTGGTTTCGATATTTGCCTGTCAGAGTCCCAGGACTTTGACTGATCTGTCAGAGTCCCGGCAAAGGACTTTCACTGACTCCTCGATCAGAGTCCAAGCAAAAGGACTTTCACTGAGTCAGATTTACAAAAATTGAAATTAGTTATTTATTGAGAGCGACAGAACAGATTTGAGATTGCTGTTGATAAATTCACTGACCTCAGTAGTGCTACTACTTAAGGTTAATATTGCTAGCAAAATAATAATATAACAGCCCAGGGGTAACATTCACCAGAGGGTGAAAGGCACGGCGCTTACCCAAGTGGCATCCTTACCTGGATGGAGGAGAATGCAGCCCGTTGACTGGTCCGTCAGGTGTCAAGATTCTTCTCTCCCAATTTTACAGTAATTTTTCTCCATCTTTTATCCCCAAAATTGCGAGGTTTCCCTCCCCTAGGTGATGTGTAGTATGATTTGGGTGGAGAGATGAGTGTTATAGTCATATATGTTTAGTTCATAGGTAATGACGCAGACGTCAGTCATCGGGCACACCAGCCTTCCAAGAACAAAAAACTACACAAGTTCCTGTTATCTTGCCTTCCCTGAGGAAATGCAGGGCTGTCCTTCCCACTCAGAGCCCCCTCCTTATCTGCATCCCGTGCTGGCCAGGCGAGTCTCCACTCCTCCAGCCTGCACAAGAGATAGCAAGGCCAGTTTTAATTGTTCTTTGAGCACAGAGACTTGGCCTCATTTACCAAATTCCACAGTATCTAAAGAGTAAGAAATGCAATGCATAGGAAGCAGCATCCTATTAAAGGCTTCCTCCAGCTCTGACCATCTTTCACATCAGTTTTGATCGCAAGGTCCTATCCGTGGGGAAAGAGTTTGAGGCTCTAACGCAAAGACATGGCCAAAGAGAGGACGTAGTGGGCTTGATTCCAGTTACTCTCTTAACTGCAACTGTTTATGTTGAACCCAAAACATGTGACATAAGGCTGCCCTCGTAGTCTGTATGCTCTGCTCCGTGTGGTGAAATAGAACCCGATTGAAGCAACTTGGCAGAATGAACTCCAGTGTAACACTCCTCCTTTAGAGAAGATGACGGACAACAGGAATAACTTTGTTGAAGGCTTCAATATGTTTTCCAGAAGAATGACATAACTGACCACATTCCAGATTACACAGAGATTATAGGGGTCTTGGTGATGCTGCTGCACTTGTCTGCATATATTTCCCAGTCTTGTGTCCTGAACGGCATTATGTTTGTGTGCTCCTTTCTGGTTGTCAGAGAGAAATAGTTAGTATAACAATTATTGGTATTACAAATAATAGAAATATATTGTGTACCTATTGTATATGCACATGTACCACACTGCTTCTGAAGAAGTATAATTGTCTCTGAATAAGGTCTCATGCAGTGTTTTATTCACCTAGATTCAGGATTCAGCCGTACCACAAATTAATGTAGGTGGCCATATGATTTAGAGTTTCTACCCACTTCAGCAAATGATGGTGCTTTATTACTGTGCCATACTGAGTTGTTATTACTCTATACTTGTCCACTCTTGGGCTTTCTTTGCTTCAGGATGAAGCAAATGATGAAAATAATTGTTTTTCAATCAATAACTTTTATTTGTGAATCAGCTCTCAGCTGTTATGTGCTAGTTCATCTTCCATGCTCAGTCAAGCCATCTGACTGAAATAGTTGCAACACTGCCTTTGATCTCATTGATGACATAATGTTAAATATTCATCAGTACTTGCTTTAGCCACCACACATCAATCTCCAGTGTGACAAGGAGATGGAAGGTTTAATACCTATTCCTTAGTTTTAGCACACTTTTGGAAAGATAACCATCCCCTGTGGCACTCCCTGTGAAAGGGGATGATCTTTGCATTATTTTAAAGCTATGGACTGTCCAGTGAGAACAATTTAAACATCCCGTTGTATCATTGGTAAGCCCTGAAATGTGGTGAGCAGAAATGGCTACTGGTCTAATAAAGCTGAAAGACATATTAGGGCTCAGTATTGGGGCCAGTTCTCTTTAATATCTTTATTGGTGACCTGGACAAGGGGATTGAGTGCACCCTCAGTAAGTTTGCAACACCAAGTTGGGTGGGAGTGTTGATCTGCTTGAGGTTAGGAAGGCTCTACAGAGGGATCTGGACAGGCTGGATCCATGGGCCAAGGCCAGTCGTACAAGGTTCAACAAGGCCAAGTGCCGGGTCCTGCCTTTGGGTCACAACAACCCCAGGCAGCGCTACAGGCTTGGGGAGGAGTGGCTGGAAAGCTGCGTGGCAGAAAATGACCTGGGGGTCCTGGTAGACAGTCAGCTGAATGTGAACCAGCAGTGTGCCCAGGTGGCCAAGAAGGCCAACAGCATCCTGGCTTGTGTCAGGAATAGCGTGGCCAGCTGGAGTAGGGAAGTGATTGTGTGCCATAATGGGCACTGGTGAAGCTGCACCTCACGTACTGTGTTCAGTTTTGGGCCCCTCACTACAAGAAAGACTTTGAGGTGCTGGAGCGTGTCCAGAGAAGGGCAACAAAGCTGATGAGGGGTCTGGAGCACAAGTGTTATGAGGAGCGGCTGAGGGAACTGGGGTTGTTTAGCCTGGAGAAAAGGAGACTGAGAGGAGACCTTACCACTCTCTACAACTACCTGAGAGGAGGTTGTAGCAAGGTGGGGGTTGGTCTCTTCTCCCAGGTGACAAGCAATAGGACAAGAGGAAATGGCCTCTGTTTACGCCAGGGGAGGTTTAGATTGGATATTAGGAAAAATTTCTTCACTGAAAGGATTGTCAAGCATTGGAACAGGCTGACCAGGGAAGTGGTGGAATTGCCATCCCTGGAGGTATTTAAAAGACGGGCAGATGTGGTACTGAGGGACATGGTTTAGGGGTGGTTTTGGCAGGGTTAGGTTGATGGTTGGACTTGATGATCTTAAAGGTCCCTTCCAAACTAGATGATTCTATGAGATCCAGTGGACGGGTCTAAAGAAATGATATTGAGGTCTCTTTTGTAAAAGTATCTTCTTTTTTCCAGGCAAGTATATCCCCTGAAGCTGTTGTTTTTGGCATACTAAAGATTCCTAAAAAGAGGCAATGATTTCTCATAAATAAGGAGGTGCAAAGTATGTGGTGATGATGGTCTGTCATCACATAGAAAGGCAAATGAAAAACATTGTGTAGGAGCTACTTTTAATTTTTCTTGCCGTGACAGTTGAGTTCCTCTGGTATGCAGTGCTGGTGAGTGGCCAGGTCCTCCAAAGAGGTCTCCATCTCTTTACTGAAGTATCCTATTAAGTCAGATGGATGACTCTGCCTGGAGGTGCATCCCTGTGCAGACAAAGGACAGTCCACGCCTGGAGGGAGGGCTGGCTTCAGGCAGTGGCACTGCAGCAGCTGTGCTGTGAAGCCAGGTCTGTAAGTCTGAACAGCGACTTCTCTCATGAGGCATCATAAGATTTAGACCATGGAGGAAACCAAAGGATCTAAAAGCACCACTGAGTTTATACTCTGCTGTCCCTCTTTCAGCCAGTCACTTGACTGTTCTTTTCATGCGAGATGTCCACTATAACCTCTGCATCGTTGCAAAACCCTCTATCCTTTGATACCCAGAATAGCAGGGCTATGTATGGATTGGCTCCCATGTGGGTTTTTTGTGTATTTCTAGGATGTGACAATAGTAGCAACAGGATGTGAAAGAGAGTAGCAATAGAAATGGCTGAGGAATAATAATTGGAGTTACCATCAAACATTTAATTTTCAAAATAAAGTCTTTCAGTTTTCCTGTATCTAGGATAGGTTGACATCCTTCTTTTGATTTTGGACAGCGTGCATTCCTCTATATGGCATCCAAAATGTTGCTTTATAGCCTCCTGTGTTCAGCAGAATATCTACCTGCTATTAAATCAAATTCTGCACACGCCTACGTAGGGGTCTCTGGAAAGTAGATTGAACATTAAACTCCTACTAGGACAGTAGCATAACTACTCTGACTCTTGCCAAAGAGACTTGAATTTGTAATTTATACTGTGAAATTTGGTTGTATACCAAGTTCAACTTGTTCCAGTTGTGTATCTTCAGTGAATGCCATTTGCACATGTCTATGAAACCGCTCATCAGCAGTGATGTCTCCCAGCGCTGATCTTTGAAGAAATTCAGAGGTGATATGTCAAGGCTAGTGCTCGCTTTTCTCTAAGATTCACTTGTATTTAGACGGTTCTCACAGTTTTTGGTGCTTCTAATCTCCTTCAGTTGAATAGTTTCTCTTTATTGCATTGTACAAAATGCCATAGTTAAGTCTTTGGATACATAAATAGAAAAGTATAGATTTCCAAAACTGTTAACATAAACAGAAGTGAGAAAAAAACTTCACTGAATCACACAGGCACACAGACATTACACCTAATATCACACTCTCACTCTGAATTCACAGCAAAATAGCTGTGCAAACTGACTGGTGAAAAATGTATTTTGCGGTTTTTATAATGCACGTATCCTCTTCAGTCAAATGATAGAATACAAAATTAATTATAATTAAAAAAAAGACAAGATATTTTTATGTAAAGAAGTCATTTAGTCAGACAGCTTTAATTTTCCAGTTGTAGTGAATCCATCATTTTTTATACTGTAAAAGGAATTATTTATAAGGGACTACAAAACTACTTTGCCAGAGTGCAATCTTCTTTTCAGTGAATGTGGAACACTATAAAGTTCAAACAAAATGTATTTCTAATTCCCATCACATGTCCCATGGACACAATATCATGACATCAAGTTAGTTCTGCATGGTATGCTTAGCTTCTTGAGCAAAAATACTGTGTAATTTCATTATAGAGGAAGAGTTTTATCAGCACTTGATGATCATTGCAGTGATTTGACAGTAAGTCAAATGTTGTTCTCAGATGAAAATGTTTATAAGGTTTGATCTCAGTAGTGAGATGGAGCAGTCTTTGACTGTGGTCTTTCTGAAATTGTTCTTCTGCTCTTTAGCTGTGTGAGCTCTAGGTGGGTGGGACTGAAACTGTCCGGGTAGTTTAGGGAACAGTTTATTTGTCAGTATTTTCCAGATTCTGAATGAAGTCACAAAGCTTGCCACGTGTTCAATTCTTAGTTTTGTGTACTGTAGTGTAAGTTGCAAAGACATTGTTTCTTTTAAAGTGTGTCTGAAATTTCCATGTCTGGGTATATCGTCCAATAATAAATGCATGTTACTTCAGGCAGCAAAAAAGAGATCCCCAGTGAAGAGATGATGTTGTCATTTTATAAAGCTTATGTTCTAAAACTAGGCTTTTCTTCAATAAGAGCAGGATGACAGTGCAACCTCTCCAACATTACAGATTAATGCTTTTCTTTCACACATTAAATAATTTCATTTTAAATTATTTTATGCATGATATATGGATATTTGAGTTTATGTAAAAGATACTGAAGTGTAAGTATTTGCAGGAGAGTAGAGTTTGCAGCAAATTTTCTTTGTTATAGGGTTTTCCTCCATAGCTTTGCTCTGCTAGCAACACTGGTTGCTCTCTAAACCAGTAAAGAATTGAAATTATTTAATCTACTGTAGATGATTCTAGATTAACCAAGCTTCACTATGATATTTTGTTTCACTGTCCATCTGTTGCCTAGCCCATGTGATACTCACGCCCCTATCCAAGCTGACAAAAGCCATCGTAGTTAAGATGAACTAGACAGGAAAGTAGTCTGACCATTTTGAAAGTGTGCTAATTTTCCCTTTTAGTAGAAATGGCTCAGCAGACTTGTTTTTTTCCTTTTTGTCTGCTATTTCTTTCTCAGACGTGGCTTTCAGCTGGAAAATTTCTTCCAAACCTCAATTCTTCAATAAAAAGCACAAAAACCCCATAGTGCCCCTGACTCTAATTCTAGGGCAAGTGAGGCATCCCAATTTTGTGGTGTTCCCATGTGAACCTTTTTGCAAAATCAGAACCTGAGCGGATTTTTCTAATGTTATGGTTACATAGCACAACGTTTCCCTGGGTAGACATAGTCTTTAAAAAATGTTCCATGCTTTCTCGATCCCTTTCCTTGCTGATGTAAATTTAGGGATGCTGTTCTCTGTGAGGTTGGTTGCCCATTGTTTTGAATAAGTTAGTTTTTGAAACTGAAAGCTTTGCTTATCCAGTTACTAGGGGTCATTGTGGAGGGTCTTGGGTGTTTAATACTGACAGCTGGATAGGCAGATCTATTTGAGTCCAGTGGAGCTAGGGTAAGTGAAGTAACAGCAAGCCCACCCTGTCAATCTTTCCTTCAGCTTTTTGGAGTGGTGGGTTTTGTAACACTGTTGTACAACCATGAGCTTTCAGTAGGGGAAAATAGCTCTTTCTCTCTGATGTCCCAGTATGTAAAAGACAAATAATTTAAAGTAAGAAAACGAGTAACCTTTACAAGTCTGGTTTGTTCTCAATTTTTTTATTTTTTTTTTCCCCAAGAGAAAAAGGCATTTAGCACTACTTGTTTGCACACAGGTCTTGGAAGTGAAGAACTGATTTCTCTGTCTGCCACGGACCTCATTCACTCTTGTTTAAAAGAACCCACAATCGAAAAGTAAAAGAAGACAGAGAGGCCAGGCTGATTTCCTTGGAATGAAGCATGAAAACTCTTCATATCAGCATTCATGCTGCAGGGGTGAGTGGTAAAGTATTATAACATATTAGACTAAATAAATGCAGAACTTGTCACACACCCAATATGTTTATGTCACAGAAAAAAAATTGTACTTAAAATTAAAAATACTTGCATACATGGAGGATCATTTAAGATAAATAGATTTAATATTTATGCAAATACACTTCAAATGCTGCTGGTAGTATGTAATAAATATCTTCCATACAAAAAAGCTTTTTGTTTTGTAGCCACTCTAAGGCAAAAAAAGCCGAAAAAATGTTGGAGAATGATGACTATGTTAAACCTGAAAGCCACTAGTAAGCCAAAAGCAGACAAAATTAAGTATGTTTCCCAAAAAACACCTTCTGGGGAAGATGTTATACTGTAGTCAAATTCCCCTCCCCTTTTGTTCTTGCACTTCTGTTTCTGCCTCGGTTCATGCCTGTGGCTCCTAGAGAGAGCTGTAGTCATTTCTGCTGGGTATTCAGCCTCCCTTTTTTCTTTTCTCTCTCTTTTTTTTTTTTTTTTTTTTGCTATAGTTTCCAGAGGCCAGAAGGTAAGCATGAGGATAAAGCAAACTGAAAAATCAGTTGTGGGTTAAAGAGAAAGGGAGAATTTTGAGTTAGAATAGGTGAGGGGAGATAAAAAGGTGAAAGGGCTGTAAAAGAGCAAGATAGAAGGCAAACAGCAGGGAGAATAGTTCTGGCTGGGCAGCAAGCATGATGTGACCAGGAGATGGATTTTCAGACTGCTCCTGTGTCATCAAACTGGGGGGAATGTAGCAAGGACCTAAAGATATTTCTTTTGCTCTTCTTTTGTGCTTCTCCTGAGGAATTTACAAATGAAAAAGCAGTATTCTTTAGCTCTATGTGCCTGCATTTATGCAATACTTACAGTCAGAATACCATTAATACCTGGGAAATATTTATAGAAGCAATTCTAACTATCAGGTAAAAAGCAAAATGTTAATGCAATCAGATTGCTGATCTTGTGATTCTATCATGTCTGTAATCCTTCTGCAGAAATGGTGCTGAGGCTAACGGGAGTTAGGTGTGGGAAGCAGCACAGAGAGTCCTTCCCCTACAGGGTGAGGTTCACTGTAGCAGCCATCCCAGAGCCTGTGCCTTTGCCTTCACTTCTCATTATCGTTAAGGATTCAGATACAGAAAGTAAATGTATCAGGTTTCAGTAGAAAGGAAACATTTGATCTGTGTGTTTCTGCAGAAAAGTTATTAGAAGAAGAAAAAACCCACCTATAAAAAAATTCTAGCAGTTTGGAAAGAGACAGTAGCAGATGGCATTTAGAAGGGCATCTAATAGGCCATCCTAAGATCCAGTCACATCCAAAGGAACACCACATAGCAAATTGGAGTGGAAGGCCTTTTTTTGCTAATACGGATGGATGTTATAGTATGCAATGGGGTGTGAACACTTTAAGATATAATGAAATGGAGAAAACCTGATGACAGTGGGTCAGGGACCGCAGTGCTCTCTGATGTGGAGAGCGGTGCCTACAAGTAGGGCAAGTGGTGACTGAGGATGTATGTAGCACGTGGGCATGATCAGGAGTTGCAGTTAAATGTGAGGTGGAACGGGCATAAGTAATGATACGAACTAATCAGCTGTAATAAACATGAGGGTCCATTGGATGTCTCCGTTGTTCTGTTTCAATGAAGCAGACACTCTGTTTCACAGACTCAGCTCCGTAACTCTGGGATGTGGTTTTTAGGTTGTTCAGAGTTCCGCAGCAAATATGTTGTTTTACGGGGTAACAGCAAGAAGCACTGCACTGAAAATTGCCCAAATGGCTGCTATAGGATTTCCCGTTTTGGTCAGTGAGGTGATGGGATTCCGGGCTCCCATCCAACCTCAACGATTCTAGTATAATAAATATAATAATAGCATTGAAATATCATGAAAACTACAGATTCGCAATTTTCTAAACAAATACCATCTTATAATGAAAACATGTTTGATAAAAAAAGGTCTCAACTGTTCAACTTATTTGAAATGGTTTTGGTTCTCAAGAATCTAGTTTTCAGTGAATAAGTTATTTATAGAAAAAAAAATTATCATTGGGCAACCCCCCAAGAACAGAATTCCAGAGTGATCTTCTAGTGTGCTTCAGCTGCTGTAACTATTTAGGGAAGCATTGGAGAGAATCAGAAATTCAGCTGCCATAGGGTTTAGCTATTCTTTCTGCCAGAGGTACCAGTGAATTGTCTTGCCATAGTACTATGAGTTAGAAAGCACCTTTGATAATGTAGGAGTGATGTGGACTACTCCAGCTGAGGGCAGGACAGCCATAATTACCTGCATCTTGGCTGCAAAAGAGACAATAGGAGGAGGGAGTAAAGACCAAGTTTGATTTATCTAGGCTGTGTTAGAAATTGAATCTTCAGTTTGTAATCCTATGTCATCATTTAGTGTTATAATTTCAGTGGTTTCTTTTTTTCCTGTTCTAAGTGCTGTTTGTAGTAGTCCTTGTTTCTGTATGCTTTGGCAGGAAGCATTAGAGCAGTTTCAAATAGGAACTTGCTGTAAACCCCTGGGACTTTTTGTCAGAGAGACTCTCCTCCTGTGCAAGGTGGGAATACTTGGAAGCTGGGAATCGCTCAGTTGGAAGCTGCAGCTGTGCCTTTGGGTTGCGCTCTAGCCCTTGCTTTGATCTGTCCTCCCAGACTTACTTTCGATCCTTAAAAATACTGAAATGCTACAGGCACACTGAAATGCTACAGGTACAAACAGGAATTTGAGAAGCTGCAAAAGATGGAGGAAAGAAAAATTGTCATAATGTTTGTGCAAGCCAGGCATAAGCTGGTTGTATTATATTTTGTAGGTGAGCACTGTATTTTTAATCAAATTCAAATGGCCCAGGGCTTAAAATAGGTGTGTGACCTATTACAGTAAGATGAAACAAGTAATTCTTTTGAAAAACTTGCATCTAAATTGCAAATTAGTTCATGTCACCAGGGATCTGAAACTCTTTTCTTGCTCCCATTTCTTGTTTTAATCAGAAGATTTCTGTTTTTTAACAAAATGATTTTTATTTTCCACATTTGGAGGGGACAAAAAAAAAAAAAAGAAAAAGAAGGGAGAAAAGAGCAATTCTGAGCCTGAGTTGTCCATTTGTTCTCATCAGAGAGGGGAAACTGGTCTTGTACATTGTAAAAGGGGCAGGCAGGAGTGTAACAAGTGATGCAAACAATGTGCTTGGAGCCTGAAATCATCAGCTTGTCCTGGATAAACAGTGTTGTGGTAGGTAGATGTATTTGAACAACATTGAATTACAAAAACAACAACAACAGAACAATTAAAGGCTTGTGGGCGGTAATTTATTTAAAGCAACTACCACTATTGTTTTTGTAGCAGAAAAATATATAAGGACTATTTTTGCAGCACTTCAATTACTCTCACATTCATGGCAGTCTTTTTAAAAAGCTTTGGGGGATTTGAATCCCCAAATCCTATTGAAATAAAGGAGGAATTAGCAGTTTAAGACTGTTTGAAAATCTCAGCCGTCTTTAACAGGTACCAAAATCTAAAATGAAATGTTTAGTGAGAAAAAGCTTACCTGTTTTGAGAATGATCAAGAAAGAAGAGTTTGTAGGAGGCACTGGTCTAAATATTTAATCAGTCTCTGTGTCTCCTGTTTGGCTGCAGTTTCTTCCATAGTAAATGTCAACTTTGAAATAAGTGGGAGTCCTTGTTCAGTAGCTCCCACCAATAGTCTTAAAATAAGAAGATTTGTAACATTGTTCAGCATTTCAGCCCTGCGCTTTGTGGATAGCTGCTCACAATGCCAACCTCAAAGGACATAATTTGTTTAGACAGTGGCTTTGTGTAACCCCTAGATAGAGATGCAAGTTCTTCTGAAATTCCCCCATCTTTTGGTTGTAATAAAATCTCTGTACAGGGTGGGTGTTTAGTTATTAATGATAGTAACGTAAAAAACCACCAAAACCAGTGAAACCATAGGTTGTAAATACAGCAGTGTTTTATTGAGGTGGCTAGGTTCTTGAGCCATCCAATGCACGGTTTTGATAGAAATAGAAGTTTATCTTTGACCTGTGGGACACTCATTGCTGTTTCAAAAACAGGTAAAGAAAGGGTAGGAATCCTAAGTTTCCAGTGACATCAAGAAATGCAGGGCAGAAAGGTAAGTGTAAGCCACTTTGTACATTCAAGAGTAAGTTAAATGCATCCAGAACCTACCTGGGAATGAGCTGTTGGTGTGCAGCACCACTGTGCCTCCTTTCTTTCCCACAGAATTCCTGATAGGAATGCTCTTACACCCAGATTTACGCTGGTAGAAACCAGACAAATGTCATGTATTCTCCTTTCTGCAGTAACCTCTGTCAACAGGCTTTGTGCAGCAAGGAGCAGGTGGAGGTATCTGGAGAAACCAAAAAGAGAGATAACCCAAACTTTCAGTTTAACCACTAAGATAATGTATCACTAGGCACCACAGATATTTCTGAACGTAAGTTATGAGTCCCCTTCCAATACCACCCTCCCATTCGGCCAAGCAGTTTTTGATATATTTTCCTTTCATCTTGTATCCCTCGTATTTTTGATCTTGTAAACTGAACAGCTTTAAGTCTAGCCAGATCACAGTCACTTAAAATGTTTCTAACACTTAACATAGATTTCATAGGATTTATGTTAACTCCCTGTGCTGAAAATCCTGAACAGTAACAGAGCCTAGGAAAACCTTTGTAAGAATGTTTTAAGAGCCCTGGATATATAGTTACATGTTTGTCTCACTATGCTTCTAACAACAACTAAACAAATTCCTATAAACCTCTGGGAAAATGGAAACTGTTCTTATTGAATTTTTGAGGACAAGTAGAGATAAAACAGCATCCACTTCTCCTGTCTTCTCTGGGTATAAGTCTTTAGCAACATAGGGCAGAGTGGCTGCACTTCCTATTGTTTCTGTGGATGAACTTAGCCATTTTTTGTTTGTCTATAAAGTACTACACAGTTCCTGTAACAGGAAAGAGTGTCTTATAAAAATAATATACATTTCAAAGGCAGTATGGTGTACAGCTAGTCTCTTTAACAAGCACAGAAGGAAAGAAAATCCTCTAATGCTGAAACAACACTGCTGATTCAATACTGAATAAAGGAGAGATGAATAGGAAATTTGCACACGGAATCTATTTGAGAAGGCAGATGAACAAATTTCTACTTTACATTGCAAATCATTTTAATAAAGCAAAGAAATAGAAGATTTCATAAATGCACGTGAAGTCATCTGCCAAAATGTCATTGTAACATGGAGCAATAAGTGAATGATACAGAGAGAGAAGATGAAAGAGAAATAATACCATAATCTGTTGCCTGAAGAATGCTTTTAAATCCCCCTCTTGAAAGCCACCAGGACTAAGGCTGCTTCTCATAAGGATCCAAAGAGCATGATGTCCCCATTTCCAAGCTGCCATCAAATCTCAGTGTCTTTCTCCCAAATATTTAATGCTAGAAAAAGAATTTGCTTCTTTCTATGATTTTTTTTTTTTTCCTAAGCAGCTTGTGTAATCAATCACTTTGTTTAGTCTGTGAAGCTTCACTGTTGGCAGACCAAGTCAAGGCCTGTCATTTGCTTCCAAATACAAACTTTGTCCTGCTGGCTGGCTGATGGAGGTTACCATGGAAATACAGTGATACAGAATCTTCTTTACTTTTCACAGCACAGAGTTTAAACCCAGGTCTCAGTAATGAGAGTACAGAAATAGAATAAAATGGCTGTTGAATAGTTGGATATTAGTGGTTAACTGTGTTAAGTAGCTGGGGTTTTATTCTGCCAGAGTGTTTTTTTCAATGGAAAACAACTAATTTCTATGGGAGCTGGAGTTACTCAGCTTGAAAATCAAAACTATGATCACTTGCCACCTGGCCTGTGGTCTTACAGCAGTAAGAAATGATACTGCCAGAGGTGGCAGTAGGCTGTATTTCAGTAATCTCTCTACAACACAGAAGAGTCTGAAGCCATGTCTTATTGCTGGAGAAGTTTGTTAGCCCGTGGAGGGTACCACACTGTATCTGGACTGTATGGTCTCCAGGCGCTCATCCATCATCCTGCTCAAAGACTAAGGAGAACAATGCTTTCCTGTACGCATAATCCACTATGCACATCTTTGTCTAAATCTGTATATCTCCAAGATAAACCTTAATATTTCCAAGCTGAATAAGATTGACAACAACATGAGGGCACATACTGTTTGTAGTGGCACCTGTAAGGGTATTTGGTCATCTAAGGCCATCTGGGAAGACATATGATGTCTCTAGATTACCCTGGCTGGATGAGTGTCCCCAGATGCAGAAGATACACAGTTTTCTTTCTCTCTCCCTTGTGGATTTTACATTGAACTCCACTGATGGATGCAAAATGAGAAGAAATTTGATGGTTTGACCCTTCCCCCCCTCTTTCTGCCAGCAGTACATCTCCTTTACCCATATCTAGAATCAGCCAGCTGCTCCTGATCCACCAGCTAAGTCATCTGTGAAATTATGGTGCTGTGGCTTGGACTGTCTCTCTCCCAGCTGCTTCAAGACATGCCGAATGACAAAGGGCAAGAGGTTGGAGTCTGAAGGCATCCTGCAAAGGACAGCTCTAGAAAAGAAGGAACAGCAGGATGCCATGCCCACATCCAGGTAATGTCAGAAAGCAGAGGCAGAACTGTTCTGTGAATTCAAGGTACTGAGAATATGGGCTGGTTTTGAGACCTTTCTGAGGAACAAAAGAAAACAGGAGAGCAGAAGACATACAGACAGAGCACTGACACTACTGGGATCATTGGGGTGGGTGTTATGATTCATAAACTACTAGGAACCAAGTCTTCCCTAGTTCTGCTCTTATTAAATGAATTGTCTTTAACCAGCAACTTATATTTCTGTTGTTGAGGAAGATGATATTCTAATTAAGCACATACTTCTAATGTTGTGGGGACAAAATAGATTTGAAAAGGGAGGAAGAAGGTGCTCCACCAGGTGGGAAGCAGGAGACTTACCCGTCTGTGTCTGTCTTAATGACAGCTAAGTAGGAAAGGAGAGGGAAAACCTTGTGGATCATTTTTAGTGTTTAGCTATACTAGTTTGAAGTCTGTTTTTCTTTGACATGTGAATTATAGCACTGTCTATCAGGGTTGCTTGGAAGTACAGTTGGCCATGGTGGTGACACTTTCTGGAAGCATGAGAGGCAAATGGAAGGAAGAGGTAGATATTTCTATAAATTAAAAAAGATCAGGGCTATTATTATGATGATTCAGTTGAACTTTTGATAGCTTGTTTTTGCAGTCAAAATCATAGGTCTGCAATGGACAAACACAATCTAAAATCCTCAAATCTGAAACAGAAGCTAACCACAGTTGTACAAAAATTGTAATTAGATCTGTTTTGCTGTGCTGGACGGTACCATACAGGAAAACCAGTCTGTGCATTTTATTCAAGCGTAAATAAGAAGACGGCTCTACACCATACTATGCTTTGCAAAAAAATAGAGCTTCAACTCTGTGGGAAGCAGCAAGTGCTAAGCCAGTGTTGTGGGTTAACCCCATTAGGCAGCTCAGCCCCATTGGAAGGGTAAAAGTGAGAAAACTCATAGACTGAGATAAAGACAGTCTAATGATTAGAGCAAAAGCTGTGCAGGCAAGCAAAGCAAACCAAGGAAATAATTCACTTCTTGCCACTGGTGGCAGGTGTTTAACGACTTCCAGGAAAGCAGGGCTCCATCACCCATAATGGTTACTTAGAAAAGCAAATGCTTCTTCCTTCCCCACAGGTTTTATTGCTAAGCACAAGGTCATATGGTATGGGATGTCAGCTGTCCTGGCTGTATCACCTCCCTGCTTCTCATGCATTCCCAGCCTATTCACTGGCAGGCGAGTGTGAGAATCCCCAAGTCGCAGAAGGCAAACGCAGGGACTGTGAGAATGAAGAACTGCCTACTGTAGATAAATCACAGAGTCACAGGGGTTGGAAGGAATCTCTGGAGATCATCTGGTCCAACCCCCCTGCCACAGCAGGTCCACCTACAGCAGGTTGCACAGGATGGCGTCCAGGCACGTTTTGAATGTCTCCAGGGTCGGAGACTCCATCACTTCTCTGGGCAGCCTGTTCCAGGTTACTCTGGCACCCTCAAAGTAAAGAATTTCCTCCTCGTGCTCAGGTAGAACTTTCTATATTCAAGTTTGTACCCATTACCTCTTGTCCTACCACTGGGCACCACTGAAAAAAGACTGGCCCCCTCCTCCTGGCACCTTCTCTTTAAGTATTTATAAGCATTGATGAGATCCCCCCTCAGTCTTCTCTTCTCCAGACTAAAAAGACCCAAATCCCTCAGCCTTTCCTTGTAAAAAAGATGTTCCAGCCCCCTAATCATCTTTGTAGCCCTTTGCTGCACCCTCTCCAGCAGTTCGCTGTCCTTAAAGTGGAGAGCCCAGAACTGGACACAGGACTCCAGATGGGGCCTCACCAGGGCAGAGTAGAGGGCGAGGATGACCTCCCTCAACCTGCTTGGCACACTCGATGCACCCCAGGATGCCATTGGCCTTCTTGGCCACAAGGGCACATTGCTGGCTCATGGTCATCCTGTTGTCCACCAGGAATCCCAGGTCCCTCTCTGCAGAGCTGCTTTCTAGCAGGTCAGCCCCCAACCTGTGCTGCTGCATGGGGTTATTCCTCCCCAGGTGCAGGACCCTACACTTGCCTTTGTTGAATTTCATATGGTTTCTCTCTGCCCAACTCTCCAGCCAGTCCAGGTCACACCGAATGGCAGCACAAACTTCTGGTGTGTCAGCCACCCCTCCCAGTTTTGTGTCATCAACAAACTTGCTGATGGTCCACTCCATCCCTTCATCCAGGTCATTGATGAATACACTGAACAGGACTGGGCCCAGCACTGACCCCTGGGGAACACCACTAGTCACAGGCCTCCAACTCGACTCTGCCCCACTGATCACAACCCTCTGGGATCTACCTGCTAACCAGTTTTCAATCCACCCCACTGTCCTTTCATCTAACCTACACTTCCTAAGCTTGCCTATGAGGATGGTGTGGAAGACGGTGTCAAAAGCCTTGCTGAAGTCAAGGCAGACAACATCCACTGCTCTCCCCTCATCTATCCATCCAGTCATGCCATCGTAGAAGACTATCAGATTAGTCAGACATGACTTCCCCTTGGTGAATCCATGTTGACTACTTCTGAGAACCTTCTTTTCCTCCAGATGCTTGGAGATGACACCCAGAACAAGCTGTTCCATCATCTTTCCAGGGATGGAGGTGAGGCTGACTGGCCTGTGGTTTCCTGGGTCCTCCTTCTTGCCCTTTTTGAAAACTGGAGTGACATTGGCTTTCCTCCAGTCCTCAGGCACCTCGCCTGTTGTCCAGGACCTTTCAAAGCTGATGGAGAGTGGACCAGCAATGACTTCTGCCAGCTCCCTCAGCACTCGTGGCTGCATCCCATCGGGTCCTGTGGATTTGTGGGTGTCAAGTTTGCCTAAATGGTCTCTAATGGGATCCTCCTCAACCAAGGGAAACTCTTCCTTCCTCCAGACTTTCTCTGTTACCTGCAGAGTCTGGCACTTCTGAGGGTTGACCGGAGCAGTAAAGACTGGAGCAAAGAAGGCATTCAGAAACTCCACCTGCTCTGCATCTCATTCAACAGCAGGCCAACCTTTTCTCTAGCTTTCCTTTTGCCTCCAGTGTACTTGAAGAAACCCTTCCTGTTGACCTTGAAACCCCTTTCCAGATTTAATTCCAAAGAGGCTTTGGCTTCCCTCATTTCATCCCTGCATAGATGGAGTACGCGACCATCTAAGGAACCTGAAGGTACATGAGTCCATGGGACATGATGAAGTCCATGCATGGGTCCTGAGGGAAATGGTGAATGAGGTTGCTAAGCTGCTTTGCATTATATTTGAAAAGTCATGGCATTCCGGTGAATTTCCCATGGTTCAGAGGAAGGCCACAAAGATGATCAGAGGATTAGAGCACCTCTGCTATGAGGACAGGCTGAGAGAGTTGGGGTTGTTCAGCCTGGAGAAGAGAAGGCTCTGAGGAGACCTTACAGCAGCCTTCCATTATCTGAAGGGCACCTACAGGAAAGCTGGAGAGGGACTTTTTACAAGGGCATGTAGTGATAGGATGAGGGCTGATGGCTTCAATCTGGAAGAGGGGACATTTAGATTAGATCTCAGGAAGAAATTTTTCACCATGAGGGTGCTGTGGCACTGGAACAGGTTGCCCATGGAAGTTGTGCAGGCCTCATCCCTGGAAGTGTTCAAGGCCAGGCTGGATGGGGCTTTGAGCAACCTGGTCTAGTGGAAGGTGTCCTTTCCCACGGCAGGGTGGTTGGAACTAGGTGATCTTTAAAATCCCTTCCAACCTAAACCATTCTGTTTTTCTATGACACAGAAAAGACCTTGACTCTATGTAAGCACTGCTCAGCAATAGCTAAAATATGGGTGTGTTGTCAACACTGTTTTGGTCATAAATCAAAAATATGGTCCCATACAAACTTGTATGAAGAAAATTAATTCTATCCCAGCCAAAACCAGTACAGACAGATAAACCAGAGCCTTATGTTTCATATTTTCAAAACTAAATCTGAACCATCCAGACAAGTAACTGATTTAGACCCTGTTGGGGAATGCTATTGCAAACCAAACTTAAAGCTAGTGGAATTAAAACACTAAGGAGCAGCAAATCTTCAAATTAACAAGAACTACAAAAAAAAAAAATCTAAGCTTTTTATGGCTTCTGAAAGAAAAATTGAGGAAAAAAAAAATCAGTCTGTGAATGACCCAGTGCTTGGCATTTCTGCAAGAAAAGTGCACCACATCTTTATGGAAAAATATCCTTTTGAAGAACTCAGAAATAGGTCCTATATAAGCTTCACCATAAAATGACACATATGTAAATACTTAGACTATCCTAATCAGTATTCAGTTCTAAGATGCAGTCCTATGTATTTCTAGATTAGTGCAAAAAATAATCTTGCTAGCATCTAGCAAATGTTTAGTTGCAATATTCAGGTGTACCTTAAAAAATGAAAAGAAAAAAGTATTATGAAATAGGTTGCAGATTCCTAACAAGAACCTGTCTTTCCTGGAAATAAAGAAACAATTCCTGAAGTCTCAAAACATAGGATACCTTGATGATATTGCTGAAATAAACAGTTGCATGTTAAAAGTATTTGCTGTTTGTGTTTGCCTCTGTTCTTGGATCTGATTTTTGGAACTATTGAATACCTCCAGAGAAAGCAGTTCAAGTTAATTGAACTTGAAGATGATCTGATCAGAACTGCAGGATATAGTTGTTCCTGTTGATTATGACTAAAAAAGAGAATACATAAAATTTCGTAGAATGATATACATTTGCTGTTGAAAGGCAAGAGCAGAAAACTGTGAAAAGGTTTAGTAGTTGCCAGCATTAACTGTTTACCTTCATTTTTTCACGTACACTTATTTCTATTCCATTCAGATTTTGGTATTATGTAAACTAGTTTTTCAGGAATTACATATTAATGTTTTAATTTCTTTTGTAAAAAGACACATTGATTTTTACAAACTCACAGTCTGAATCCTGATTTTTATCCAAAGAACAAGAATTATCGTGAGTCTTGATGTGATTTCTTTGCTCCCTTGTGGAGTGATAAACAGTAATGGATTTTGACTAAATTATTCATGCAGTCAATATCTCTCCTCAATACTGTAATGACTAACTTACTGACAAGAGGTGAGTTGCCACTACAGAACTATTACCAAAAAAAAAAAAAAAAAAAAAAGTGAAGCCTTGGGCTAAGAAAAGAGGGTTTTTTTACGTTATCTGAAGTTTGTTTTATATACCTGGCCAAAAGTGCAGCATCCCAGGAGCTTATCTTTTAATCTGCTGTTGGCACACCAACTTTGTCCTTTTTAATGCTAATAGCTGTCATCATGACAGCTATATTCACACAGAATTTCACTGATTCTTATGGAATTTTGTGACCTATCATTATAATAAAGTATTGACAGTCATGAATTTTAATGCTAACCAAGGATTACTTTACCTGATTTTCGTCTTTTCCAAGAATTTTTGTGAGGAATAGGCTTCAGTAGCCAGACATCTAGCATTTTGCTGTGGGGTTTTTAATTCATTACGTGTCATCAATATCATCTCTGGAAGTCTGTCGTTCTTCACATTTCAGTTTTCTGAACAGCAAACGAGGCTTCTGTGGTCCCAGGCACACCCTGCCTCAGTTTTGTGTTAATTAATGTGGTAATTCACTGACTGCCTCCATACATGAGAAAACCTTGCCTTAACTGCCTGGAGTACCAAGTATGAGTAAGCATGGAACCTTTTGGAGGAAGTTGTGAAGCTGTTTGTGTGTGTCATTTGCTGTATTTCTACCCATTTCTGCTTTATAAGACACTGGTAAGTTAGTAATTCTCATTGTCTCAAACTACAGAGTTTGCCTGGCATCCCTTATTCCATTTCCTTTCTCTGAAGTATGCTCAAAATCCTGTTCTTAGTCTCTCATGTGTCTTAGGATACAAAATCCTCTGAAAACAGTAGCTGTTTTCACATGGCTTGGTTGAAATAAAGTAATTTAGGAGCCCAAGTCATGTTTCAAAAGAGGCCTGTGTTCTTGAAAGTAATTCAGACCCATCAGGTGCACATGGTGGTGCAATTAAGCTTCCGCATCTAAGGATGCCAAAGTACCTGTCATGTTGAACTCACAATCCTAAATGGTATTCCAGCCCATACATCACTTAGGTCGCTTAAAAATGGGGACCATCAAGCCTTCCTGGAGCCTTTCTGTTTTTGTTGTTAGCTGGCCAGAACAATGGATAGTAAACTATGTGGGAATGCATCATCACTTTTAAGCTCATTATTTTTCTGTAACTGATTCTTCACACATTATTCATACGTAGCCCAATGTCTTGTTTTCTCCTTCAGTTGGCATGAACATTTCCACCTCATTAGGGATCACATAACTGCATTAGGTAGGGATATGTGAAGAAAATAGAAATGAGGCAGAATGTAAATTATTTCCATGAATTTCCAGAGACAGATGTGAAGAAACTGGCCTAAAACAGTGGTGAATTTGAAGCAGCAACAGGCTAAATTAAACTTATCAAGTAACCTTGTGTCTGCTATGCAGACACAAATTTTACTGGGTAGCTCCTGTCTCTGTAATAGAATTGATAAAACACTGAATATAAACAACCCAGAAAATGTGAATACAGATTTGAACTTTTAGCCATCTCCCATATTCTTTATCTGAAATATATTCTCAAAAATTCAGTAAGAGGCTGCAACCCCACTTCTCCCACTCATCTGTTTTTATGGTCATCTTCCTTTTACAGTTGTGTCACTTCTCCCTGACCTCCATAATATATGGAAGAAATTTTCAGAATGCCAGTTTTGTCGTCTCAAAGGAGGAGACAAAAATACTCTGTAAAACTACCTGATCGCTTTTTTATCTAGTCATTCCTTTTCTAGTGTGTGTTAAATACTGGATTGCAGTAACTGCCCATGTTTGTAACCCACATCATGACAGTTCAGGCTCCCCAGAATTTTTCATTTGGTTAGATTGTTTTTTTAAAGATATTTTGTGATTATATTCCTTCGCTGCATGAGAAGAACAAAAAACATTTGCATTGTATTTTGTTAGGCATCTTTCTGAATTTGAGAAATGTCTATTTTAGGAACTAGTGTGCTTTGCTAACTCCATAACAGTGCATTTTGAATTGTTTCTTGTTTTGGGGGGATTTTTAGGCTTTTAAATTTAATAAGAAAAATAAAGACCTGCTGAAATGGTCCTTAAACGAAATATTTCCCAACACTTATCTGCTAAAATGGATTGCAGACAAATTTAAATTTTGAAATAGAGCAACTAGCTTACTCCTCAGGAAATTGTTTGTTTTTAGATATTAGTGTAATTGCTAACTGATGCTCTCAGTTAATTTGTGTTCCAAACCAAACCTTACATTTCAAATCTACTAATTTAGCAGATAATATCTGTCAAGGCAGAGAAAACTGAGACTGTATTTTATGTTTTATGGGGTTTTTTGTTTGCTTTTAAATTTATTGAGCGTGCACTAAGTACCTGTTATTAAATCTGTAGCACAGCCTGCAAAAATGTGATGACTGAAATTCTGTGAGCTTCAGGTTTTCTTTTCCAGGCATTTTAATTTTGATTAAGATCACCCACAGAGTTGGAGGTGCAGTGCTCTACCAGATGAAAACATTCTGGACATATTAGCCGTACCCATGCAAATCAGTTTTGCTTTCTTTTCAACTTGAGTAATTCATTGTTGTTGACCACATTCATGGCAGCTGCTGGTCTGAAATATTTGTTTCTTGAATCCAAGGGAAAATATAGCAGTCATTTAATCGATAAAATCTGACCCTTAGTACTCAGCTGAGATCACCCGTGACCCTGAGATGGACTGGTTATGCTCTTCTTCGGCAGAGAAGGAAGTGCATAAGTTTGAGTGTCGCTTCAGACTCCCATGACATGTGATGCTGGAGAGCGTGCTAGATCATCTAGCAAATCCTCTCGCAGAGATAAAGTATTAGACAGACTACCAATACCCAATCTGCATGCTTTTATATGACTGTCAACAAACCATCACTTAAAGCTTTTATAGACATTTATATATTTATGTGGAATATACAGCATTATTGTCTAAAGCTCTACAGTGACATCTTAATAAATGTGATCCGCACCCAGCAAGGATAAGAAGAGAGCAAGGACCTTTCAATACAGTAGGACTGGAAGCCAGATAAATGCATCTTAGACCCAGGCTTAGTTAGGAGGCTAGAAAAGAGCTGCTGTTTGAATTAGTGGATGGTGAAAAGTAACGTGAGAATCTCAGAGGGTAGTTTATTTGTATGTTTGAAATTGAAGTGTATAAAAAAATGTAAAAAGAATTTAGTGCATATTTTTGTCTGAAATGGCTATCATCAATATTTGTTAAAGTTTACTTGCATGCCTCAGGCCAAGTGTGCCTACATGTCACTTAAGGCTGGATAACACCTGTTCTTGTTCTGTGGCATAGCATGAGGAAGAGTGTTTTTCTGGAATTGTTCAGGCATCACTCTCTGAATACGGCTGTGGTATTCAGGTGCCTCACAGCACACCCTTGAACAATCAACTTTGTGAGACAATGAACATAACACGCATTCAATGTTTTTCTTGCACTTGCAAGAGCAAGTTGTTGTTGCCCCGTGAACAGTGGGGCAGTGGGGTAGGACAGTAGAGAGACAGTGTTTCAATTCTTCCCAAGGCTGCTGGAATGCTAACTTTGACCTCCTAAGAATTCTTCAGAAAATCTGGATTTAACCATGTGTGTGTTTTATACCCATGGGAGCTGCTGCTGCCCACACAATTCCTTGGTATCCCAGTAGCTCTCAGGAGCTTTATGTTATATATGATCATGCATGTGGCCATTAGTGAAATTTATTTTTTTAATAGTTTCAACAGTTCTTTCTGAAATACAGGCATTTAACACTCCTTGATGGCTGGTACTGTGGCCTTAGGACTCTGGCCATGGTAAGGTAATACAAGTAACAGAGTAGGCAATACAAGTGCACTCAATAAAAACAAACCATACCCATAGTGAATGTATGTGTGACATTGAATGGATGTCATGTGCCAACCAAGTCACACTATCACTCCCCTCCTCAGCTGGACAGGGGAAGAAAAATATGATGAAGGGCTTGTGGGTCAAGATAAGGACAGAGAGAGATCACTCACTAATTACCACCATAGGCAAAACAGAATCACAGTCACCTACGTTGGAAGGCACCTTTAACGTCATCGAGCATAACCATCAACCCAACACTGCCAAACCCACCACTAACCTGTGTCCCCCAACACATTTGCCATACTTGTCTGGTTTTATCTTCTGGCATATTCATCTTTAGCAAGAAGAGGAAAAGCCCTGTATTGCAGTTGCTTAAAAATTGCTCACTTGTTCTGCTATGGCAAGCCAGATCTACGTGTTTTACCCATCAATAGCAATGATTTTGCACTCAAGAGAGAGTTGGCCAAACCACAAATGATGTTTGATGCTCACACAAAGCCTTCTCTAAAGCATCAGACCAATACTAATGACTCTTATTTTCACGCCTGGAGGAACTGGGCTTGGCACGGCGGTCAGGCTGGAGAGGACGAGTGTGGGGCAGCACTGGCCGGCACAGCACGCAGCACCCAGCTCAGCCCCACCAGGGCTAAGCAGGGGACCAACCTTGTCATGGTCTCCTTTTTCCATCCACAATCCCAGGAGGGTGATGGCAGTCACCTCCCAGCAGCACACAGGTACTTCTGCTCCCTCCTAGTAAAGCTGTGCTCAGCCATCACGTGCAGACACTCTCCAGTTAACAGCAAGACATTAAATATTTGAAAATTCTCTGGAAGTGAAGACTACTGGATAAAAATAAAAGGATAAATTTGGTAAAAATACGGTACGTTAGCGCACTGGATGCAAACCGGCAGCCTGCTAGTGGGATTAATACTTTATGGAAAGATTTCGGACTGCACGAGCTACTATTCTCGATCAGGCAACAATATCAGCTCTGTCAAGGAAGAAACAGAAGCCTTTGCATTAGGCAAGAACAAGATAACCCATTGCTGTGGGACATTTTCTTTTAATCTTGAGAAGTGAAAGGATGGCTTACTGCCTACAGACAGACTCGACTTGGGGAAATTAATTTAATTTAATACCAGTCAAATCAGAGTAGGATAATAAGAAATAAAACCAAATCATAAAACACATTTCTCCCACCCCTCCCTTCTTCCTGGGCTCACCTTCACTCCCAATTTCCCTACTTCCTCCACTGCGAGAAGTGCAGGGGGATGGGAAATGGGAATTGTAGTCAGTCCATCACGTTGTCTCTGCCACTCCTTCCTCTTCACACTCTTCCCCAGCTCCAGAGTGGGGTGTTCCACAGGAGGCAGTCCACCGTTAACTTCTCCAATTTGAGTATTTACCATGTGTTGTAGTTCTTCATAAACTGTCCCAACGTGGCTCCCCTCCACAGGGTGCATTCCTTCAGGAACAGACTGCTCCAGCACGGGTCCCCCACGGATCACAAGCACTGCTAGAAACGTGCACCAGTGTGAGCTCTTTTCCCCATGGGACACAGGTCCTGCCAGAAGCCTGCTCCAGCACGGGCTCTCCACAGGATCACAGCCTCCTTTGGGCATCCACCTGCTCTAGCATGGGATCCTCCACGGGGTACAGGTGGGTACCTGCTCCACCGTGGACCTCCATGGGCTGCAGAGGGACAGCCTGCCTCATCATAGTCTTCAGCACGGGCTGCAGGGGAATCTCAGCTCCAGTGCCTGGAGCACCTCCTCCCCCTCCTGCTTCACTGACCTTGGTGTCTGCAGGGTTGTTGCTCTCACAGGTTGGTGTTACTCTCACTCGTGTCTCTTCCAGTTGCAATTGTGTGGCATTTTTTTCCCTCTTCTTAAATATGTTATCACAGAGGGGCGACCACCATCACTGAGGGGCTTTGCTTTGGCCAGTGGCAGGTCCATTTTGGAGCTGTCTGGCACAGGAACCATCCAACATAGTGAAATCAAGTCCAAAAAAGGCACATGGTTGCCTCCAGACTGAAGCAACATAGTCAGGATAAAAGCTCTGTGAGCAGTTAAGTCAAACATTTGCTGTACCTGATTAGAACAAAAGGACGTCTTGAAACATTGTATCCTTGATTAGATTAGATAAGGAAGTTGTGAAACCAGGCAGCAAACAGGCAGAGCTTGTGCCTACAATGAATTCAACCAACAGGTACAGTGAGGAAGGCTACTGACACCACCAGAGGACCCTGGCAGACCACCAATGGACATAAGCCAAAGACTTTTGCATATGTTAATGAGTTCTCGGAAAAGTCATGACTATGTAAGAGAATTCTGGGAAATCATGTGAATATGTACATTTTGGATGTATACAAACCAAAGCAATAAAACTTAGGGCAGTTAGGTGGAAGCGAACCCCAGTGCATGTCATCCCCCGTGCGTCCAATGCTGCCATAAAGAATGCCTGCCTTCTAAAACTTCAAAAAAGTCTTAGAGGGTTTTCCTTATCAGCTGACTTTTACAGTATCAGTAGGGGCGGCTTCTAGCCTCTTCTCACAGAAGGCTACAGAATCTGTAGCTCCCCTGCTACCAGCACCTTTCCATGCAAGCACACAACAAAGTATGTTTACTTACTCTTCAGAGATGAAGAAAAAATCTAATGTTTCCGTGGGATTTTTTATCTGTTACCATATGCAACAGCTACAGTCGTATCTAATTCTGAAGAGTTAAAGTGGTAACCAACAGCCTGGTATTCAGGCTGAGCCAGCCGGTTGTAATGAAGAATTGCTCAGGTGAAGCAGAGTGATGCAGAGAAATAGCATTTCAGAATGAATTCCTCAAAATGGGGAAAAGGTTTCAGAGGAGTGAAACGTACCACTCAGGCTCTGATTGAAATGAAGCTGAAGGCATTGAGCTGTAGGTGAACAAAAGAAAGAGATAATGTTGTTTAATGGGAGACTTGAAATGGTTTGGAAATTACTCTTTAAATTATGTTTTGATTTCTAGATGATAGTTTAATTATAATTGAAACACTCAAGCATAAGGATGATGGCAGAGCATGGTCCAGTTGCAGATGATTTCTGGTAGCACTCTAAGGGACCTGTTTCCTCTCCCTCTATTCTCCATCACCTCTCACACTTGTATCAGGATAAGTGACTTTGCAGGTATTTGAATCAGAAGGGAACATTGAGATAAAATGGCATGTTCACGAGTACTTGTCATTCAGCTTCAGGCAGTGCAAAGCCATTAATAAAAAAAAAAAACCAACAGAAAAGCACCCTGGAAATAAACAGACATAGCTTTCACACTTGAGGAGAACAGATTGCCTGATTTAGACTCAATTTTCTTTTGTTTGTGAAGCAACTAGAGAGTAATGAGTGAAATGGGAGGCAAATTTCAGTCCCAAGAAGTCTGCTTTTCAACAAGAAAGCATACATAGACATGTATGTCTTGAGCACTTTTGGTACTCTTTCTGTTGTGTGATCATATTTCTGTATTTACTTGCGATTAGGGTAACTTCCATTTGTGAGTGGGCTGAACAGTTCGTCCTGAAACATACAGTTGTACTAAAATAAAACACGTCGGATAATAATATAAGGCGTTGTACTGCATTATCACAAGATATACCATTGTAGCATGGCCTACTGCCTGTGTTATCATAAGGTCAAGTGTTCTGTTTTGCAGAGACATCCTGCACTGGCGTAGCTTTTCCGTGTTAGAGAAATATTGCTCTTGAACCGGGTATTTAGGCGCTTTTAGTTTCTCTTTGGTGGCTACATGCCCGGTTTTGCAATCTACCTGGGCCTCTCTCCAGTGTCCTTATCAGGGAAATTCAGGCAGAGGTGTGTACTGGCATCCCACTCCTGCAAACTGTACAGACATGAACAGTCTTTGCAGTACAGACCTGAACTCAGCTTGCTCCAGTCCTCCAAGCACTTCTCTGCTAGGTTGCAGTAATTTCTGAAGTAAGGGGAAAAAAAAAGAAAAAAAAAGGCAGATCAGAAAAATACCGCTTTTCAGCAATAGTTCCACATAGTGTTCCTCCTGCAGTAATTCAGCAAAGACAAAAATTTAATACTTCACCTTTATAATAACATCTCACCGGCTTGTCCCCAAATAGATTTTGAAATGTAAAAATATAAATAGTAATATTTAGAACATGTTAATTCAGATATTTTAAGATATTTTAAATATGCTCCTTTGTAGAAACAAAGCTTAGATATCTATTATTCTGTCAATGTACTTATTCTTTTATAGTCATTGCAATAATTAGTTTAATATAGGTGTCAAGGCAGAAAAAGAGAAATAGTCCCATTAAATGTATTACCAATACAAGAGGATTTTTGTCCAAAAAATTTCAAAAGTGGATTGCAGATGTAAACATGAGGTTGTATTGACAGAAGCAATTAAATTTTCCAAATGTGCAAAGCTTAATAAAACCCACACTGTTTTACCTCAAACCAGGACAGTAATGGTGTGGTCAAAATGAATCAACAGATCTGAAAATATTATTCACAACTTTTCCTGTTTGTGTGGTGGCAAATACAGCAATGAACACTCACAGAATTTTTTTCCCCAAGTTACCCAGCTGTGTTATTTCAGTGGAACCTGGCACAGGCACACAAGAGGCTTATAACATTTATTGATGGTAAATGGATTCCTACTGCTTGCTCCAGAAAGTTTTGCTTTCACTGCTGATCTGCAAAAGTTCAAGGCACAGTTTGTGAACTGGGCTGTATGTTCCAGAGAAAGAACACTCCAGACAAAGCCTTAAAGGGATTTCTATTTGATATTTGTTGCCTTAATAAATATCAAAAAACCTCCATCCTTGAGATAAATTATTTTTGTAGATGTTTTTTCTCCTGCTTCTCAATGTAGCAAAATTGTAGAAACAGACTCAGTATCTTTCTCTTATCTTAGGCACAAATGTTTGGTTGAAAGCAAAATATTGAAAGGAAGCTCAATTTCCTGAGTTCAGCATAGCAAATGTCTGCCAAATGAGAGATGTGGCTCTTTGTCTTATTTTGAGCACCAATGCTGACCTTTGTAACATTGTTGATGAAACTATATTAACATCATGAACTTGAGAGTTACATCAGAAACTGCATAATGTGTAACTGAGGAAATATAACCCGAATATCTTTTTTTTTTCCAGTCTTCACAGAGGGACCTAGTGAGACCCCTGTCACCTAGTGAGATCCCTGGCAGGAATCCTGCATGAATGCTTGCAGGATCTCTTTCCAATCTCTCTCTTTTCAATCTCTCTCTTTCCAATAGTAACATCATTAGTAGTAAAGGCACTAGGAATGTGGGACTGCAAATATAAAAAAAGATCAGATAAGGCCTAAATTTTCTGAGCTCCATACAGGCTTATTTTTTATAGTCTGTTCTACTGTTTCTTAAGGGATAGTCAAGGATGAAAATATATTAATTTATTCTTCTGGGGTCTTCTTAAAATGAGCATTTGAAAGATCAAACAAACACCTCTGCTCCAATTCTGTCATGTCCTTTGGGTTGGTCTCCATATCCAATATTGACATTCCTCTCCCTCAAAACTTTCTGCCATTCTACCATCTCCTTTTTCATGGGGCAGTTTTGCCCATCCTTTGATGATCCAGTAGCGCAGACTTCAATCATCTTCTGTTCAGCTCACATGACGTAAGACTTAGCTGAGTGGATGAGGTGTTACAAAATAAGGTTTGCACGCTTTTCTCTTCATACTCAGAGGACTCGGAGGAACGTGTAGGTTAATAATACGGGAAAAGGACCTGTGTAACAGTTGGATACCCATCACATTTGGGAACTGAGAAAAGAGAAGATCTTGGCAATGAATCCTGTAAGCAACTTGTTTTAATGGACGAGATAAAATGGTTATGAAAGGTCATGTAGCAAGCATGGCATGAAAAGTTTACCTATTTGAATTCAGAAACTAAAAACATACCCCAAATGTGGTCTTAAAGTCTGTATTTGGGAGGGGTGAGGGTTTTCTGGATGAAAGACAATGAGACATTTGCTCCACTGGCAGGTTATGGGACATTTGAAAGTTACAGAAGATATAAAGCAATGACGTCCCTACTGGAAACCAAAGAGGAGTTTGCATGTGCGCGCATGTGTGTACGTTTGTGTGTGGTTGGAAAGGGCAAGGGGATCTAAGCATGCCTGTAAGAGTGAAAGAGAGCAAGTGAGATGGTAAGAGTTGGCTATGTTCGTGTTCATTCTCCCATACTTACTTTCTTTTTGCTGGTCAGGGAGTGCCAGGATCCTTCCCAGCCAGGCAGCATGTTTTGGGGACGGCTGGCCCATCTTGTCGTGGTATAAGACCAGTATCCTGGCACAGAACCCAGGTGGTATAACAAAAAAGGTTTTCCTGCAGGAAGTTTTCCCAAAAGCTGAGGTGGTCTCCCCCGCTGGGACTCTCCAGCCACAGTACCTAGCACCACAGCGCAGTGGAGCACTGCGTAAAGAAGGGTTCCCTGATATGTGTTTCAGAGGAGACTTTGAGCCTATTTACAGGCAGTGGAAAATTGGTCAGTTTGGTAACCCAGCCATTAGTATGAAGACAAGGCTGTCCAGTGTTAATGCTAAAGGAGTGGGAGACAGGGATGTTTCCAGTTAAGCTGTTGTAGCTCACCTTAACTAACTGCTTTCTTTTTTTCACTTTGACAATGGGAACAGGAGGTGACAGGGAAGGAGGTTTCACTGGCAATAGCAAGACATTGTCTTTAAGGCTTCCCAAGCCCTCATTCCAGCCAGGAGGAGAATGCCTACAGAGCAGTTTGCAACAGGATCTTGACAGATGAGATCTTAAGGAGTTACTGGGGAAGACAAAGGAGGGGTGAAAAATCACTGAATTCAATATCCACGGAGCTAGTATCTGAAGTCTGGTGAGCAGCTTGTGGAAGCTGCTGTGCCTTTATCTCCTGGGTGAATGGTTGGTCATTTCTCTGCAGGTTCACAGGTCGGTCTCAGACTGTGGTGTGGATGAAGGGCTGTCTGCATACGAACCACAAGAGCTGCTGTTAGCCCCCGTGGTCACAGGCTTGTCTCACGGCAGTCAGGCAGTTCCTCTGGGGGCTCACAGCAGTGTTCCAGAGATGAGGCAGAGATAAGGTATCCTGCTGAAAGACAGAAGGTCCCAGGCACTCTTCAGCAAACAGACCAGAACATATCGCTGCGGTGAAGCAGATCACTGCGGCGAAGCAAGGGATGAAAGGTAGAGAAGGTACCAGCATGACTAATATCAGGGAGAATACTGTTAAGTGCCAGAGGAACCGCTCTCTGCCCGGCTGATGTACGAGGAAAGCTGCCAAACTATTTGTCAGTGTCGTTTTTATGGCAGGGATCCTGTGCAAGTACTGCAACAATGATCAAGGAAGGCTGATGGCTTGTGCTGTGTGCATTGCACCCACCGGTGCTTCAGGATCAGAGTCCTGTCTGCCTTCCCAGCAGCTGGAGCCTGGGCTGGCAAACTCTGATGGGCATTTCCCTGCAGGCGGACTGTCCTACCCATGAGGCAGACACACACTTTGTGTTCAGACTTTGTTCTTCCCCACCTGCCACAGGAAGGGCTTCAAACATGTAATTTCAGCATCTAGAAAGACACCCAGCAGTGCATTTGGCATTTTCTGTTTTACTGCATCTCCTGTAGTGTGTCAATTAGTTAAAAGGTGATACAGAATTGATACATAGATACTGCTTGACTTCATTTATTTTTAAGCAGGATAGCTTTCCTTTTCCCCATACTATACTATTTATAGGAAATGGTGTTTTATGTTCTGCTGCAGTGACTGACAATACAGATAAACAGAAGGTGACTTATGTTTCAGATGTCAGATATGCATAGAATATATGTTAATTTACAGCGGGACAATAATCTCATAAATACTAATCATGGTTACAAGATTTTTAGGCAACGCCACGTTGCAAGTCATTCCTTTGTTAAATTCTCATGAATCCGTCAGAGTGCCAGCAGAGTCCTGTGGGATGAGCAGCTCCAGGTGCTGGCAGGAATTTCCAGAGGTGAGAGAGAAAAAGAATGCATAATAAAGAGATTAAGACTGGAAGTAAATGGGAAAAATAGTGTTCAGTAAAATGTTGTGAAAGATTTAACAGTATTTTGAGATATTTCCTGTCAAAAAGGATTCTTGGTTTTGAATGTTTGACCCCTATAGTTGCATTGCCATAATCTCTGTTTTGCAAAGATTCACGTTCCCTTTGTGTGCACTTAATTTTCATACCAAACTTTCTTCACTGGGAGATCCCAGATAGCTCGTATCAGTGAGTACCTGGCTGACCCAGGGCCCCTCTTGGCCATGCAGGAATACAAATCATAGAATAACAGAATGGTTTAGATTCGAAGGGACCTTAAAGATCATCTAGTTCCAACCACCCTGCCATGGGCAAGGACACCTTCCACTAGACCAGGTTGCTCAAAGCCCCATCCAGCCTGGCCTTGAACACTTCCAGGGATGAGAAAGTCTTCACAACTTCCATCCACAACTTCCATGGGCAACCTTTTCCAGTGCCGCAGCACCCTCATGGTGAAAAATTTCTTCCTGAGATCTAATCTAAATGTCCCCTCTTCCAGTTTGAAGCCATCAGCCCTCATCCTATCACTACATGCCCTTGTAAAAAGTCCCTCTCCAGCTTTCCTGTAGGTGCCCTTCAGATAATGGAAGGCTGCTGTAAGGTCTCCTCAGAGCCTTCTCTTCTCCAGGCTGAACAACTCCAACTCTCTCAGCCTGTCCTCATAGCAGAGGTGCTCTGATCATCTTCTTGGTCCTTCTCTGGACCTGCTCCAACAGGTTCATGTGCTTCTTATGTTGGGGGCCCCAGAGCTGGACGCAGTACTCCAGGTGGGGTCTCATGAGAGCAGAGCAGAGGGGCAGAACAGTGAACTCAAGGATTTCCTGAGGAGCCTGTAGCCCTAGGGAAAAAAGGGGAGAAATAACCTTTCAGGTGCTGAATACACTCAGCCTCCAGGGGTGATATGGGTGTGAAGAGCACACTCAGACCTCCTCAGCCTCCTCTGGAATTCTGCAAGAACTATACAGGAACATGGGGATCTGCCTGCTCATGTTTGTATATGCTCTACTTTCCAAAGCTATAAAGAAAAAGGGTGAATGCTGCAGGTCTTTGGCTCTGGTTCATTTTCTGTATCTACTTTTCCATACCTGTGATTTACAGGATGTTCCTCCCTGTGCTTTACAGTGGCTGTAGCCTCCAGTAGGTTACAACACGGCTTGCCCTGCAATTCCCTCACTTGGTTCATCTACAGAGTTTACAGCTTTAAAGCAGCACGGTTAATGCTCCCTGTGCTCTGCCTTTCTGCTGGTTATGGTCCTCCAAAATCCCCACTCGTCTGACAGCTCAGCTATTGCTCTGATGGAAAAGTGAAAGGGCAAAAAGGCTTTTGACTCTAGATCAGCTAAGCAGCAGGAGTTGGTTCTGTGTTGTCAGCTCCCATTTCCACTGCCTGAGCAGGCACAAGCTTTCAGCAGGGAAGGTGAGGCACGGAGTAAGATTTATAAAACAGGATCTCAAAGATGTATCTCAAAACTTTTCTGCTTATTGAAAAGACTCCTGCGTCTGTGTGCAGCTTTGCAACAGGGGTTTTTGGTGTAGGCTTTCAGCAGGGCTGAGGTGCACTGCAGGGTCAAAGATAGAATTTGCTTACTTAACTTCCTCCTCCCAGATTTCAGTATGTGCTTGGTCCCAAGTTATGTGAAGTTTGGTGACCCTCATAGTTATTAGCACTTGTACTTCTTAAACTGTCAGTGAGTAGCTACTATGTTGCTGTGCAGATTAGAAATTTCAGGAGAAGATAGGCAGGCACGCTACAAAAGTGCACAGGTCTGTAGAGGATTTGTTGGAGGAGAAAAATGCCACCTTCTGGGTGTGCCGCAGGTCCAGCATGGTAACTCGTGAAGAGACACTGCTTCTTCCAAACCAAGAAGGGACAGTGAAGATCTGATATGACTTCACTTTCAGATTAACACACCTGCTGTTATTTTACTGCTGTGTGTGTAATAATGGGAATGGGAATCATCTCTTTCAACTAAATGCAGGTGTGCATGTGTATATATATATGTACACATATACACACACATATAAATGTTCTGCAATCAGGACCCTGTGCATTAACTGCATATGAAAACATGCAAATAGCTGTGTAATTTCCCTGCTTATTGGGCCTCCTCCGACATTATTGAATAATTTTTCCTTTATGTTGCACTGCCCTGTACGAATGGCTGTTCTGTCACCTTCCAGCTCTTTGTTTGGCAACATACTAATTTGGTTTTGCTTAGCTTTACTCACAGGAAACCATGATGTTTCCTGTGTTTGCTCATCTAAGAGAATTCCTGTATCAGCTGCTTCTGTTATGTTATCCCTTTCCTCCACCTTTGTTCATCTTTCTTTTATGGAACATGATCTCAATTGAAAAAAATGGATTTAACTCATCTATGTGCCTGAGCTTCTGGGCTCAACTGTAGTACAAATACGCCATAATAATGCTGAAGTGCTTTCTTGCTCTAACAGTGATATTCCTCAAAGGATCTTGAAGACACCAGAGAGACTTCTTTCACTGTGGGGCAGCTGCAGATTGAATGTAATCTGGTGTACACCACTGTCTCTTAGAATGGGAATGAAAAATATTTATCAGTTACCAGATCATCAATAACACATTTTTAAAAAAGCTAAGTAACTGATGTGCTCAGTTTATTGTAAATCAGTTAACCCACCAATTATGTGTTCCTTTCGGTAAGGAGAAAGACAACTGCCTTGCTTATTGGAGCCATGTAAGTCTGTGTGCTCGGGATATGCAAGACACAAAAGACCTGAAGGCCAGAAGAGAAGGTTTATTTGCTGTACGTCCTTAAGAGAAACCCTGAAGAGAGTAAGCTATAGGAGGTAGCTAGATGCCTTCACATGCTTGTAGAAGATGGGAAGAAATGGGGCTCATCTATCAGATTAGTGTTGTTTTCAAAGAGATAAAAGGGTGAGTGCTCTCTATGACGTAAAACCCCATGAACTTCCAGTGCTTTCTTTGCCTGGTTCAGAATGTTTAATTGCTACTAATATTATTTAAAGTATGTGTTAACTTTGCAGCTTGGGCTTTGCAGAGCTTGGACACTGTCACTGGTGGTGAGTGACTGTGGGCACTCTTTGTTCTGCACATGCCCTGGGTACTACCTTCTTCCAGTTCTCATTTTGGTTTTTTTGTCTAAAACATTGCTTTCCTATTCTGTAGCCATTCTCCTCTGGCTCTCTGAATCCCCCTTTTTTATGAAACCACTAATTCCTAATGATTTTTACTCTGCTTGAAGGAAATTCTTTTCCATCAAACTCTGTATGTTTTCTCGTAAGGCTTCATTGTCTCTGGTGATTCACTTAAATTAGGGCCTTTTCTGATGTTTGTTGTTTGTTTTGTAGCTTCTCTCCAGCAGATGTACCATGTGTGTTATTGAATGGCTGGTGTACACATAGAATTCATCATCTCAAATCTGATTCATAGTTTGTGCATAGCATCTTCAAACTGTCACAGCATGGAGTAATATAATGCACTTTTTCATTATGTATTTATTGGAGCTTGGTAAACCCTTTTTCTTCATGCAAGGCAGGTCTTGCGATATTATTTAATGTTTGTATTTTGAAAGATTGGAGAAAGTTCAGGAAAAAATGAATAGAAACATCTTTGAGGCTGGGTGACATTCAAAGGACGAAAGAGTGTCAAAGATTGTCATTAATAGAAAGATGACAGTCAGTTTGCCTGCTTTCAGTATGCAGTATTTGTTCCAATACTTTTCTTTCATTTCAAGAGAGCCTGTATGCCAGTAAAACTAGAGGTGAAAGACAACGCAAACTTTTCAAGAATAAATGACACCAGTGTCACTTAATTGTCTTCCTCATTAGGTTTACAGAACTAGATGGGCAGAAATGGGGACTGGTGAGGTCTTCATGCTGTCTCATATGACATTGTAACAGAAGTGACTTGAAAAATAGATGCAAAAATTAAATCAGGGTGAAATGAGTACACAAGTTAAAAAGCAAAATACTTGAGGAGAGCTATCTAGAGGAGAATTCAAATGCACACCACAGGTATCTGTCTTGGCTTAGGCTGGTGAGTGACTTGGAAGGTGACACCAAAGTAAGAGCCCTTCTGCAGTAGAAAAGGGAAAAGGGTTGAATGATAAATGAGCTTCATAAACTGGATAGGTCACATGAAGAAGATGTAGTTCAGAGAGGACAACAGCAATGTGTGGCACTGAAAGATGAAAAATTAACTTTGCAGGTGTAGAACTGGAAATAACTGGCTGGGTACAGCAGGAAAGCATCTGTGGACGACTTAGAGGAACTCACTCACAACAAGTCAACAGAGTGTTGCTGTTGTGGAAAACAACAGCTACTACCATTAGAAACAGGGAAGCCTTATTTTGAATAGATCTCCCAGTTTTGAGGAGCGCACTTGAATGAAAATGAGGGCAAATAGAATCTGAGGAAAACCAACAACAATGGTAAGAAAAGCTGTCCCTTGAGAAACAGATGAATAAACAAACCCGTAAGAACTTGATTTGTTTCCTAACTTATCAAAGCATATTATAGAAGAAAAGAACAACTAATTCTCAGTGGGATAGTACAAGACAAAACTGAGAATATCTGAGGAATAAAAGAATTGTTAAGGAAAAGATTCCAGCTAGCAGGATATGGTGCACTAGAGCAAGCTATGCAGAGAAATTATAGAAATAAGCATTTCTCAGAGGTGAAGTGGGTACAACGTACTCTTGCAGAGGGATGGACAAGATAGGACTTAAAATCCCTTCTGGCACTGCATTTTTACTACTTTTCTCTCTTTGTGCTGCAAAAAGTGACTTGCCTGAGACAAGTCAGAAACCAGAGGTCTGACAGACTGGTTTGGCAAAAAGATGACAAAAAGGGGGCAGCATATGAACACCAGTGACAAGAGAACCTTTCCTGCCAGCAAAATACTCCAGGGGTTGGAAACCTGCCCTGACCTCTCACACCTTTTTTATACCAGCAGAGACAGGTTTTCATCTAGAACAAAGACTAATCAGCCAGTGGAAATCCTGTGGCTGCTGCCCCCAATGAAGAGGCCACAGAAAAGGTCTGTAGGGGACAGTCTGGCATTGCACAGAGGGAAGAATGAGGTTTTTTAGCTTCAGCTCCTGAGGCTGAACAGCTCTTCCACCACTGTGTCCCCGAGTGACTACCAAACCTGGAGGGCCTGACACTGCAGAAGAGACCAGGTCCTGCCTCTTCTGTTCTGAAGGACATTGCTTTTTGGGCTTGACATTATTTTTTCCTGTTCTGACATGCTGAGTTCTGCTATGGTTTGGGTCACCACAGCGGTGTCAGCTGTAGAGAGGTGTTCAGTTCTGCACACACACAAAGGGTGATGAGAGCAAGGACAAGGCTGTCGTGGCCGCAGTGGTGAAATTGAATAAAATATGCTTGCAATGTGTGAGGAGAGAAAGGCTACCAACCCAGACCCAAGCCTCCATTTCTTCTTATTTTCTGCTAAGGCCAAAAGTCATTGCGGCTTGTGATACTGGATTGAAAAGTCAATAACAGATTCAGTGTTTCACATGCAGAGGCTGCTCTTCTGAATATCAACATGGATGGCCAAAGCTTGTCTTTTTTTGGAATCTCTGAAGTAAGCTATAAATGATGAATGAAATGAAAAAGGTCTCTGCTTGCTTTCTGGCCATTGAAAATAGATAACACTGTGCTATTTGCTGTCATCTTTAGTTCTGATGCACCAAGAAACATACAGGTAATTATTAAATTTAAGATTAAACAAGAGGAAGCTTTAAAAAGTCAAATAGCTATTTTTTCTGAAATTGTTTTCTCTTAGATTCATCTGATACCTGGAACCCATCTTTAAAATGGCAGGAAAAAATTCACTTTTTGTCCTGTTCATACAGGGCATGATATTTCCAGGCTCTGTTTCAATAAAATAATTCAAATTATTCCTACAACCCAGAACACTTCTAACTGCACTCAAAGGTCTTTAATTTCACTTTAATCTTCAGAAATGTTTTCAAGGGACACTTTGATCTTGATCTTAAAGAAACTAGTCTCAGAAAAGGTAACATGATGTCTCTCACTTGATACTTTCCTTGGCAGAAAGGTTGGCTGAAAAACAGAGGTGCCATTTCATAGTACATCATCAGACTTTAAACTGAGGCTTTCTTTCGTACAGAAAGAGCTGGCTTACCTGCTCTCCCCTGCTGCTGAGCGATTAGCTCTGCTGGCACAACCTCTCTCTCAGTTTGAGAAAACTTTCCTATGAAAAATCCATGAGAAGCCTCAGTTTTAAAAAAAAACCCTCACTTTTTTTGTGACCTAGTGATCATCTTCACTTTCAAGCATTTTATGGTTTAACTGAAAATACCCAGAAGGTTTTCGCTTGCTAAGAGATGATCTCCGCAGTTGTTGGTGAGTGAGTGTCGAGTTTGTTTTATTTGTAGCTGATGTACCCTGGATATCATAAGATTGTTTGTTCTGTATACAGTGAAAATAAGCTATATTCAATTTTATGTTACAGTTTAAAACATTTTTTGAGCAACAGAGTAAGCATGTGCTTTTGTTGCTGTTGGTTTGTTTTTTTGGTTTTTTGTTTGTTTTAAGCAGCTGCGAATGAGCTGCTGACTGCTTAGGTTACTTTAAAATACTTTAGCTTTCCCTTCTCTTACATTCCTTATGATCTTTTTACCTCACCTCCTCTTTTGATTTCATACTGGTTCTGCCAGGTTTTCCTTTCCAGAATAAGAACAACAATTCACTGCAGAAGGAATGGAGAAAGAGACTGTGGGATGCTCCCAGTGTAAACAAACAAACAGGAAATACTGCAGAGTTGAGGACAAAGGCAATGCTTGCCTATAGACAGACTCACAGGAAATTCTGAATGCCAGTGTAAAACCAGTAATTGCTAAAGATGAGATCAGGATGGCATCTGAAAGATGCAAACAAGTCTTTATAAGCATTTTCTTAATTGCTGTTGGGTTTTGCCTTTTAGTGGGGGAGGCAGTGCAGGGTTTTTTTCTTATTTCCTCTGAATACCATTTTTTATTGTTGTGCTTTTTACTTCTGCTGTTAGTGACAAGAGAATTATTCCACTTGTGAATTTTTTAATTTTTTCCACTCTGCATTAGTCTACATTACTCTCCAGGAAACCAAAGGCTGGGCTTTATGTCCTCTTACTAATTGCTTTTCTTGCAGCATTCAGTTTCCAGTCTCTTGGCAAGGGCATTAGCAGAAATTCAGTCACTCTCAATGGGTTAAATTAAAGGCTATGCACACTGAGGCAGGTGGTTTATGATGTTTGATTATTGGTGGGTATATCTAACAAATCCATTCTGCAGGGATTCCAGTTTATTACTGTTCCCTTAATGAGGGAATATTTTGCTCCTCATTTACTACTTTGTTTTTTAAAAGTCAGGTAAACCCTCCTTGGATTCAGTCGTGTAGAACTACACTGGAAATGGTCTGAAATCTTTAGTAGTCCACTGTAGCAGTTTCTATACTGCAACTCAGTACAGAGAGTGAACGTCAAACCTTGAGCTGAGCTAAGTTTTGGGCTGGTGCTCTGCAGCACTTGTATCTTCTCTGGTGTCTTCTCCTTGCTGTCCTCTGCACCAGACTGTGACCGACCGTCCCCTTTCTCCACTCACTCTTCAGTCAAACTCCCCTTTGGACCCTGACCATACCAAATGCACTCCCTCACCCTTCCCTGATTCCTGCCTGGAAGCCACCTTCTCCATTGCACCTCTTCTGCTTTTTGGATTTCAGGAACTGGCTCCGGAGGCAAGGCTGCTGCTTTCGTACAGTATTCAAACTGGTGTTTGCCTGGGTCTGAGATATCTGCACTGAGCATATGTCCATAGCCAGGACAGACTACTCTCAGGTGGTTAAGAGCTGATTATAATGATTTTCAATGGAATGCTTGATCCAGAAACTTCCCATAGGCCACATATCTCAACTTTAACAGCATGATAACACTTTTTACCCTCCTGAAGTTATTTTTACATCACCGTTGAGGAATAATTTATATATATTTTAATTGGATTAGAATTTTATAGGATGTTATGAAAGGAAGCAAGGCACTAAATCTGAAATAATTTGACAAACTGAGCACATTACATCTCAGATTTGTGAACTAGGCATCCAGCACATTTAAATTCCCTGTTGTGATTCTGGCCTTCCTTTCTGTGCTGACAGCATTGCAGTACGGCAATGAAAGGCATGAGGTTTTCCTGCAGCAGATGCGAGTATGTATTATTAGCAAAATGCAAAATGGCATAGAAAATTATGAGTTAGATAAAGTAATTTTTTGGGAGCAATCTAATTATTGTAACATCCATGGCACTAACAAAACACACTAGCTCTTTACACTTACTGTTTTCAGTTATGCATTGTCAGAAATAGAGAACACTGAAAATCTGCTTGTTTTTGTAGTTACCAGAGAAATAAGTGTGCCATGTGTCTGTGGCCCCATTAGCTAGTATGTGTGCCTTCAACAGGCACGTTTTGCATTCAGATGCCACAGAAGATTCCCAACAAATATTCCTTGCACTGCTGTAGTAACCCACCTGTCCTCCATAAAGCACTCTGTGGCTGGAGAAAGCATACATGAATGATAATGCCTGGGAACTCATAACTCTGCCTTTTGTGAAACACTGGCCTTTTAAGTGAAAGATGGAAACACCAGCTCTCTGTAATTACTCATATGTGCCATCAGTCCCAGGACCTAAGAACCTTTGCCTGGGGACCTACCCTCCAGAATGAAATTTTTGTGCTTTTATGAGAAACAGTGAACATTGTTGCTCCCAGAAGAAGCCAGTAATATCATGTCTGCCTTCAGTGACAACAAATGCAGAAGGACTAATATTTAATAGGGTTGTTGAAAGGCTGTCCCTTAGTACTGTACATTCAAATGGCTTAATGGGGGGAAAAAACCCTCATTGTTTATTTTGGGTAGTTTTCCATATTTTCAAAGCATTTCACTGATTAGGGAAAATAACACATAAGGGAAATGAGAAACTGTTGTTACACAAGGAGAATCATGAAGATGGGCTTTTCAACCAAACAATCCATAGAAAAGACAAAAAAGGCCTCTATTTTCTTTACAAGAAATATATATTACTGTGTACTGTAAATGCACTCTGGTCTTCCTGCAAAACATATGAAAAAACAACTTAGTAAACAAGAAGGAAAAATAGCAACTGAAATGCCTTTTTCAGACTCTGACTCCAGTGACTTCTGTTGAAAGAGAACTACAGGAGCAGATAAGGAGGACTGTGCTGGGATGTATGGTTTGCATATGGCTGTATATTCCATGTACTTCCCTTTTTTAAACATCAGATACCAAATGGAGTGTGGTAATTTCCCCCGTTGATGCTACCACCATTTTCTACTACATCCTCCTTTTCCCTATCAGCACTCCAATCCCCTTTCTAATTGCAACTCCTTCCAGCCCTGCTTTGGTGGTACGGTAATCAGTATAACAAACTGATTTGGTATAATGAATAGGTTTCAGATTCTTAACATGATACAAAACTACTAAATACTGATTAATTATAATGACAAGTGCTAAGTGCCTCATAGATTCCATTTTTCTATATTATTCTTCAATACTCGCCTGTTACCCTCTTTCATGGAAGTGATTTGTAAGAAACGGGGGAGCTGGAGTAGTTCTGCAAGTGCAGATGTCAGTAATTTTGCCTCTTCCGAGAGCTGGTGCTCAGAAATGGTCTTTTGTGCTGCCAGACAACTGCCTCTGTCAACAGATGGGCTCTGCATCTCACACCTTTCCTAGCAGAGTGTTTGAAGGGTTTAGAGGTCAGACAATTTGATGAAATGCAGTGCAGCAGTCCAAAGAGGTAAATGCTGTTAGACCTCGAGGTGAACAGGATGTATTTTGGTGAGGGGATACAAGGTGATCTTACTGGTACTGCAGCATAAGACCATGCAATTTCCTAGTGTGCAAAGGGAGAGAATGCGGAGTTCTCTGACTGGTTGAGTTTTCCTGCCAAAGAACATGTCCGTTGAAAGTTAGGTAGTGAACAGCATCATCAACAGTTGTTTAAATGATGTGACAAGTTAAAAGTTTTGTGAAATACTACTTTGGCCTTGCAACCGCAGTCCTTCTGCTTCATAAAATTGCAGTCATGATAGCTGCAGGGTAAACATGTTATTGAGTAATTCAGCACACAAAATCAAAGGCTTAATGAAACTTTGCATGAATTGCATCATTCTCAGATGCATAAGCAACTTTATCATAAATGATACAAAAATGGTGGTGAAAATGTTACCAATTGCTAAGTAATTCATTGTCAAAGTAGCCCTGGGAGACAGGAGGAATAAGTTAGGTAAGTGACTCCAGAAGGCCTGATAGTGTGTCAGGATAGATCAATAGTGCATTACGATAGCCAGCTTGTGCAAATTTATTTTCTCTAGTTTGGGTAAAAGAGCATCCCTGAAGAAACAGCAATGTGGGGTGAGTACTAGCAAATAAAGCCATGCACCTGGAGAGCAAACGCTCAGGGAAAGGAACGAATGGCTGCTGATAGACACAAAAGCCCATGAAAATGTCTTCACTGTCATCAGTGCCTATGCTAACTTAAGTTAGCCAATCTTACATTTTGTTATATGTGCATATCCTCAGAAAGGTGCATAGCATCACATGTATATCACTGTTTCTTGGGCTCTTGCTGTTAATATCCCTGCCATCACTGAAGAACACTAAATATTTTTTTCTTTCCTGCTGCAACTTGAGCTGGGCAATTGATTTTGCACAGCTTGCTTACCAAATGTGAAGTGGTGGGACACTGAAATTCTTTTGAAATTTGTGTAGAAATGGGCACACGCTTTTACATACAGACAAAAAAAAGTATGGAAGAAAACAAAACCTTTTGATTATAAAGTCCAAAACAAGTGACACAATATTTCATGTAGAGTCAAACCCAAAAGGAGTTTTCTTCCACTTTCCATGAAAGAACCAAGTGATTTCTGCTGCCCGGGCGCCACCAAGGGCAGCAGAGCTTCTGTCAGGAGGGTATGTTGGCTTTCTCTGCATAGCTCCAGGCTCTGACTGCTCTGGAGGAGGCTTCCCTCAGAATGCCTAGAGGACAGACATCCAAGGACCACGCAGGCCCTCTGAAATCTGTCTGCAGTGTATTATACTCCCTTAAAATCCAGTGCACACTGCCCATGCCCAAGGGCTTGACTCGATTTCCTTTGAGCCGTGCTTGGGCAGCTCCCCCCAGGCAGGTTTGTTTCAGCCCCTGCCTCCCTCTCCCCATTGCACAGAAGGGACTGGAGCCTCCCCAGGCTGGGAACTGCCCTGCGGAATTAGTAGGACAGGAGCCTGCGTGTCACCGCACCGAGCGGCGCCACCCGTACGGAAGTGGTCCCGAGGGTTCCTGAAAGACTTATTCCAAGACACTGACTCTAACGGGCACACATCTGGTGATACAGATTTGATGCAAGTTTTGCAATCAGGCTTTTAGCACGCTGAGGGTAACATGACATTTTAGGCAGATTGCTTAAGAAAAGCCTCTGCCTTAAAAAAAAATAATAAAAGAAGCAAGAGCATAATCAAATGTGCCAATCACTTCCCTGTGGGATATTTTGCATTAGATCAGTTCACTCTTGGGGAGTAGTATTCATGCAATGTAAATATATATAAATAGAATTTCTTAATTCAGGCATGTTATGCGAGTTACAACTTCAAAATGATCATATACCAGAAAATTATCATCTGGATATACATAAATTTTGATTAAATACATACATTTGATCTCTAAACTCTGGAGGGGAGTTGAGTTACTGACAAGCTGAAGTTGTTAGAAAACGAGACAGTAATTAAGATTTCCGCTACACACTTCCACTGTTTACTATTGAGCTGTTCTACAAGCATGAGAAATGATGCAGCATTTTGCAGACATGATGTCTGTAGCTGGACTCCTACCCATGTGAAGACAGGCTTGCTGTGGTCAGTGTAGGCTCTTGTTTCTTGTTTGCAGGTTTGGGAGAAGAGGGAAGTTGCCAAGTCACATCTAAGACGAAGACAAGTAACAAAGGCTGCAGGAGCCTTTGTGAAAAGTGAATGCATTTTGTGCCAAAAAAAAAATAATTGGGTATTGGTGAGGAACTTGCTGCTGCTTGTATTGAAATGGGGACAGCTGTCACTGAACGAGTCAAATATGTCCTGCAGGGGTACCTTTACCAGGCAGCAGAGTGCAACACTGTGCTGTACCTGGTCCCAAGGGATTGCAGGAGCTATGCTGCACCACTGCAGGTTAGTGCTTAGTCCCTTTAGCGTAATCTGGAAGATGCAGCCTTGTCTCCTGTGTTGGGAAGAAAATATTGGCAGCACCTGGGTTTTGATTGCCTATGAGACAGTGTTATACTTCCCAGTGATGTGACAGGATAATCCTTCCTCTGTATGCAGAGGAATTCAGTAAAGAAATAAACCCTTTACTGGGAACACATGGTCCATTAAGATCACTTTGAAAGATACTGATGGAAATAACTGCAAAGACAATTGCCTCTCCTAAGTGCCTTCTGGAGAGACGGTTGAGCACTGAAAATCAGCACCAAATGCTTCAGCTTGCAGAAAGATTCAGAGGGAGTTACATGAGTGATTGCTGCATAATGCTTGCAAACGGATTTTGTCAGTCTTTGATTTATGTCAGCAACATCAATTTTAATCTTGCTTTGCATTTTGTTGTTTAATTGTTTGCTTACAAAAGTTGTTTCGTGTTGATTGATAGCTATAAAGATATATTGATTTCAGATTAAATACTGACTTTATAACAACTGCAGTTATTTTTGGTAATCATAAGGTTATACAGAATCATTATATATGTACTTAAGTAAATATTTATTGGGATTTTTAAATTATCACAGTTTAATTATGTTGAAAAATGAGAAATCGAATGTTTACTTTTCAGATTTTTGGTGTTTTTATTGGTGAATATTTGTCTGCCTACATTTGGGTGGAAGTCAGAGATCAATTAAAATATCCTGAAAATAATGTTTTAAAATAATACTAAGAACTTCAGTAAAAATATCTTAAATAGGCTACGGAAAGAAAAAGGTAAGTTTTTCAAAAGGAATATTGCACATAAAATGAGCAGGCATATTAAATAAACACCTGCAGTTACCTGGCAAGCATTACTGACTGCTTGTACTCACCATGCTTTTCAGATTTGTTTTTTTTAAATGATGACATTTCTTTGTTTCCCACATTTTTAGTCAAAAGTGAAGTGGGGCAATAGTTGTCATTCCCTGGTGAGCTAGTTCAAAGGAAGCAACATATACACTGCCCTGTGAGTGTACGTACACATAAAGGCAAATGTTTTTTGCCTGGAGAGGATGTGTTCATGTACTTGCACAACCAGTACAGAAGGTATGATGGTAGAGCACATCATCTTCACACCCAGCTTGGTGTGGAGTTGCTCCCTTACAACCAAAAGACAGTTTCTGTCTGTGTGGGCTCTTTGATCAGCCTGGAATTAATTCCTGTGATGGTGGCACTCCTTCTTATGTCTCATGTGGGTGAATTCTATTTCTTCACCAAGAGGGTTACCAAGCTTTGGAACAGGCTGCCCAGGAAATGGTTGAGTCATCATCCCTGGAGGTATTTAAAAGATGTGTAGATGTGGCTTTTAGGGACACAGTTAGTATTGGACTTGACAGTGTTGGGTTTACTATTGGCCTTGCTCTTAAGGGACTTTTCCAGCCTAAATGATTCTATGATTCTATGAATGCTGTTCCCACCTCTGCCATCATACCGAAGCTTTGCTCTAGACCTGACTCAAGAGAGGTCTGCGCTCAGAACTGAGATCCCTAGGAGAGACCTAAGCCTCTCTGATGGAGCTGTTTGGAAAACAGCCTTGTGTCCTCCCCACAACTTGACCTGGAGGCTCTGTGGGATGGACCACCTATCCCACAGTCTCAGCTCTCCCACTTTCCCTTCCATGAGAAAGGCAGACAATGTCTTGTGGAGTCTTTGACAGAGAAGAAAAGGTGAAGGTTTGGTCCTAGCCTGTGTACCAAGAGGTGGAGGGGTATTAATGTTAGAGAAGAAGGTCTGTATGGATAAGCACATGTGCTGTCTTACATGCAAAAGGACATCATGTGCTAAGCACCTCTAGTGACTTGACAAGACATCTCTAAAACTTTTCTGGATCTGTATTTTCTTATCAGGTCAAGTTTAGCACTTCAAAAATCTGTCATTTCAAATTCTCAGTTAGAGTTCAGGGATCTGATTTACTGTAAGACTCGAACAGTAAATACCACATCTCCTGAGCAGCTCTCTTTGATCTGTGGAATTTTTTTGTGATTGATATGTGTCCTGGTTCCAGCGGGGATAGGGTTACTCTCTGCCTGGGACACAAGTATTCCATAACATGTGACACCATGCCCAGTACTTAGGCGGGAGCCAGCCAGGGGAGCGGTTTTGAAGTCGCTGCTTGGGAGTGGACTGTGGTGTTTGTTGATACACGGTGGGATGGTAACCGTGTTTATTTCTCCACCACTGTTATTGTTTTGGGTTTTTTTTTTTTCTCTATTTCCCTGCTGCCCTGTTAAACTTTTTTTTTTATCTCAAGCCATGAGTTTTGTCTTTTTCTCATGAATCTCCCTCACTGCTGAGGGCTGAGTGAGCAGCTGTGTGGTTCTCTGTTGTTGGCTGAAGCCAAACCACGACAATATGGCTACAGGATAATACTTAATTATTTCTACCATAGTACTCTGTAGCCCTTCTGCAGTTGGCCTTGTACTGTTCTTTAAGTGGAGAATAGTAGATGGAAAATGAGGCAAAGTGAATGTTTGCTTCACCTATGTCTCTATTGCCTACAATTTTACTTTCTGGTTGAATGTTTCTACACTGTTTCTCAAGGTTCCTTGAAAATTTCTACGTCACAATGCAATCTTCTTGTAATGTGTTCTGATTTATGAAATTAACTTCAATATACAGCAGAGATTTTCTGCATTAGTCTGTAGCACAATACAATTTTAACTGGAAGTGCCGAACATCATTAGTTTCATAAATCCTTTGAGCTGATCTACTCACCCTTCCCCTCCCTCAGTCAGATTCCGTATCGTATTCGTGAATGTTGTCTTTAAACTTGAGATAAATATTTCAGTCCCTATGCTTTTATGGAGAGGAGAAAAGGTTTCCATATTGAGGAATTCCTTTTGTAAAGAGTTGATGAGGACTATCCAGGGGAATCCGCTGGGAATTCCTAGAAGAGAACAGTGCAGGTGGATCTAGTTTATGAGAAATTGTGCACCCAAATACGGTTTTATATTCATAGAAAATATACTTTATAACTTTGGTGGAATTATTGTTTGCTCTGTAGTTAAAAAGATAGTTACACTTTCTTTTACAGAAATAATGGCCTTTTAAATTTGTCTGTACTTTAGAATGATAGGATACATGATACCCTTTCTACACTCTAGTATACAGACTACTAAGTAGTCCTGCACAAATTCAGTAATTTGTGCAGTGTTCTATTGCTTTAATTGTGTGAGGCTTGACTTGAATTCTTATTGACATTCAGTGAATAAAAATAAAGCTTTTTTTTCAAAACTCATTACCAGAATCCCATCCCATCTCTCTCTCAGGTTAGAACTAGCACAGCTATATCTGTTCATAACATATAAATGGTTTTATCGACATCTTGATATCTTTAATGGATATTTTAATATTGGAGAGTGCTGATTCATTTGTGTGCCCAGTTCAGTGCCCTTATTCTCTGGAGATTGTCTGGTGACTGTTTCTTTTTTTTATTTATATGTTTATTTAAAGAGTATTTGAAAATCCGTCTCTTTCTTCAAGCACATCAGCACATCTCTGTTGCAAAGGGTCAGACTGTGGACTGTGTGCTAGCTTATGCAATCCTGATAAAATGGTTTTGTGTGAGAAAATAAAGCCTTGCTATTTTTTAAAAATGTTGACATGTGTCTGTTGTGAAATCACCAGTTATTACTCGGTTAATGCCATTATATAATTGTTGTTTTATATATAGTATAAAGCTGATTCAGATTATAGCTAGTGTTGCAATTTTGAAACGTTTCATTGATCTCCCATAATAAACCAAAGCTGAATTTCACAGAACCTAGAAATAACTGTAACTAGAACAAAATCCATAAGAATTGTGCAGAACACAAAATTTGCTTTGCCTTCCTCCTAAGAAATATATCAAAATGTTTTGCAAAATAAAGTTTTTACCCTTAAAGGATTTTGTGTTTTGTAAAAACTGCATTTCAGTTGCAAAGTTTTATGATGGAAAGCGTTTGAATAGCTGTAGGATGCATTGCTTAGTAGAGAACATAGTCATTGGGGATTAATTGCATCATAACTCCAGCCCAAGCTAACTATTGTTTTCCTTTATTGTGACATGACTTCCAATTAAATTCTCCTGTTCCTCCACCTAAATAAATTTAGTCTTGGTAGTGCACTTAAAATTAACACTTAAAATATCCCAGTTAAAACAGTTTACAAGAAAGCAAATAAACTTGTCTTTTAATATCCTTTCAGCACCGTTTAGACAGGAAGGACAGTCTCCTGTCACCATCAGAGCCAGCCACAAGAGCTGGAGAGAATAATTTTAACTGTGCCTGGTTTCCCACCCCTAGAAGAATTTGTTGAGCTCTGCCTCAAATCCAGTATGACTTTGGGATGCTGATTTTCCAGATACATGAGCAGCAACAAGAAATATAACTAACATTGAGAACCTTCTCTGTTTGAAGATAAAGTCCATTAAAAATTCAAGGATAACGTTGTTTGTCCTTAGGGGATGAAATTATATCATGTTACAGTAAAGTGTACACTGAGCAGAGAGCAACAAAAAATTGAGGACAGCTTTAGCTGGTCTGTTTCCAGAATCAGGGCTTTATGTATGGGTGCTGGGGCTGTGCTAGGAGATAATCCACTGCCACCATGGGTGACTGGGGAGAGAGAATTCCTAATTCTGAGGCTCACACTTGGTGAAAAGTAAGTGATTACACTGGCTCAATGGCTGTATCGAGAGAAAAGAAGGTACCATAGCACTCGGCTAGTCCTGGAAACATCTGGATACAGTTAACCTATGTCTAGAGCAGGCTTAGTTAAAACGTGCTTTTTCACCCAAATTTGAAGCATTATTTTTGATCTGACATAGCCATCAAGAATGGTCCATCATGTTCATGCAGTAAAAGTGAACCTCAAGTATTTTTTTCACATTACTGTTGGGTAGTGCTAAGAGGTATGTTATTGCAACAGCCACCAATTTCATAAACAGCCTCCAGAGACAAAATGTTCCTCATAGCTAATGCAGAGTGATCAAGGTCAAGCTTTAAAGATGCTTACTTTGGAGAATATTAGAGGTCATTCAAGACATGTCAAGTGGTCATAAAAGCCTGAAAAACTCAGTTAGCACTTACTCCTTTAAAGTGATCTAGTAATAAAGTTTTAGAGGGAAAAATCTGTGGAGATGATTAGTGCAGTTTCCACCACTGAGTTATGTGTCATTCAGTGATGCAGTTTTTCATGCTTAGATTATATTTACAGCTCAGACACCACTAGAGATATGTTTATAATATAGAGATAAGTTTAAAAGCTTGAACTATGGGGAAATAAAGCTGAAAATCTGTCAACATATTATCAAAATCCAAGAGAAACCCAAAATTCAGATGCACTAAATCAGGCCCAGGAAATTTAATTATCACCTCGGTATCATTTTGTATATTATTCTGTACCTATTTTGCATTCTACTGATCTGCCTAACATTTTGTGCTGAAGGTTTCCTTACTCACGTGGGAATGATGGAGGTCTGCAGTGGAGAAGGAGAGCGTTTTGGATGGTTTATGTAGGATTCAGACTGCTTTTTCTAATGTTGATTGCCTGTTTTTAGTAAAAAAACTGGATGTACCTGATTTGAATCTAATGCTTGTGACATTAAATCTCACTTCTTTATAGATTGTAGTGTAATACGAAATTAAATATAAAAAACATACTCCACTATATTTGCAGACTTTGAAAGGTACTAATGTGGAAAAATAAAACCTGACATTTAAATTATAGTATCATTGAAGTGTATTTTAGAAAAGAAAATGCTGATAACTGGTTATGTTCTTCACTGTCATGTTTATATTGTGTTCATTTTTTCTCCTGTCTACTTTGCTTTAGACTCTAATGTCTTTTGCTGGTTCCCACCTGTCAGAAACACACACGGAGACCAGAGATTATTGCTGAACATTTTCCAGGGTAGGCATTCAAAAGCAAGAAAAATCTGAGTGATCTTTCACCTTTCTAAACTATGCTTACCTTTTTTATTGCTCAAGCAATCTGTGAAAAAAGCTTTAAAATACTGTAATTTTTAACTTTCATTTGCTTGCAATTCTACGTATTTATGACTGTCATATGCCCTGTTAAGATTTTAAAGTGTTTTTAGGGCAATGCGTAATTAAAGAAAAAGATGATATCTAAGACTTCAAATACATATATTCTTGCAGTGAAAAATGAGATTAAAGATACTATTTTGGTCTCTAATCTTACTTTCTTCATTTTGAAGCCAAAATGGTATTAGCTTCTTTGTGTGTAGCTGACTCACCAAAGCAGCAGCGCTTCTGTGCTTGTATTTTAAATCATCAGCAGTCTATTTTCATTAATTTGTCAAAAATTAAATATGTGTGAAAAAACTCTGAGGGGTATTTGTCATAACAGCAAAGGTTTTTGCTTTAAATAATTAATACTTTCCTATGACTCACAGCTGGGGCAAATGGCCAGAGGAACCAAGCTTTCATTTATGTTTTTATCCTCAGAGAAATTAACGAAAAAACCCCAAATGGTGCTCTTAAATTGATATCAGCAGTAAACAAGGAGTTAAATGCCAGCCAGAAGCAGGTTCTTGCTTCCTGTCCAACTGCTGAAGGTGTGACAGTGCTCCTCTTCTCCAGCCATGGTCTGGGGGCTGGATGGGCTGCAGGGCCAGGGCAATTTGCCTACAGCGGATACACAGTGACCAAATGAACAATTTCACTTGCATTTTCTTTTAAAAGGTATATGTGAAATGTGTGTGGTGGCCTGCAAGACTTTTTGAAGGATTACAATGATCCTGAAAATTTCTTTTTCAAGAAACAACGATTTTCACTGAGGTTTGATCTGATGTGTTTATTTTCATGAAATTCAAGGTGACAAGGATTTTTTTTTTTCCCCCGATTTAAAGGGTTACCTGGTGATTTCTTCTGGGTATCTCACAGGTTTCCACATTAAATATAGAAGTGGTCAGGCAGTTGGACTGGATGATTGTTGTAAGTCCATTCCAACCAAACCATTCTCTTCTAAATTAAATCAAGTTTTTACTTAGCAAGTAAAATCTAGCCCTGTAAAGTCAGCATCTGTTCTTACTTTTATACCTTTTTTTGTCTTTTCGATCACCATAGAATAGACTTAGTAAAATAAATTATTGCTGGTTTAAAGCCAACGTAGGTGTTTTAAATAATAGTTAAACTTTAAAACAAGTGAAAAACACAGCTTTGTTTGCAGCTGTTCTGTTACTTGTAAGGACCTCCAAGATGGAAAGTATTAAGCTTGATTGTGTAGTTATAACTCACTTTGGTAGGTTTTTACCCAATCAGGGGCATGCTGACCACACTTTTTAAATTTCACGGCTACACGCCATTCTGCCGGAAAAGCACTGGAGATAATTGTTCTATGTCTGTTATAGATGGATTCACTGCATGGGTCATGGGTCTTCTTTTATCTTAGAGAAACAGAATGTATGTTGTATTACAAACTACATCATCTATAGATACCAAAGATTGACTCTGAATAAACGTTAATCTCGCATACCTGAAGTTTATATCGACAAAAAACCCAGATGCAGCTATAAGGCCAGCATATTAAAAAATTACAAGATCTCATTTCTGACTACCTTGAATGCCAAGATTTTAATACAGCCCTGAATTCCTTCTGTGTTCTTTGCTATACTTACCTAATTTTCAGCAAAAACTCTGGGGATCAAATGTTACCTGTAGTACTGTGACAGTACAAGGTATGATGTATTGTTTCACATATGGTGAAAAAAACCAGACATGTTACATAAAATATTATTAAGCCTTATTTCACTGTGTTAGTGAGAGCTATTACAGTCTCACAGTAATCTACAAGCTAGTTGTGATACAGGTCAAATTTGTGCATGTTACTGTAATATAAGTGATAGTTCTGTCTAAAATGGTAAATTAACTCATGGCTGAGAAGCGGTTTCTGAACACCCTTCTTGGAAGAGAAGCCTTTAACCTCTGTAATGGTCTGCCATCACCTGGTGTAAATTCCTTGTTCTTCTTATGCTGAAAAGTAAAACAATCTGCCACAACGTCGCCTCATGCTGTGCCTGGCATCAGCTGAGGATCAAAATATCTTTACTCTATAGAGAATCAAAACAAAGCTTATCAAAGACAGAAGCTCTCCATTTCACTTTAAACCAGGCTGAGCAGATGACTTCAAGGGTAGTTGCTGGCATGATTTTTTAAGTCATCCAGGAGCTGTGTGTATTTTACGCTACTTACCTCATTTCTTCTTTTTCCCCCTCCTGCCCTGAAGTTAATCTGCCCAATATTGACATTGTGCCACACAGTAAAAGAATGGCTTTTTTCCAGCCAGTGTCAGATGGAGAGTTAATAATGTGTATCAGACAGTGACAACTGCCAAGACCCTTTATTGAGAAACTAAGTATGTCAAACTACTCTGTCTGACCAAGGCTTGAGGATCAGTCTTGCTTGTCACCTTGGGTCTCTGTCTCATCGTTTTCCTTCATTCTAGAGGCCTTAAATCTTGAATCAGCTGAGTAAGCAGTGAAGTTAAACTACGAGGACCTGCCAGTGCCGTCATGGAACAAGGGAAATCAAGTGCGTTTTGTGCTGAAATTGTCACAGTTGTTTCTCACTCCTTTATGTTGGTGTTTTGTTGGTAGGGTGATCAACACTAGGTTACTAGAATCAGTTGAAGAATACTCAAATATTGTGAAACGCTGGGAGAGTTTGTACTGTGTTGACTTTGGCCTCAGAGGCATACTCTCAGGTGGTCTTTCTGGTAATCATGAGGAACAGTCTGAGTAAATCTGGCAGGAAATCAATTCTGAAATAAGCAGAAGAGGAGCAAAAGAAATCACAGAGTAATTGTGTGAGGACTAAAAGTTAAATAAATGTGGAATCATCTATAAAGCAACTGGTACAATGGCAGGGAAAAATGCAAGGCAAGATGGGTCATAAAAAATATTATTACTTTCTAATCTCTTTCTAATAACTTACTCGCTGCAATAGTATTAACAGAAGGAGTTAAGAAAACATTTTTTTTGTTTTCATTGTTTCTAATATTTGTTTTTCAGCCTTAGGTTGCTCCTCTCCACCTCTTTCTTTCATTCAGTCATGTCCTGTTTTCTGTCTCATTTTATTCCCTTTGGGTCAAGCATCTTTCATCAGTCTCACTGGATTTGGCTAGTACTCAGCAAAGAGCTGATCTGAAGTTCAGTGACGTGGCCATCAAGTTCAGCACAAGGCTGGATCCTACCCAGCACTCAGCAGCTTTCAGAGCCTATGATCCACTGTTTCAATGAAGGGCGGCAGCTGTGCTAATGCTCTGGACAGCAGACCTGCCTATTTCCATGTCTTATTCACATAATACCAACAGTATCTTTTTATAGCGTGCTCTTTATATCTTCCACACGTGGTACCTTGGGACTTGCTGGAGCATTGGTTGGTAGATATAATGATCTAAGAATCTCTTAAAGCTTTAGCTAAGGAAGGGTTCATAAAAGTCATGACTGTTAATGTACAGTCTATGTAAGAATATGTTAGTAGGGTTGGGAGAAAGGTATGGGACATAAAATCCTGTGAAAAGGAGGTAAGGACGATACACTTAATGGATACCACACATTAATGAATATACGGTGGCCTCGTGCCTTCTGATAGGGATGGGATATGGACATCTGTACCAGAATACATATGTATAACAGGGAAATCCAACTGTGTTAATTCTGTATTTGCCAAAGCAGTATGAATTTTGGATCAAGCTTCTCTGTGGGGATTCATCTGTTGAAACAAATGTGTTAGAGCCTGTCTTGCAGATTAGGCTCTCACCAAGCTGAGGCTGTGGTCGTGCCTCATGAGAGGACCTTGGTGCTGGAAGTCCTGAAAAGCAGATATGCCACCTTTGAGGTCTTTGGGATCACAGTGCTGCCAATATATGTTCGCTATTGGAGGATGGCAGCAGCATCTATGACAATAGATTTGTGCCACACCTATGTATAAACATAAAAGGATTTTCTGAGAGCCAAAAAAGGCCAGAAAAATGCTGCTGAAGATACCTGACACATTGCAAATTTGGTTCCTGGTGTTGTTTTTGTTGTTGTTTTTGTTTCCCTCAAGAGTATAAGGAATAATGGAAAATAATGTTAAATGTGTGTTCTTTTGTAACCAATATTACATAAATATAATATGTAATCCTGACTGAGTAATTAAGGTCATATTGGTGCTATGGGGGTGGCTAGTAAATTCAGTCCTAGTTTTTTTCACAGATCTGCCTCAACTGAAGCTAATGGTTGTAGTTACCCTACTCCCCAGGTCTTGGCAACCCATGCAAGCTTCGGCATTAACCCCTAGCATTGTCATGACTGACTGGCAGGTGTATCGCCCTGTGGCAATGGAGGAAAGTCAAACAGGGAAAAAAATGAAACAAAGGACTAGAGAAGCCTGTCCTCTAGGAGACACAGGATTAGGAGGAAAGTTTGTGGATGGTTGAATATAATAAGCTTATGGTATGACAGGATGCATGTGTGGACCTGTGTTACAGTAGCATGGTGGCTGTAATGCTATGCATGAAGACCCTTTCTTGATGTCTCTATGCATTCATACTGTTCACAGCTTCCAATGGGATGTCTGGGAGAGAAGGGAAATCTGGCCAGGCCGGCCTGGGAAATGCAGTCTGAAAGCTCAGCACTGCAGCCTGGTGAGCCAGTCCAGAGGCAGAAGAAATTGCAGAGCTCAGCTTGAAGGGGAATGAAAATAAGAGGTTTGACACATGGCAAGATGGAGAGGCAGCAGGAGAGTTCAGCGGGAGACCTTGCCAGTCCTCCTGACAGACCAATTTTGCCAGTGCCTCTTACTCTTCCATTTCTATCTATATCCATTTAAATGTCTGAATGTCTTTAGCTCATTCATTTCCCAGAAGAGTCTAGCCATTCTGATAAAGTGATTCCTGTTCCAGTTTCTGCCAGGTCTCACTTCATTTTCTTTTACAAAATGAAAATTGAGTTTTAACTGGAAAATGTCTTGCAGGGTATTGCTAGTTAGAACACAAAGTTTGGCAGAATGGGAAAAAGTCTGAGGCTTATTAGTTTAGTGGGGGTTGTTGGAAATATATCTAGAGACAGAAAATCAGATGAGATGGTTTTGTGCAATACCTCTCATTTTAAACTTCATTTTGAGTTGCAAACAGTAGAGCCACCTGTATGTGCTACTTCCAATTCAAATATGCTGTACCATGCATTAAGAAACTTGAAAGCCCTAAATGATTCTGTGAGCAACACATGACTTGTGTGAAAATTAGGCATCTGATTTGCTCAGGAAAAAATGATAGAAAGAATCCTGTACATTTGTTATGAAAGTATTGAAAATAAATTACACAAGATTTTTGTATACATTTAAATAAGAAGCAATCCAACATCAAAGGCATGCAATAGTTTTTCTAATGCATATATGCACATGGTCACTCTGAAAATAGAATATATTCCCATTAAATCTTTTTTAGAGCAACAAAATCAAGTTATTTTAGAAATGAAATTAATATGTTCAAAACATAATGTATAAGATTTCAGTGAAGCCTAGAAATAATGTCATTAAACAATGATCTTCATATCTAATAACCATCGGCATATTCCATTCAAGAATCTCAACACTTCTATGAGGATAGATTTAACAAGTCCATTTTATTTGCTGTCCTAAATTGCCATATTCGGTAGTTGAGGCTAAGAGAGACAATAGCCAAATGTTGTTCTCACTTGTCTTGCATGATGTTATTGTCTGTGTTCAGGACTATATAAGATACCATCTGTGCTTGAAAAAAGTCCTCACTTGGATAATTTACTAATATGATTGGTTTGCTCACTGGGATGCCTTTGCAGTGTTGTATCACCAACTGCTAATCACAGTAGGAGGAGAATTCGATCTCTGTTATGCTCCAGGTCACATACAAAGTCCATGGAAGATCTAGGCATGCAGGTGTCAGCGCAAGGTTTTAATTCCCCATCAGGCATGCTCAGTTGTGGTACAGCTGATATTGCAGTGGCGTTAAAAGCCTGAGCTATATTATAAGCTCAAAGTGAGTGACAGGCCTGGTATGTCTCTAATGGTGAAATCTACATTAAAAGAATAATTCAATGCGTAAATTAATAAGTCCTCAGTGATATTTAATGTGAGGCCTCTAGGTACTCAAATTGATGAGAACATAAATTTGCTTTACAGGGTGATCTGTGAATCCTCTCTCAGTGTTGACAGAAAACATGTGAAGGGTATTAGTGAAAAGTAAAACACGCCATCAAGAGAAACACTAGAATTTAAGAACAATTGTGACAACTGCATTATGAAAGATTAACTTTCCTGTGGAAAGGAATTGGTGACAGTCACGTTGACCTGTCACCATAGTCAACACATAGGGTGCCCCTGTCAAAAAAGGACTGCTGTCTTTTATTATTTAGGATCTATATTAAGGCAAGGGATAACAAATTGTATTTTAGGGTAGTAGGAGATGCTTCAGTCCAATCCTTTCACTTCAGACATGTAGGTAATGTTCTCCTTTGTGTGCTAAAGAGACATTGATTACGGTCTACACGTTCATCAACCAAATGGAAGAAGCACATACTATACTTACAGGACTGCTAAGCACAGATAAAGACAGGTTTATTAGCTTCCTGATCTACTATACAGATAGATATTCCATAGAATTTACTCTATTCTCTGGCAGCACACTCAGGAGACCACACACTGCATTCACCTCCACTCACGTACGACAGAAATATTGTACAGTACAGTGATAAGTGGAAGAAAGGCCAGCAGCCCCCCACCATGCCTGCCTATAAGACAGCCCGCGGGGTTTGTGCCAAGAGTGCTTAATGGCTTTCTGTCTTTAACAGACTAAATTAAAAATCATCAATGGCAAAGAGCAAGACTGCTCTGTAGCCATTGTGCTGTTTGTGTCCTGCAGTCTCAGCTCAGTTTCAATGCAGACTGCATCTCCCCAGCTCCAACAATCAGCTACAGAAATACTCCAAGTACTTGGTGATTCAAACTTCCTGGCTTTTTCTTTCTGGACCAATCTTGCTATTTCCAAGCTTAAACGCCTTGCCTAATCTTAGGTCAGGAGAGAGGAAGGAGGTGGAGGGTAGGAGGAAGGCTAAGTCTGGCTCTTGGCAGCTCTCGCCCCAACTCCCACTCCACCAGAGAGGCGAGTGAAGGTGCTGGGCAGAGAAGGATGCTGTTTTGTGGAGGAGCAGTAATGCTAACCTCAATATCTTCTGGGGAGCAGTGAGTCTTATGCATGGGCAGGCATCACTAATCCTTCTCCGGACAGTCCCCAAACCCTCTTGGACCTCACTGGCTGTTCTCAGCCTCCGCCTCCCCAGCCCTCCGCAGAGCCTGCTCGGTTGTCTTTGCAAAACTGCATCTTGCCTTCAGTCCTGGAGGTGCCTCTGACAGCCTGTGATGTATGGGGGCTTGAAGCAATGTGAGAGAGAACACAATAGGTATAAACAACCCTGAAATGCAGACAAAATATCTGTTCTCACAATACATAAGAAAACAGATTTAAAGGGATTTGTTTATATTTAGTGGGCTATCCTTTAAACACTTGTAACATCAGGAATTAAATGTTGAAAGTGAGTGTGGCCTTGATAACTTCCTGCTGTTCTCTCACACAGTATATTGAAAAAACATGCACCAAATTGTATTGGTTGACTTGCAACTTATGGGCATAGTTATTCTTGTTTTCTTCAAGTGCAAATGAAGGAAAGATCGGACATGTAGTTAGATGCATAAATTGGAAATAGTAGAGATATTGTGAATGTGCCCTAAATCTGTGGGCTTTATGAAAATGGGCAGGTGGACAAACGTCCTTTATTAGTTTGGTTTTATCCAACAGGTGGTCCAAATGCCTTTCTTTTTGGTCAAAGCAAATTTTTTGTGTGTGGCATTTATCAACAAATGTCACTGCACGACAGCAAACCTCTTCATGATCCTCAGTATTTTCTATTCTGTAAGACGAGCTGTATCAAAATCGTAACACTGTTATGGGAGGAGGCTATAAACTGAGGTTTACAAAAAAACTGGGATTTTGGATCTGGCATGGCTGTATCTGCTTTGAATTAAACCATAGATTCCTAGCATATGTGGGAGCAGCAGAACACAGCTCCGGCCAGCTGGATGATAAAAGAAAACTGATACAAGTGAAGGGAAGATGTGAGAGCAACAGAATACATGGCTCTGGCCATCTGGATGGTCAGGGAGGACAAATGCAAGGTAAATCAGAGAAAGCAATTAGTAAACTGAAAAAAAAGAATTTTGGATAGGCTGAAACAGGACGATTATGTTGTGTGTTTTGAAAGAGTGTGAAGGTCATGCTGGAAAAGCACCTGAAGGATGAGTGGAGCATGTGATTGTGACTGAAGACAGTCACAACAGTGAGAATGTTATAAAACACCATGTTTGGCCTCATAGTCTGAACTCCTGATCTGTAAGCATGAAAACCAGCGTGTGCGCAAATAAATGCTTGCTTGCTTGCTGTCTTGCTTTCTTGCTGCTATCAAAGCTGACGAAGGAGTCTGCCTATTTCTTTCATTGCCGCAACATGATTTTTGGCAAGAGAGAGACTTTTATGAGTGCTGGAAACCAAGCCCTCCCATTAAACATGAAGACATTACAAAATAAGTTTGCAGATTAGAAGAAAATAATGGTGAAAAAACAAGAGGAAATCGAGAAACAGTGCATCCAAAAGTTTCCAAAAAATGTGGATTTTATTATTGTATTATTTTGTTGGAGATTCCTGGTCATCTCAGCTGAAAGCCTTGATCTTCTGTCAATGAGAAAGAGAGGCTGCAGTGGTTAAGGGCCAGTCCATCTCCTAGCCTGAAGGCCACGTGTTGCTCCCTTAGAAGTGATGGACGCAGACCCCATGCATGTGAATGAAGAACGTATCCTGAAAAATTTAAACCCCACAAGGAACTTTGTGCCATTAGATCTGCAGGGCAGGCTATGCTGCTAGTGAGCAAAGGCACGAATATAGTTGAAGCTTTACATTTTGCACTCCCTAGCTATGTTTTTAGTGTTCAGTAAATAATTGATATCTTCATGCAAAGGGGCTGTGGTTCCTCCATCCACAGCTCTGTGAAACTGCAATAACGATACATTTCCCTACCTGATTAGGAGCTGCAAGTCCTTCTGTTACTATAGTGATGGAAGCCAAAAAGGCTTCCAAATGAGTAGGGAGACCTTCCGAGCAATCAAAGAGAAACACGATCTTTAAGATAGTTGGCAGAGGTGAAGAGAAGATCTGAAGAGTTGGCAGGGAACTGGCTGGAAGCAAATTGTTCAGTTTCTGGACAAGGGCTTAGCAGTAGAGACACAAATAGGGGTAACAGCACTGGGGTGCTGCATACAGGTGGGATGGATGAACTGTTTGAGCTCAGGGGTGGGCTAATGAGTCTAACAACACAAGACTATGTTTGCAGGGCCACCTGAAAGCACTTCCCAGACTCCTACTTGTCCTGGCTATGTCCCAACTCAAAGACGGAGTGACAGACATTCATCTGCTACTCCTCTCTGCTCTGGTTCCCATCGGAAAGAACCATGGTTACGGAAGTCTGGAGAAAGCCACAACATTTCACAAAAGGCCCCAGTTTTAACTAGTGGGGGCAACAGATCTGTGGGGTGTCTCTGGTACAGCGAAGCCAGAGATAGTGGTGGTGGAGTGATCAGGGGTGCACAGGGAAAGTGGGGCAGGTGCTGAACAAACACTAATCCTGAACTCATGGTGGCACTAATTGGACCAGCTGTGTAAAAGGGAGCAGAACTCAATGCAGCAGTTTGCACAAACTCACTCAGTGCATTTTAAAAAATATTTTAATTTTGAACACTTGTCTCCCCTCTCTTCCCCTGCTTTAATCTGCTTCCTGCTTTTTGCCACAGAGGCAAGCAGTGTTGTCCTAGTGCCTGCTAGCATTTCTGGCAAGCTGCTTTTAACATAGTCCTTTAAGGGAAACTTTTGCCAATTGACAGAGTAGCTATAAGCTATAAGCACTTTTCTCTAGCACTGGTTTCACATCATTGCTTAATTAGCAGATGATATTTAGGGATTTCACTGTCGTGTTTCTCCCGCCCCAAGCTGCCATTTGTAATTTAGTGAAATGCTGAAAACGAAGGATAAAAACCTGAAATAACCTTAGCACATTCTCATTTCATTTGCTGAGATAAGTGATTTCTGCCATATTATTAGTATAGTTTCTTCCTTTCCTGGTCTGTTGACAGTGAAAAGGTCCTTAGCTGCCCACATACCAGCAAGAGGAAGAGTTACTGCCTGCTGTGGAGCTACCAGCATCCCAAGCGGAGAACTGCCAACATCAGCAATCTCCCTGTCTTGCTGCCTCCTGATCTTCCACTTGGCACCCACAGTAAAATGCCCTGTGCACACACCAGTGTATCCCATAGCAGGCACCACCTCTCGCACGTGGTGAGGGAATTGGGTTTGGCCTCAGACTGGCAAATCCACTGGATGTGCAAAACTATCCATGTCTGTCTGACATATCAATGGGATTATGAACAAAAATACTAAACCTTTTTAGCAATCTTGGTCTATTCTAATTGTTTTATGCTGCTCTCGTTACTGTAAAATTTAGAGCAAAGCTGTCTGAGATCAGTCTGAGTTAACAAAGTGGTCCTGGTGCATGAAAGTTCACCTTAAGGGATGAACTTACAGTAAGGGGTTTACAAGGACTGCTTCCAGGCTGGCAGAAAAATAGCTGGAGCTAGATTTGTTCTGTGCTGCATTAGAAAAACAAGACACTTGTTGTCTGCTCTAGGGAAGACTGCCTTTTGGTCCTGGTGAATTTTTAAAGCAACACTGCTCCTAATTATGGAATGTATAGAGGGAAAAACTATGGACATGAAAACATGGTGAAATCAGCAAGCTTAAAGCTTTTGCTTGGCTGAGTGTATTCCAAATATTCACTAGTCAAGGGTAGGAGTCCAGCACATCCACATTTCTTCGCCTTTATGGGGCTGTTCCTCAGAGCAGGGCACAGAATAAGGAACTGCGTAATCTCAGGTGGGTAACATACAAACCACATAGCTACACTCTTTCAGAGACCATCTGAAGGTCAGTAAAAAATGTATTTTATGAACAAGAATACTTATTATGGTTTGATAAGAAACACTGTGGCCATGCATAACATGTGAGCTTGCATAACATGCAAGCTAATAACCACTGTGAGAGGCAGAGTAAATTAATTTGGGATTAAAGTAATGCTTGCAGGCTTATTGAGCTTCCAATTGACTTCAAGTGCAGACGTGAGTTGCAAAAAACAATAGATCGAGCTCCTGTTACCCATGCTGCATGTATAACCATTTCCATGCCTCTGAGTCTGCTTTTATCATGCTTGAAACTTTGTTACTCCTTTCAAAAGCAGCTCCCATCAATCTTCAATTTTGACAAGTAAACAAAAATATAACTGCTTAGATGAAGTTGTACTACGGTAACATTCTTCCAGTTTAACTGAAATGTCATATAAAACCTGGTGGAGAGAAGCAGCTGCATCTCTGCAGAGCCATGAATAACGAATTTTTTGCTTTGTTTACAGAAGCACCTTTGTCGGTTGTCACTGCATGTAAGGTACGAAAATTTGTACTGACTCCAAGTACTGCTGTAGATCCTAGCTAGCTGGAAAGACATGGAGCAGTAGTAATAGTCCAAGAAATTGGAAGAACTTTAAGGGTTCTCAAAGATAAAGCATAGTTAATGGTAGAAAAGGCACATTCACACCCCCTTCAAAGTCTGCATTTTTTTCTCACATGTGTCTGTGCTTTTTCTGCTGGCATAAGCTGAAAAAAAAAGTGATTTTTATTTCACAACTACAAATTGGACTGCAGAAAGGCAGAGTTTTGGAACAGTTGTTGAAATGAAATGAGGCCTGAGAACTTGCGGATGGGGATTTTGCCTAAAAGAAGCGACTGCTCTTAAAAGAGGAACCCCACAGCCAAAGAAGTGACATCAAAGCATCTGTGGCAGCTCCTCCCCAGATGGGTGGCTTCCCGCTTGGGCAGCGACTCATGGGTTTCCCCCATGGTGGACGGCTGTCCTCCAGGAACACCTCTCCATGCTCCCCACCTACGCAGCAACCTCAGCATGGCGGGCCCTGGCCAGCCGCTCCAGGACTCAGGGACTCTTCAGGGGAAGACCAGCCACAGCAGAGATTACACATTAGGGATCCTGGCATGACTTATGTTTGCTTTTGTTAGTAAAACGTCGGACAGTACACGTATTTGTCACATTTAGCATGGGTTGTTTGCGTACACACACACACACAATACACGTGTCTTTCAATGTGTATTTTTCATGCTTTTTTACTCATTTTTCACACAGATTTTCAAGCTTCCTGCTGATAGGTGATTTGATGCTAATGCAAAAACTTAGATGCAATTGCACCCAAATTAGACCTGCAATCACAGCGGTACACCAGTTAATACTAAGGTTAATTTCTTCTCTTGAAATAAAAATCATGAAATGCAATTTCTTCACTGGGTCTCTAGAAATACCTTCGCTTTGGTGCCTGTTGCTTGCCTCTGCCTCCAAACTTTTCAGTCATGACTATTTTAAGACAAAGAATCTGTTTCTATGTAGTAGATGTCAATCTGAAAATGCTTCAGGCTTAACCACCTTCTCCATCCCAGTTTATGATGGTATTGCCAGTCTTCTGAGTATCTTTTAAATTTCAAGCAGCAGATATTTAAATTGGCATATATCCTAACACTGACAAAACAAGAAAAGCTATATTCAGTTACACGCAGGAGTTTTCCAATAAGCTTTTCTGACTACATACAGCACCAGATGCACTAGAAGAAGGTGTAAAACATTAAGCATAAATAGTTGGGTAATATCTTCTTTTTTAGGAAAGTTGCTTTCCAAACTGAAGTAGTTTTCTCACTCATTGATTTTTTCCATTTTTTCAGCTACTGGAACTGAGTTCATTTTCTGATTGTACTATTCCTTGGCCTTGATAATATCTGAAGGCAGTGGGGGGCACAGATTCATGCTTTCATCAGGTTTTGAATCCTAACTCAGGAAAACATTCATATGCCATGCTACATTCAAATCCACTATACCTACACTTGTAAATTCACAAGATAAAACTTTTGGAACATAGGAACATTTCATTCCTTTCTTATTCACACTTTCTTATGACAGGAGCATGTGCTCAGATGCTTTTTTAAATCAGAAAGATAGTTACCCCGTTACGGTTGGCCGAAACTCATGTTTGTAACGGCCACTGGAGCAGCAGGTAGATCAAAACACTACAAGTTCTGGAGAATTTGTTGTAGATAATTTTCTTTCGTGCATATCTCAGCTTACGTGCTATAATATTAGCAAGATTTGCACTTCATTAGTGCTGCTAACTTGAAGAAGTCACCTCCTGCTGTAGCTATTTCATTTTACACTCGCAGGCTGCCTGCCAGCGATCAAGCTGTGACTTCAGCGACCCATTAGAGTATTGATTTATGTGTTTGCATGACTCTCTTATTATCTTGTTTTGTTTTTGATCTGTTCCAAATGATTCCTGAGGCTATCTCAGCTACCAGCTGACCCAGGAACTGAGAAGTGACTTTGTTCTGCTTTTTTGTCTATCCTGCTGGTTCAGCTGGCTCAGACATAAAGGGAGTGCGGAGGAGCCAGGCAGGACTAAATCACATGGAACGGGCCTATTGCGTAAATATTTGAATAGGTGCAATTGTGCAAGAATCATGAATATGTAAAAATGTAAGAATCAAGGGAGAAAATCAAAACAGAAGGGATAAAATGAACAAGAAAGGGGCTAATCATCTTCCAGGTCAGATGTTGAGATGGAGGAGGTTGATACAGGTCTGAAAAGCAGGGGCTCAGTCTTGAATTATAATTTGAAACCAGATGGAAACTTGTGTGGCTGTATTTGAAGATCATGGTGACACCATCCTGCTGCCTGAAGGGATAGATGCTGTCTGCAGCACTGCGGAGCCCCTGAATGTGTGCTAAAAGCTGTGATTCAGAGGTGGGGTGCAGTGATGAAGACAAGCTGCTTGGTAGCAATAATCTAATGCTGCAATAAGACAAAAAAGAGATGCAAAAAAACCAAGGTAAAGCTGGTTTAAAATGTTAGCCACTTAGTGCAAGATGTGGTCAGGATCTCCCATCTTCCCCTTTTCCTTTCTTATTTACCTTAATTTTTGTCAGAATATGCAATGTGCTCTGAAAGTGGCTACTTCAAATGAGAAACTGTGTTTTCTTGTTCCACTTTTTATATTTTTAGTATTCCTTCAGATCTCTTTTTCACAGAGAGCTACATTCCTGCTCCATGCAGTATCCATAGGCATTTTTCACGTTGAAAGAACAGACAGACTTTATGCATTGGTCAAGGAAATGAAATTCATGAGAGATCTAGATTTTTTTGGCAATGAAAACTAAAGCTGGGCAGCAGAAGCTCCTTTCTCAAATGATTTCATTCTCCATTCTGTGTGTCTTGCTACAAGACCATGCCATGTTGCATTACCACCCAATTTTCAGAAAATGATTGCGGCCAGTGAATGTGTGAAATCCCTTTCTTGCTGTGCTTCATAACAGTTCTTTGACTGGCTGCATGCTGAAATGGGAGAGAGAAAAAATTGGCGGAATTTAATTTAAAATATCTTCCCCATGAGATTTAACTAATCTTAAGTATAATCAAACTTCGTGCCTTGTACAAGGTTTGTTTTTAAACAGCTTAGCAGTCATTCATTAAGTTATCTTTTTTTTATTAGATAATTGGTGAGGATAAATTAGCATCAAGCAACATAAAAGTCCCATAGAAAGAGAGAAGGCATCGTTTTATTATCCATCTCTTCAGGTAAGCACCACAGCAGAACTCCTGGGAGGCTCTGAAACTGGGAAACTATCCCATCCAAAAACATGAGGCCAAGGTGCTACCATGACTTTCCTTTTCTTAAAAATTATTTTCCAAAATCCTGAACAATGTGGAGCAAAGCCCCAAATGCACTGTTATTATTCTGAAATTTTGTAATGCTGTTCGTCCTGATGTGACATGTTCAAGTCTTATTACTTCCCTGCTCAGTAAAAATGAGAATGTAATAATGTAAGAACTCAGAAAACCCAAAGGATACAAATGTCATTTTTCTCCTAGCTTTCTAGATTGGAAGAACAATTTACTGTTTGTTTATTATCCAGGAAAACATCCTCTTCCCTTTAGCGTAATTTTTATTTGCAAATAAAGTCAGCTTTGTGGTTCTCTCCCACATTACCAGTTAAGTGAAATATAGTCACCAAAATAATTATTTTCAAATCTGTTTCATAATCTCAGCCTATGGCAAAGCTATTGCTTCTGAGGTAGGCAGAGAGAAACAGGGCACATCTCATGGGCAATTCAGTCAGGCCAGCCACTCTATTTGAGTGTTATTATGATGAACATCGTCACTGATCTGCAAAGGGTAGAGAGCACACTGAGTATCCACTGACTGAAGCAATTTGTTTATGCACAGAAGAGAAAGGAGTCTGTTTTGTAAGGTGATGATCCATTGCCTGGAGAGAGTGAGAAGTCTATTTAGCGCTTTGAAGATTAGCATGCAAGCCTCCATTGTCTAAAACTGGTTTTATTGTGGGTAATTTCCTCATTAATGAACCGAGGGAGGCCAAATGTAAGTCTAGGACTTTTAACTGCATGAAACCTGCATTTTTAGCCATACTGAGTACAGAGGCAGGTTTCCTGAGGCCGTGCAATCTGCATTTCTCTAGGGGGTTTCTATGTTTTGACCTACACTATGCCATGTGTGTTGCACTTCCCTGTCCTCATCAGGGTGTGTTGGCCGTTGCACAGAGCTGAAATGTGAATCTGCATTTATAGCACCTGTTAGCAAAAATTATTCTTATTTCCAAGAGTACTGAGGACTGCCTGTCTCCTGGTGCCTGATAGGGTGAAAGAAAGAAGTGGTTTCCTACTGTCCCCCAGCCTGTTCACTCCTGAAGGCCAAGCCAGGCCATAGTTTAAGCCCTGATTAATTAATTGCTATGGCATTACAATGAGGTCTACTTCAAGTAAACAGGATTTTAATACGAACTTCATATGTGTGGAAAGGAAAGTGGTTAAGTGACGTGCTAGGAGTCACTGAGGCATTGTGTCTTGTACCCAGAAAATTTAATAATGTCCGCTTTAATGTTACAGGATCAAGTATACAGGAACCAGCAGCAAAGAGGACACATCTGGAGCTCTTGCTTCCTTGCTCTGTTTTAAGCTCTCAGATTAGTCCTGCCTCTTTAGAGTCATGTAGAGTGGTCATCAAATGGTGAAATGCTGTAGGTGGACCTGCTCTGGCTGGGGGAGTTGGACCAGATGATCTCTAGAGGTCCCTTCCAACCCTTAACATTCTGTGATTCTGTGAAATGGACATTAAGGACAGTATTTCTTCAAGTCATGGAGGAGGAAGTACATGTCACTTATGAGAACTATCCTTAATATGATTAATATGAGCTTCCTTAATATGATTTATAAGCCTTACATCTTCACTTTGCATTATTATTTTTAAGTTCTGAATAATTTAACAGTCTACTGCTTGGAATAGCACAGAAAATCTCTGTTGATTTTGACTTTGTTATTCCACATTTACCTTCATACTATCTATAAGAAAACAGAAAAAGATGGTGTTTCATCCTGAGACTTCCTCCAAAATTTGTCAGATTTTTAGATTTTCTAGGGTTTTTTAGAAGAAAATTTGACATGTAAGTCAAACGTTATTCATCAACATGCTGGGATAACTGGAAAAAGCAATAAAAATAAAAAAAAAAAGAAAAAGAGGATGGGAGAGTAGTCCACCAATCCACCCATATGTTTCATTGATTCAGGATTCATTGGTAGGAGAGAGACTCTACTTCAGTGTGTGATCTGGGCATTAGCTACCTTTAATATGACAAATAAAATTAATCGTTTTTGATCAAATTCTGGACATTACTCAGACTTTTTGCCATTTAAAAAAAACCACAACAATCAACTAGAAATAATAATCCGTACTGAAAAGCAGAAGTATCTTTGTGATGTAGCGGTGACTGACGATGTGGTGGTGACTGTGTAGTGGTGATGACATGAACATTAACCTATGCCACTGGTACAGACAACCAAAGACCTTTTCAGTCTTCCTCCAGCCAATTGCTTTTCCTTATGTTTCTGCATAATAAATACAGAGGGCAAAACCAATGTCTCTTGTTTCTTCCCAGCTACAGCAATGAAAGGCAGCAGGGGCTCCTCAGGGAAGCCTCTTCCTCTGGCAGAAATTCTTGTTTTCATCCCTGTCATTTTCCAAATCTTATTTACCACTGTTGTTTTCCTCTACATTGGAGTCCTTCTGGATGCCTGTTAGGGCTCTGGGTTCATGAGACATGAGATATGTGCACAGGAATATCATTAAGGGTAAAACAAAAAAAAAGTTCTGTCCAGAAGTGTTCCATGTGTGCTATGCACACCCCCACAATATAAGTATTCCTATGGATTACATAACTTGGCAAGTTCAACGGTGTTATAGTTGCCTGTTTTGCCCTTAGTAATTAATATGTTTATTGCCTGCTATATTGCCAGAAGATCTTACATTTGTTGCTACTTTTCGGCTGCATATATGTGTCATTGATGCAAATTGGTCAAATAAAAGATTTCTGTCTTTAAGGGTTTTTTAAATGTATGTCAAGAGGCGAGAAATAAATGGATGGATTGTAATTTCTGTTGTGCACTATTATTTTGAACTGCTTCCAGAGTGATGCAAAATGATCAGTAGAAGTGTGTGTAAATAATTCCCCGTTGTTCATAAGAGTCCCAGATTTCATCTTATCTCACTAATGGCTTAATAACAACAATAATAATAAAAATTTTAAAATCCCCAAATTAATCCATTATGATCACTAAGGAAAGTTTCCAAACTGTAATAGAGGCAGCAAAGTCTGATTGTATTTGCAAAAAATCAGAAAGGAAAGAAGTGGAATGTTTTAGCTGTTTCCACAAGTTTTGTTTGGGAGTACAGTGACACTACATTTGTTAGTTTTTCTGTTCAAAATGCATACGGAATTAAGAGAGGATATTGTAGGGGAAACACCTTGAAAACAAGTAGGCTTTTAGTAACAGACAAACTGACTGAAGAAGGATGTTGTTGGCAAGATTTTCTCATAGGACAAGTCTTAATCTTGTTCTTTAAAAAAACGGTCTTTAAAAATTCCATTAAATTCCTCATTCTCTATTTTCTAGGTTGAAAAGAATTCCTGGGGGTCATCCAGGTCTGCTTCCTGGTCTGAGCAGCAGTAACTTTAATGGTCAGGTTGCTCAGGGCTTGGGCTATTCAGATGGTGAAAATCCCTGAGGATGGAGATTTCATAAGGTCCCTTGCAACCTTAGGAGTCATCATGTTTCGTGTGAAGTTTTCCCATTATTCAAATTATCTCAGACTCCTCTTTCTTGTTTTTGATTGAATCAACTCTTTTGAAAGACAGAGTCATGTTTGACATTTTTCTGTCTTTATTGTAGTCTTCTCATGGTATAAAAATAACTGTGAATGAACACCCCAGCCCAGCAAAGGATTTATGTCACACATAGTTTTGAACAAAAACTTTCACGTCCATGTGTTGTAGCCTGCATCCAGAACACTTAGGGACAACCTATCGTAGAATGCCATTATTTCTGTATCTACCTGTATATAACTGTATCGATAAAGCAGGTTTCATTGCTCTAACTGTAAGCAGAATCATAGAATAGTTTGGGTTGTAAGGGACCTTTAAAGGTCAGCTAGTCCAATCCCCCTGCAATGAGCAGGGACATCTTCAACTAGATCAGGTCACTCAGAGCTCCCTCCAACCTTCAATGTTTCCAGGGAAGGGGCATCTACCACCTCTCTGTGCAATCTGTTTCAGTATCTCACCACCCTCGTTATAAAAAAACTCTTCCATATATCTAGCCTGAATCTACGCTCATTTAATTTAAAGCCACTACCCTTTGACTTGTCGCAACAGGCACTACTAAAAATTCTGTCCTCCTCTTTCTTGTAAGCCCGCTTTAATTACTGAAAGACTACAATAAGATCTCACCAGAGCCTTCGCTTCTCCAGGCTGAACAACCCCAACTCTCTCAGCCCTTCCTCATAAGGGACATATTCCAGCTGTCTGATTATTTTTGTGGCCCTCTGTGGCATGTGCACTCATAGGGACCAAAACTTCTTGAAAACCTTGAAGTTGTGGTTTGGTTGTAGGGCCACTTGGTCGCATGATGACCACCATCATGCACAGACTCCAGCTGAAAAACAAGAAAGTTAAGGCCCTCAGCCAATGAGGATTAATATGACCATATATGACCGTAGGTCAGATTCAACTAGGGTCTAAGTGGAGCCCCACCAGAGGGCAAATTGGGTTGGTCCTTCTTGGAGCAATAGATCTGCAACTGAGGAGGCTATCTGTGGTTCAGGATGCTACCCATGGTAACCCTTGCAGTTTGAAATCCCTCACCTTACTAGGTGGGTGATTACACCTTTTGGATCCTTTTTTCTAAAGCTTAAGAATTCTTAAGTTGGCTGTGTAACATTAGTTCTGTTTTATGTCATGAACCTGTAGATTATTAATGTTTGTCAGAATCTTAAACAGTTTTGGTTATAAAAAAGTTTATTTTGAGCTTATCACCTGCCTAATTTAATTTTGTAAGTCTCTACAACATCCTCGTCTTGGTGTGCTCCAACAGGTCTGTGTCTTTCCTGTGCTGAGGGCTCCAGAGCTGGATGTAATACACCAGGTGCGGTCCCACCAGAGCAGAGCAGAGGGGGAGAATCACTGCCCTCAACCTACTGATCATGCTTCTTTTCATGCAGCCCAGGACACAGTTGACCTGAGTATTTCAGGTAGAGTTCAGGAGTCTTTCCAGATTGCATTATTTAAAACAAGTTTAAGATTGAATTTCACCTCTTGTTTTTTCTTTTTGTTTGGAAACAACCTTTCCCAGAAAAACCTTAAAGTTTGTGCAGTGTCAGAACTGTGTGTATTCTAGAATGGGATATTAATGAGTTATGCAAAGATGCTGCACAGTTTGGCTCCTTCAACAAGCTGTGTTCCTCCAGTCAAATGCTTGAGTCCCTGTACTTCATAGGAATACTTGGATCTCCAGAGTAATTCTTGCAGTGGTAGAGATGCCAGGTGAACGTGGTTGCTTATAGGTAAAAGACACAGATTTTTAACTAACTTTTAAGGTTGCAATTCACAAAAGACACATATGCAGGCTGATGCTTTTTCTGGTTCTGCTGTAAAAAACATGTACTGCTTCAACATCCAATGGCTACATGTCCTGCATATATTTTTTTTATTATGTTTGAAATTTTGAGTTAAATGTTGTCTAAATATTCACTGTGAAAAATATGAATGTAACTTACATTTAATGAAGCCATTGAGGATGATAAAAGGAATAGGCAGTAAGAACAGGATAGTATTTAAAATGAAAGTGTTTCTATTTATTGGTAGAATTCTCTTAAGATAAATTTTAGAATGCTTTTAAATAAGGGTTATACCATGATCTACTGGACCCATCTGCCTGCCTTTTTTTTTTTTTTTATTTTTTATGAGATGTTCTTCTTGTAGCTTAATGTTAAGACAGGGAAATCCCTTCGCATCAACAATATAATGTGCATCTAATCTTAAAAATAAGCCTTTGCATCACCACATAAACTACTAAGGGAGCATACATGTTGTCAGAAGAATTATAAATTTTTCACAGCAGTAATAAAGAATGACATATGTTATTTAATCATTCATATATCATTTGCTATCTATTTTATCAACATTAACAATGACATTAGGCTTTTTCATTTTTAAACAGGACAGGATTCAATTTACAGCATGACACCATGTAATATCATTAGATCTTTCTCATTAAAGGCTGAGATCTTAGATAATTAATAGAAAACTGACACCAGGATTACATTAATTATGTATTTAGGAGAATTTAGTATGGATGATGAGTTTAGACAGCTTTTTATTTAATGATTACACTCAGCTGATAGCTGCTGAATACGAAGAGCATTAAGGTGACCAACAACGTCTGTGTATTCCAGCAAACTCTTCTTCAGTGAAAGTCAAGTAAGTTCTGGTGTATGTGTCAGGGGAAGACATTCTAGAACTGTCTCTGATTAAAGATTCCCCAAACTGTTAAGCTGAGGTGAAAGGGGGAGGCAGGTGGGGTGCTGAAATTTTTGCTGCCTGGAAATCAACCAACAGAATCACTTTAAAAAACTTAATGAAAAAAAGAAGGAAAGAAGAAGATATCTAAACGAAAGAGAACAAATTTCAAGAGGTTTAGGAAGCCTGTTTTGGAGGAAAAACTCTGTCTTCATGCTATTCTCAGCTAACAAGCATTCCTTTTCTTCATGTCTGCCATTGTTTTCATTTTCCACCTGTGGTAGAGACTGCTGGTGCTTAGAACTCTGAGTAAACATGTAGGTATGAAAGTAAAAGATTATAATCTAGAAAATCTTTATTGGGTAGGCAGTGACCAAAGGGTGCCACTGTACTCCTGGAACTCAACCAGGAAGTCCCTGGAGCACCTGCAGTTCTGCTTCTGCCTCACTGAGCTTGCTGCACAACACCCGAGGCTTTCTGGGATGTCGAAATCAGAACGGTGGAAAGGCCCTTGGCATTTTTTAGTGCAAACATTAAGATAGTACCGTTTCCTTTTTAAGTTTTAGGAGTTCCTGACAGCACTGTCTGATCTCTGCAAAAAGAAAAGGAGGATGGGGGTGGTTGGAGAAGATTGACTGCATAAAATACCAGCACAAGTTGGTACGTCTGTGCTCCGCAGAGTGACACTGTGATCTGCTATTTAAATTACTACAGGTTCCCACTCCCAGGCAGTGGCTTCTGGTGTCAATCACAGCAGTATGCTCTTCCTAAGGCCAAAATTTCAAAACTAGCACAACTACAATTTGCAGTAGAGGATGATCTGCCCTGGTGTCTGTAGTGTCTTAAATGGCCGCTGTCATTTGCTTTGTAGCTAGTGATTAATCAGAAAGGAAGAAAAACATGAATGCTAATTTAATGTGCTTTGTTCCTCTGCTGTCTGTCCTGTAACAGTTAGATGAAACTTGCTCCAGGGACTGTCCGAGGTGCAGACTGGAGAGACCAGTGTCACCTCCTCCCTGTGAAGAAGTGGGGTCTGGTACTGCAGTAGGCCACGAATAAGTAAAGACTGCAAGAAAAGCTCTTACATGAATTTGTTGAATGTCTCTGATGAATTCCAAGTACAAGTCAAATGTCTGAAACCTTCAGAGATGCTGATTTTTGTTTAGAGATCAGCACGTGTTATTGATTTCATACTTTTCTGTATAGTTACGTTTATAACTCCTGACTTAACTATTAATGCTGAACAGGCAAAAAGGTTGGAGTTGCAATGATTGATTTTGTATAGTTGAGAGATCTTTGCTGACCTGGCCCCACAGGTTGAAAAACTATTCCACACATCTGACACACATGAAGAGGGAGAGTTTATCAGTACTTTACAAGCCAGGTTCATCCTCACATCTGGTGCTTGAGCCTTGAACTTGGGCCTCTGCTTAGCTCACTGTGTGAAAGTGACCAAAATCCTCATGCAGTGTATGTCCAGTCCCCTGTGTGCATCACAGCTGGGACTCCTCAGCAGTATAAATACACAAAATCAGGAACACGTTACAGGGAGCAGTGCTCTGCTAGCCGGCCACCCAGGTCCACTAGCCCTACTTCCACACCAGCCCTAAGCTGGTGCGTGCATGGGACGCCTTCGCAGCAGGACGGTGCTCACAAGTGCTGGGACACCGATGGGATCACATCAGCCCTGCTGGAGAAACCACTTGCTTTAAGACACTTGTGCAGCACGGAGCTTCCAGCTAATGGTCTGGAGCCTGAAAGCTGCAGCACCGAAGTGAAGCTTCAAATCCTGCCAGAGCTGGGCTGCTTTTGTGTCCACCCTTGTGGGTATCTGAGCTCTGCACTCCCAACAGAGATGACTCCTCAGTTGCGTGGCCCCTGCACCTCTCCGAATGCCGTTGGCCGGGTGTGACCTGGGCGGCGCTGCGGTCGACCTGAGCGCGGGGCATGCAGGGTGAATCTTTGCCTTGGCTCGCGTTGTGCAACCGATGATAGGTAAGCGGGCTCAGAAATACCTGTCTCTCTGCATTTGCAACTAGAATGTTGTAAAAGGGATTTTATTCAAACCCCTTTCTCTGAAATTTCTTCTGTTCATATGGTGAGTAATACTGACAAAGGTTGGGGGGTTTTTTTAATGTTAAAAACTAAGAGGAACTAGAATTAGGGATTATGTTGATGCTTAAATTTGACCTAAAATACATATGTAGTAAAGCACATTGTGGAGTATTTTACTGGTATAATGTATGTGACATTATCTTTTAATATTCTCTGACGTATGCTCAGAAAATTTCATAAGTTAAAAGTCATGATTATGCATAAGGTAATTTTAAAGGCCAATTGCTAACTTTTAAATTAATGTTAACTTCTAAACTAACTTTTATTGAAATTATCTGCTGCTGATTTTTTTTCTGGAGATCTCTCCTCTCTTTATAAAGCTTGGTACAGAAACTATTCATGAAAAAAATCTGTTGCGCATGCTTTTAGTTTTTTCTTTCTTGATTATACTTTAATCACATAGACAAATTAAGACTTTGAACAAACAAATTAAGAACTACAAGCATTGGAGGTCTTCCTGGTTCCACTGAGATGTTGTTATTTAGAAAGGTGGAATATCAATAGGTCTTTGTCTGTGTTGCTACTCTGCATATCTGTGAAGATAGAGAAGAACTTAAAAAAATCCATACTCAATAAAATATTAATTAAAAAATCTCCAAGACAAAATGCCCCATTCTTACTAATGCTGCAGCACCAGTTCTCTGGAGGTCAGATGAGTTCAATTAGCTTTTCTAACTGTGTGTGTCAAGCTCGGTACAGAAAGAATAAATCTATTTTTTCAAGTTGTTAGACTTCCACCCTCAGCCTTCAGCCTCACATTGATTGCCGGCAGCCCAGAAATGCCATAAAAATCTGCTTTGAAATGGGGTCCAGATGCCTCCCATTAAATCTTACAAAAATACATGTTTACAGGGTTTTGGAATTGTCTGCTTACCAGTGTCTTAGAAGCAATTTCAGAGAGATTCAGTATTCTCACTTCAAGCCATATTCAGGAAATAATACCCAAGGACTCTCCTTCCAAGTGCCCTGCATGCAGTGCTCCTGCTGGAGCCGGTCGGAAACCCAGAGGTAGCCCAGCCTGGTTTCGCTGGAGAATGTGACTGGGTTTTGGTTGGGAAAAGGAGCGCACAGCGACATGACCATGTGTGCATTCCTCTGGCAAGGCTGCTTTTTCCTCATGTTTCATCTCGAGCTTACCTTGGCACTTAGTGTGACTGCAGATTTGGGGAACAGTTTCTCAAACCATGGTTTAACAGGAGATACAGTGTTTCAATTTCTGAACTCTCTTCTTCTATTTTCTGCCTGGAAAGCTGGACTTTGGTCCCTTTGCACTGGTGTCTCGTGCGATGTAAGGAGGGTCAGCGCAAGGCTGGCGTAGGTGTTCCACAAGGCGGGAGAGAGGAGAGCGCCTGTTTAAGGGAAGCGGGGTGAGGACAGACTCCTGCCATAGGTGCCTTTTGACAAGGACTGACGGAGATGGTCTTGGGCTAATTTGCCCTTGCTTTATTGAAGCATGCCAGCCAGCCAGGCTAATTAGTTCTGTGCTTTACTGATTGTAAGGGGAATGTGCTCCACATCCCTGAAGCAATAACTCAATCATCAGGTCGTCTGAAGATCGCTGCACCACCAACCAGCAAACACTGTATTTGTTGCCCCCTGCTTAACCTTAAGCTTGAGAATTCTTTCACTAATGTGATCACACTTCTTAAAAGACATATTTGTCAGCATATTAATAACTATTTGTGACTCTAAGGATGGAAGATTTTTGTTGTTTGGCAAGAATAACAGAATTTTTCTTGATGTGTGCTGGCAACTTTTTGCTGAGACTTCAAAATACAAGAGGTTTTTTGTTTGTTCTGACAAGAATTCACTAGGCAGTGCACATTAGGTACACGCTAATCCTTTTCTAAAGATTGACCTGACACATCCTTTCCCTGTTTATTAAGTTTTGCAATATCACTGTTGACAAACAGCAAAACTTGGCATTTATGAACATCTTGAGCAAAGTATTTAATAAAGCTTCTGTGTCTGGATCCCAAGAGATAGTGAACTTATCACCGCCGTAATAATGAAGCAGACAAAGTACTAACCCTGTTGCTCGTGTGTCTCCACAGCAATTGATCAGGAATCACTAGGGAACGTCGAATTTCCAGTTCTTAAAATATTAATTTGCTCTGTAGTCAGCAAGGCTTTTTATGTTAAAATTGGAGTTTATGAAATAGGGTATCTTATTGGAATAATATTTAATTGTTCAGTAATTCTATTTTTTAATGTAATTTTAATGTACATTGAAGGTTCTTCTTGGTGAACCTAATCTTACTGCATACATTAACTATATGAACTATTTGATGGTGAAAATGGCAGGAAAATCTTGCCTTGATATAGCCCTTAGAATAAAAAAGCTGCCTGTATCTCTTTGAAAGCCCAGTGGTTGTATATCTTTCAGGCTTATAAATTTCCTTTGCTTGATAATGTGATTTGTAATTATTGCTCTTTTGCGCATGTTTTACGAATTTGATTTGTTGCAACAGCATTATTATTAAACTATGTCTTTATTTTTATGCTTTCCAAAATTTAGTCAGATTCACTTATTAAATCTTAAGTGAGAGCCATTTGATGACATATCCTTTCTAATGAAGTCTTGATTTTGAAGGTCTTTGAATTATAATCAGCAAAGGAACGTACCAGGGAGATAAAAATACCACTTTGAAGGAGAAGAAGCACAATGTAACTGAGTTGAAGGAAATCCCATGCTAATTTAAATTTGCCTAAGATCCCAGTAGTGTGAAGGTGATCTCCTGAGATGACATGTGCCAATATCTTCCCTTTCCTGCTTTTCCATGTTTCTAATAGCCCTTGTGCATCTCCTTCCCACCCTGCTGTTCTCCCTGTGGTCTCCTGGCTCTGTTGCTGCCTTGACTGCCAAAGTGGCATCAAGACAAATGCTGCTAGCAGACATGGGCACAAGTCTTCAGGCCCAGTTGACATAGTGGTTCTGGCAAATGTGTAATAAATTCAGTGTCATCAAATTTAGTCAGTGTCAGAAACACTTTCCAACAGCAACTTTAAGTAGCACTGCAGGGACCGTCAGGCCTCTAAAGCCAGGAGAGTGTTTTTGTAAAGGTTTTTTTATTTCAGCTTTGTCTGGTTAAATGATATGCATGTCAGAAATAGTAAGTTTAATTCAGGTGAGAATAAGCTGTGCCTGTATATCACCATCAGTGAATCAGTGTCACAGTTTTTGGAGAGCTCAACCTGAAATGCCTGGGTATCTTTAAAATTTGAAGCATAAGTAACCATTAAATGCTCTTGCAAACATAATAATGGAGACTTTTGAGTCCTAACGGTAAAGAAAAAAATTCCTCAGTAGAATTCCATATTTTCTCTTTTACTGTTGCTTGTTAAATGTGCACTTTCAGAAAGACTGTTCCATTGGGTGATTTGCAGTATTTGCTGTCAACATCTGTTAACAGAGCAGTTCGATTTGCAGAATAGCTAATTATTGCCATACATTTTTTCCCCCTCTAGGTAAGAGAGAATATCCCCTGTAAAGAAAGAAAAGTGAAAATTTGAATGCAAAACTACTAGAACCTACTGTTTCTTAAAGAAGTCTGGTGTTTTCTATTGTAATGACTGAATTGGCTAATAAATAGACTATTGTCAATTGACTGTTGAGTTAAACTGAGTATTTGCTGCAACTTGGGGAAAACAATTGAGCATTTATGTTGTCATGAAATTTAGTGTCATTTCAATAGGTAGTTAATCAGTTCTGCTCTCAGGTATGAAAGTATTCTTTGATCTATTAAATTGGGTTTTCAGTCTTCTGTAGTTCATACTCCTCAGTGTGTTTGCATATACTTTTACCGGCACTTTCATACATATATGTCAAAGATATAGAAGAAAAATCTGACTATTATGTTTTAATTAACCAGTAGAAAAAGATGGAAAGATGTTTCCATTGAATAAAAAACCTCTAAAACTCAAGAAAACCCCTGTACTGCTGTTTCTTTAAGTGCATAAAGCAAAGTAAATAATGCATATTGACAGAATGGTCTTTATTTTTAAAAGGAAAATAATACATAGCCTTGAGAAAAGCAGTAGTGTGAAGCAGCAGTAGCTGTCTGCCAGAAAGTCTGTCTGAAGTCAGAGGAATGATGTGTTTGCCAGCAAAGAGACTTGCAGGTCTTTTGTCAGGAGTTAAATAGTCTGGCCTAATGGGACATTGGGCTGTTGAGCAGTCCTCTTTTATAGCACACACAACTCCATAATGAAATGGGCAATCTATGAAAGTTGGACTAGATTGACCTGGGACAGCTGAGGAATATTCTTCACAGGAGACCTTTTAAAAAAAGCTTTGGCTAACATTGGTTAGAAATGAGATAAACAACTTCCTGAAGGTCCTTGAGCTCTGTAAAGCTATGACTAAGTACTCAGATACAGTTACGATATCAAATTAGTTTTCATTTCTGACCGCTTGCAAATAAAGATGTGTCATACTTTTGGGTGTGTGTAGCTTAGCAATATTTTTGATAATGAGTGCATCCTTAGCTGGACTTGTAAACACAGTCTTCAATATCTACATTTAGATGTTTGTAAATGAGTTGTAGTTTTAAGCTTTTGTCCATTTTTATTGACTTGAGTTTTCCTGACTGTTCTGTAGGAGATCTGTGGCTTAAATATTTTCTGAGAAAAATTGTTTTCAAAAGGACTTACATTCCAGTCTCTTACATTTTATACAGAAAAAAAAAAGTACTTATTTATGCAGTCATAACTTTGAGATGTATTTATAGCAGCAGCTTTGTACTGATCTGTTTTCCTTACATGAGTTAAGAGGGGTAATCAAAATTATAGTATTTTCCTTGGCTGTCTGAACACAAGACTGTAAGTTTCTAATGCCAGCACAATGGAGGCAGGGAATGTGCAAAAGTGGGGCAAGCCTGCCCTTTCTCTGCAGCAAAATCCTCATAGCCCAACCTGTGCAGATGGCTACGAGCTGCCAGCTCTAGAGCCAATGCCCTTGCCCTAGTAAAACAGGTTTGGGGATGGTGACCATCTCTTCATGGCCATCAGCTTTCTGTTGTGTCTTGGAGGCTGCAAAATTAACTCAAAGTGCATTTGCACTGCTCCCCTGCACAATGCTCCATGCAGTCATGCCCAGCTGAGGGACAGGGCAGATGTGCAGCATCACCTCTGCCAGTGTGCAGGGAGGATGGAAAAAGGCTCTGTGAGGCCAAGCTCCTCTCTCTCACCACAAAGCCACAAAGTGTTTTACAGCTTCTTAGTGAAGAGCTCAGAAAGTTTATCATGTGCAAACCTTGACTATGGAACTATGCAAGTCACAAAATTCAGATTGATTTTTCAGCAACCACAGATTCTACATCTGGTCTGATGTATACAAAAAATTCAGAACTTGTTGCAAAATTCGCCTGTGGACCCCTAGTAGGTGAGGGGAGGAAGGAAGACCTAAGGTTGTTCCCTCCGATTTCCACCCCAGGTTTGGAGGCTAAGTTTATGGGACTATGCCACGGATAACTGCAGTACTTCAAGAAGAGAAATTAAATGCTTTAAGAGCTCAATAAAGCCAGCTTTCAGCTTGCTTTACTTAGGCTGCATCCAAACGTGCAGGCAAATCTGTGGCAAACTATTCCCATGCATGCTTCTTGTTTCGTTGTGGCATAATTCATAAGACTAGCAGAAAAGACATTTCCAGCCTATTATATATACGTTATGAGAACACTCTAACCTCTTCAGTTGAGTTTTGCAGGGTATATACCTATCAGTGTGAACAGAATATTTAGGTTTCTCTCACTTCAGTAATGAGTTGTTCTTGTAGAAACCAAGGTTTCACTAACGTTAAGTTCAAACCATAGCCTGCAAATGCTTGCAGCAGGGAAATATACAGTAAAATTCATTTTCTAGTATAGAACTACGTGCTTCCTCTAGGAGATATTAGCATTAGAGAAGACTGTATACTGCCTAGTATAGCTAGGCAGGAAATGACCAGTTTTATTTTTCACAATTAGCCACTTCAATGTTCTATGACAATTTGACACAGTTTGAGCACAGTGTCTCACATTCCTTATCAAATGGAGGGAATATGTTTTTGAAATACACTACAGAAAAGGTACTGTAGCACTCTCACTAGTGAAGAATGGGGGACACACTGATTGCTATGTTATAGCACACGGCTGTGCAACTATTAGGGAGGGGGAGAAAGCTCACTGGATGACTAGATAAAAGCATCCTTGCTCTTATTTCTTCAAGTTCAGTCAAACCCTACTGGAGATAAATAGGAACCATTGAATAGAGAAATCTCAACATAAAGAATATGTATTTTTTTAAATTGTCTGAATTTATTCCAGGATTTACATAAGCATTCACTGGGTGCAGTCATTTCTACACTGCAGTCTGTTACTGATTTATTCAGTCTTATATTGAGTCTTATATTGAGTCTAAATTATGTTAGTGCTTCAGAAGAATGCCTGAATACCATTACGCAGACTACAAGAATATACAATATCTTTACTTAATTAAAATAAATAGATGTCATTATAGCTGTATTGCAGGCATCTCTACTTCAGGAGACTATCCGGGCCTTTTTCCACCTGCAATGATCCCTCAGGGCTACCAACTGTGGCTGCTCAAGTGTGCAGATTTCTCCAGCTGTTGTAAGTACTCTCCCTTCCCCACTCACTTTAGTCCCACTGACTATTGTCTTGTGCAAGCACAAGATCCAGGACAGATGGGGACAGCTAAAGTACAAGACAAGAAAATGCTTCTTTCTGTACAGTAAAGCATAGAGATAGTGTGCAATAAAAAATTAATTTGCACTAAGCAGTCTTGATAAGTTTCCAGAGCAGAAAAGGTTCATTCCCAAGTGGGAATGTAGCCAGTCACAGATGACTGGCATTTCTATCTTCCTCTGTTTCAGGTGGTGAGGTGTGCTAACGATCCAAATTTTTCTCCCTGAAGACTTAAATCAACTGAAGAATACACATTATCTATCAGTGAACATCACTGTAGCCCTGCTTTGAAAAGGAAAAAATGAAAGAGTGTGCTGGAAAGCAGGGAATGCATCAATGTATTGGGAGAGAGGGCTGCAGTCCCACAGACAATACTTGACCAGGGCTGTACTAGGATTTGCTTTAGCTTTGGCCTCTCCATCAAAGAAACTCAACAAAACTCAATGGTCACATAGGAATTAGGGCTTCTGCACCAAAAATCATTTGGAGGGAACTGAAATGTGAAGATAATAAATAGAAGATATTAATATGTCCCATTGTGATATCTACTAATGAAAAATATATTTATTTTCTCTTTAACTTATTTAGTTCTTTATTTACTTACCATTGTTCTGGTTTTTTCCTTATGTCTGGGTAGCTTTTAAAGCACTCCTCATGTTTCCTGTAGGTGCTTTCCAAACTGATGTACCACCTCCTGCTAACAGGGCAGAATTCCTGCCAGAGCTCCTCTCCGTTCTCCTGAGCCCTTCAGTGAAAGACAGTCAAAGAGAGCACCATATACTATAGTCGTATAGCCTTTTGGCACACAAATCAGAAAAATAAAGCAAAGAAACCAAATCCCCAAATGTCTCAGGCAAGTAAAAGAAGGATAAACACAATGTTTTAAAAATATATATGCATTCCTTTTTCATTAAATTAATGTATTTCTTTGGGGGTGGACTTCTGCACCCACTTTGTAGAAATGCAAAATGATTACTTTAAAAATTCTGTCATTATTAGACTTTTCAAATGATATTACAGAATCTTTTGAGTTCCTTATAAAAGCCTCACTCTTCCCATGCTATTTATGCAGAGAACAACCCCAGGTGCTGAGAAATAGAGAGACGTTGCATGCATCTATGCTGCTAATTAAAGCAGATCACTTAAATCTATTCAGTTATGCTTATTTAGGAAAACTGCAAGGCCAAGATAAAATGATCAAGGTTTTTGCTTTAAAATTACTAAGCTGCTTGGAAAAGTGAAGGTGGTAAACAGTGTTGAGCAAAATGATACCTGACCCAAGCTGTTTTATAGACCACTTTGGAATCTGAAAAAGGCTGGTTGTTTTGCTACTGTTCGTTACCATCCACATCTAGACTTGCTGGCTCTGGCTGGCACTGACTACTGAAGTGCTGGAGTGTAAAAACTGAGTTCCTGCTGGTGCTTTCAACTAGACTGTTCTGGTGTTTTTTACTTTTTGTTTAAAGCCCACTTTCATGATATTCCAAACCCAGTTCTGTGGACTCTTAAGCCTCAACAATCACTCAATATTATGGGTACTCATTAAAATGGAAATGAAGATTTTAATAATTTAAGATTCATTTGTACTTCTGAACAAAAATCACCTGAAATCATCACTAAAAAGAGTTGCTGTTGACAGACTCTCCAGAGGCAAATGATTTAACAGGCTTTGACCCTCAGCTGCATTTCTCTCAGAAGTGGCAGACAATCCCAGGCAGGTTTAAGGATTTATTTGCTCAGGTTTCCGTTTCTTAGGCTTCATAGTGTGACGCATTTACACCAACAAAATGGCTGCAATGATCAAGTCAGTCATGTTCTGACTTAGGTGTCCAGGCTGCTGATCACTTGGTTTTCTTTGATTTATAACTGTTGTTGCAGAAATATGTTCTTCGCCTTATTGTTTGGTGGTTGTGACCTCCAGGGTGTGACTGAATCTGTTCACCCTGAACTGGGACATGGATTCAAACCTAATTTTTTTGCCTCATAGCTGAAGAGGAGGTAGGTGACTAAAGAAGGTGCCAATTTAAGCAAGAAGGCAGGGTTATGCAGCAAAGTAAAACCAAAAGGGCATGCGTGAATTTAGTGCAGCATAACCTCTGCTTGTGATACTGTCTCATAAAGGCTGCTTTCCACCATGTACTCAGATCGTCAGATCTGAAAGGTCGCTTAGAACTGTGTTAGAGCTGACCTGGTATACCACCCCATAGTTCACAACTATTATTATTATTTTTAGTTAATTTTACTACTTGGATCATTTTACATCAACTGTAATGAAACTGAACATTTCCATTTTTGCCACAGATTTCTGGCAACTTCCTTTCTGTCATCTTTCTTGTCCCTATGTGATGTATTTACATCAATAAATTTGTTAGTTTTCCTTGGATCATGTTCATATTCAGCAGTATCACCTTGGTTTTTAAGGAGACAGTAACAGCTCTGTCTTTTGTTTCCCCTGCTACTTTAAGCTGGAAAATCATTTTTAGATTTGTTAATGAGAGAGCTCTGTTTCAATTTTCTTCTGAATCTCCAAGTGTCTCCATTGTCTTGAGGACAGTACTTTGATGATCCTTTGTGAATGATATTTCTTTCTTTCACAGATTTTCAGGTTTTAAGAAGATGAATAACATCTGCAGTACATGTTTTCTTATTTCTTTCTCTGCTGAAAATGGTAGGCAGGAACGTAATTGCAATAAGAAAATTACTTGCAAGGTAAATGCTGCTTTTACATTTGCTGAGGTAATTTATCAAGGTAATAGCATAGCAGTGGTCAAGTCGAGCGTGGTAGAGACATTCTTGCATGTTTATTGCAGGCTTTTCTGTGCTGAATAATGGAGAAGACCTGGCTGCAGCAGTGGTACATTGCTGTCTTGTGTGATTGGTGACTGCCACAAGCTTGTGTGGCAGCCTCCACTGAAACATCTGGTCCTGATCTCTAGCATGGATTTAGTGGTTGCTGTGTTGTCTACCAAGCCTTAATGTGTGGCCCAAGTGAGGTCTTTAACTTTTACTTGTAGTTCTGAAACACTGGCTGCCCCGTGAGGAAAGCTTGGTTTGTAGCCTGAAGAAAGTTGGTAAATCTGCACCAATGAGCCTGGAGCTAGTTGGCCATCTTGTCACACATTCTTATGGCTTTGTTGAAGTGGGTGAGGCAAACAAGACAGTTTGAATTGATTTTATTTTATTTTATTTTATTTTATTTTATCACATCACATCACATCACATCACAAGGGAATATACTTGTAAGAGGGCACATATTTCTGTATTTCATCTAAGAGTTAGACAAAGGGACGAGACTACAGGAAAAGTAGTCAGCCTGGTCCCACCCAGGTCACCACTGGGTGTGTGGGAAATACTGTTGCGACACTGTATCACTGGCACTCGCACTTGCACTACTCGTGCAGGTCCTTAGAGGAGGGAAAAGTGATATTATGTAAAATAAAACGAGAAGCAGAACAAGTTTTGCTAGCTGCCAGTCACAGCCTGGTGTTTGCCCGCACCAGAGAAGTGTCTACATGAAGTGCATCTTGTACCCAAATGCCCAGTGCCCAGGCACTGCTGCCAACAGCCTTGGCAGTGCAAGACATCCCACCAGCAGCTAGGTACTGAGTTGCTTGTGCCCACATGTCAGGCCCAGGATCTGCAGAGGACAGAGGGCAAAGGACACCAGCTGACCAGTCCTCCTCACGTGTTTGGGATTTTTCTTATTTTGGGGACCATGTGCAGGCTTTGGATATGCTTTTTTTTGTATTGTTTTGGGGCTGACAGTGGTATTTGCACTTGTTTCAAGTATATGCTTTTGAGATACAAAAGAACACATCTTGAGATGCAAGAGAATACATCCTGAGATACATCTAAACTGCTGGGTTGAAAGTCCTACCCTACCATCTCCCAGAGACTGGTACTTACTTTATTTGGTACTCTTTGTTCTGGAGTAGTGGTAACTGTTTTTCCAGCCCCACAGGAAATTCAGCAAGATGGAACCTATTATCCTGAAGAGATGGCCCTGCTTGTTAGGCTGTGCTGAGACATTCTATCAGACAAGTTATACCTGAGGCAGTATCAGGAGGCTGCTACCTGCTGCTGGATATAAGCTGACAACGGGGGCCAGACCTCACACAGTTCAAGAAAAGGAAGGCAGCAGTCTTCAAGACCTGGGACAAGCAGCTGAATTCCAGTGTGCCACAGCAGAGGTGCCATCATGGAGAACTTCAGCAGATCTTCAGGTGGGAGCACAGACCTCCTCTTTGTTTCAACTTCTGCCCTCTGAGTTCTGGGATCAACCTCTTTTGACTAGGAGTAACATTAAGTTAATTTTAATTTATAATACAAATTATACAGAGTAATATATTATTTATGAATGATATCTAAAGCCAGATCACATGTAGGCAATCAAATACCAAAATTCAGGTCACCTATGAGACCGTCTGTCGGTAAGTGATGAACATCCGTGCAAATAAAGGGCACAAAAAGTGCTAAGTGACTATTTGACCTGAAATAACAGGAGTTTTCCTCCCCTACACAATGTGCGCCATCTTTAACAGCGTGGTGAATTGAATCTTATAAGTAACTGGGACTGTCTCCATGTCCTTAAAATAATTTCTGCTGTTTCTTCACTTCATGGTCAGACTAACTGTTGTGATAGGCAGTGGCACAACAGCCGGCCTTTCTGCAGGGCTTGTGCCTGACAAGTTTTTTGGCAGTAGCCTGATGGAAGCGCAAACAACATGTGTTTCCAGACTGAAAGGCAGATATCAGCTAGCCTTACTTTTCTGACACTCCACCTCTTTCCTCTGTGTGTGAGAAATAATCCCCACTCAGCTGCTAGATTTTATTAGGATATGAAGATCCCTAATGCATTGAGTGTGGGTGAGACTGTCCTGGGCTGAAGGGCTGTAGCCCCTCCATAAACAAAACTCAGTGCATGCGCATGGTGCCACATCGTGTGATGCTGCACTGACAGTGTGACTGCAAAGTCCTTTTAGGTAGAGCCAAATCTACTTTGGTAGTCTACATGAAAAGCTAACTATACACAACTGGGTGTTTTTTTAGTTCAAGAGCTAATAGTGACTTCTTCTGTACAGCTGTCTCAGCCTTATGATGCCCAGCTTTCCCTAAGCTTTGGAGTTTTGTTTTGTTTGGCCATGGCTTGAAGACAACTTTTCTTAATGAATGATTGCTGCTGACAGCACCATGTGAAGCATTCTTTGTGTGTTAAGATTTTAGAAGTCAAAAGTATTTTTGCTGGGTCTATGGGACAAATAAACTAAGAATTTTGCCTGGAAGATGCTGTCGAGTTTTACAAACTTTCCCATGTTTGAAAAGATGTTATAAAGAAAGATTTGGTGCAGTGATCAGAAGATGCAGGAAAGAAATGTATAGAGAAGAGTTAATAGACAAAGAGAGACAAATAGCCTGTTTCCTTAAACAGCACACTACAATTTTTGGTTCACTGTTAAATGATGAATTCTTCAGGGAATTCTCTTTTAAGGTAGACAGAGTGTATAAAATATGTATCAGCAACATTCACATAAGAGAAAGTCTAAAAGATACCGAAGGGAAAAATCAGTTCCTTATTTGGTTTATTGTTTTATTGATGTGTTAAGGATGTATATGTTAATGGTGTAGTACATATTGTACTTCTTTTCTTTCTAGATAGCAATCCTCACTACATTTTAATCATTCCTCGATGTTTCCATCAAAAAGCTGAAATTGTTTGAGCTGCGGTGTTTTATCCTTCTGGCTGTTTTCCCTATTACAAAAAAAAATTACCAAATGGGAAAAAAACCTCACTGTGCTTGGTGTTTTTATTATCACTAAACTTTCTTACCAGCAAACAAGAGTAAAACCAAAGCACTGTGAGTTGTTGAAATGGGGTGCAGGCAACCTCAAACTTCTGTTGCTGAAATGCCCACGTTGGAGAAACTTAAATTGGCGATTTTTCATCTCACTTACCTTTTTGGTTTGTTTTGGTCCTGAGAAGTGTAAACTACCGGTAAAGGAAATGCTGAAAGACATGATCAGCAGTGATACACAGAGCCACATTATCCCTACCAGTCTAAACTTTGAACAAAAGATCTTAAACAACTGAAGCATGTAGAAAACACAAGAGAATCACTGTCTGCCAAAGGACAACAAGCACAGTGAAACACATTGCAGCTCCCTCTGGCATTGCCACAACAATATGTCTCATTTCTCAGGCTTCACTGGGAGAAGGGATTCCTCCCTGTGCTCCGTGAAAAGAGAGAAATATGAAACTGAACAAACTTCATCTCATCATTAACGCTCAATATCTGCAAATCTAGAATCAACAATAAATTAGCCCTCCCAGCTTTTTGTTTAAGTCCATGCTCCTCTCACACTGTGTTACCATGGGGCTATGAACGGAGATCAGACACTGGTTTGGGACGGCTCTGGCTGACCTGTGAGAGCTGCAGTGGAACAAGAGCCTGAGATGTTTGGGTTGTCGAGCACTTAGAGAAAGTCCTACTGAACAGCTTCTCTGGTGTCAATAGACTAACCATACTGTCTGGCCACAGCTGTGGAGTGATTTTGTAATAGTTATAATACTCTGCATCATGTGGCCTGGGAAAAACTAAGTAACCTTGACACTATTGCAATTATTCCACACTGAAAAAGAGATAAAATGAAGAAGAAGGGAATTTTCTAAAACAATGCTGCAATTCAGCAGCACCTAGTTCTACAATTCCATCACTTACATATCAATTTTCCACAAACTGGAACTAAACAGTAGATATTACATACATTTTTATAACCATGTATGGTGTGTTTTGAGTCTGAGAGGAGAGAAGGGAATTGAATATTTGTAGCATAGCAATTTTGCATTAGTGGTTTTGTTCGTGCCTTTATTGTTCCAATACTGCAGACACTCTTGTGCACCAAGAAATGCTTCAAAACATTCACATAATAGTGTAAAAATGGGGTTCGGATAGATGGTGGACTTGCAGGCTTCTTCACTGCAGAAAACAGCCTTGCAGCTATCCACCCTTAGTATTCATCCTGAGGTCCTCATTTGGTCCTTTAATGAGACAAAGCTACCATGGAAGAAAAGGGGATTTTTTTCTTTTCATGCTGTATTTTGAGGAGAACAGAGAGGCCATAAGATTTAACCTTAGGATGTATAAATTGGAGAAAAGACTCATCCTTGTGTGAACTAAAGCACCCAAGAAAAGTGCTGACTATAGAGCACTGGTTTTATACCCGGTACCACACTTTACTGACCATGCCTACAAACACCAATATCATCTTTCCTTATTTTAATTAATTTCTGTGCTTCATCCTCTGACTGTTACAGTAAAAGCAGCCCAATAAGGGGAGTGAGCAGATGATGAGATTTCATGGGCTATACCAGTAGCAGCTGAGAGGCCAGGGCTGTGCCATCTAGACACTTGGAGCTCCTGGCACATACCTGGAGGTTTTTTTAATGAAAAAAATACCTGCTTCATGCAAAGAAAAGGTCTCATGTAAATACTCATGATTTGATAGTAATGTTGTCATTTGGCATCAGTGGGATCCCTGGTCACAACTAGGGACAAGGTATGGCAGGGATTTCTCACTTGCTTCTTGACTGGGGCTTGGATGCAGTTTTGCAGATCCCAGTAGAGTCAGGGGTCTCCTGTCAGGACCACTTCGCTGTATAGTAGGGACTTTACTGTAGGGAGTTCACTACAGCAGAGGGACAGAAGAAGAAATTAACTCTGTGTGGTTAGGACAGTACCTCAGTAAATACAGACGTACAACTTCATGCAGCAGATTAGGCAGAGAGGGGGCATTGAACATGGCTCTCTTGCACAGCACTGCTTTCTCAAGTGACTGCCTCAGCTAACAGACTCTAGACAGCTTTTATTTTCCCTCATATATTTTCACAACAATTTTCAGGACATCTGTTTTTCAGGATAATGTAGACTGTGCCCAAAGGAAAGAAAACCTCTTGATTACTTTTTAAAACCCGATTTTTTCTTTCCCAGCCGCAGGTGTCATTCTTCTTCCCTGCACTTATTCATAAAGGGAAGTTAGAAGTTATGCCAACTAATGGATCCATGCAAAGAGAGAAACCATCAGAAAGTTCTGGGTATGTACCAGAGGTCTCAGTTTTCCTTGTCTAGCCAGCTCAGCCCTCATGACAATATAATCCTGTAACAAAGCACAGTATTAGAGACATTGTATGATGAGAAATCAGCAGAATTACTAAAATCTCCCTCCCTGAAAGAAACAGTTTTTAATGTTTTACGCAATTCTTCCAATAAAACTTATATTTCACTGTTGCTAAACCTGTGATTACTATCTGGAAATTATTTTAATAAAAATCTATCAACATTTGGAACACAGGCTGTGTACTCCTTTCTCTGCGGTGCTGTTTCTGAAAGCGCAATGAGAAACTACCTATTTTTTTCCCGTTTAATTTCTTCAGGTGCTCAGTGAATCCCTGCTCATATCCTTTCTTACTTAGTGACAGATCCTGTCATATGTTCTTAGTCTTCACACAGACAAAAATCACTGGTGGCTTTAAAGGCTTTGCCTGCCAAAAAACCCCCCAACCTCACAATAAACTTCAAATGATTAAAAATATACATCTTCATTCAGATTAACTAGTAAATTAACTTGAGTAAGGGCAGGTCATCAAGGGTGCAAAGCAGAAAACTATACTGATTCCTGCTGATAATTTAGCCTATTTGTTAGTGCCTAGTATGTTAGTTCCACTTTAAAAATCAGATCTCACTTTATCTGAATAACGATAACTTTTCCAAATACTGTCTTAGTCTTATCTTGCTCTGAAATATATATAACTCTACATACACTGTTACTCTAAGCTTAGATTGTGAGGTACAAGCATAACGGAGTGCTCTTGTTGCCTTTATCTCCCTAGCTCTAATACATGTTATCTCCTTACTAGATATAATTTCTTTCCTCATTTCAGTGGAGATGTAGTTTATACTGTACCATTGCTACCATAAATTTCCTTTTCATGAGCTGAAAATATTGTTGAAAATATTTTTGAAAAGGAAACTTGCCAGGCAGTAGCTTGATAGAAATTTCCAGTGAAAAGGGAATCTCTTGCAGATATTTATTTACTAACTGTAACCTCTTTCTTCCCAACTCTGAGGTTTAGGAAGCTTCAGCTGAATTATTTCATAGCTTGCAGGTATGCTTATGTAATCAGAAGAGGATATGATAAAGGAGCCGGTGCTGGTGTTGCCCACGTCTCCGTTCACACTCTGACAGGTGCTGCTTGTATTTATTTTGTGTTATATATATGTATAGGCCAGCTGTTATGTTTTAGTCTCAGGCTGGAAAAAACAGAACGATCTCTGATATTCTGATGTCGAAAAGACATGTGTTGGGGTGGGAGTAGGTTAGTGTGAGTAGCTGTACTTGCTAGTGACCTGAAGGAATTGTTCCGGGTGCTGAATTTGCTTATGGAGAAAAAGTATTTGCTCTCACACATTTTTTTCGGCTCCTCCCACAAGCAGCCGGCTGCAGACACGTCTGCCCTTGAAGCATCTGTACCTAAGACTTAAGTTTTGGGTTTTTTTCTGTGAGCAGCACTTGTGGAGCAGGTTCAAGTGTTTTGCCTTCCTGTTGATAGCTTTAGTGCTCAGGTTGCTGTGAAAGCTTCAGCTGAAGAAGACAAATCCTTGGGCTTCTTGAAGCCTGTCAAAATCAGTGGGAGTCTTCTCATCGGCTGTGCCAGTATAAAGGATGGTTTTCCAGGGAAGCTGTTATAAGTTTTCTTTTCTTTTCCTTTTCTTTTCCTCTTCTTTTCCTTTTCTTTTCCTCTTCTTTTTCTTTTCTTTTCTTTTCTTTTTTCTTTTCTTTTCTTTTCTTTTCTTTTCTTTTCTTTTCTTTTCTTTTCTTTTCTTTTCTTTTCTTTTCTTTTCTTTTCTTTTCCTTTTCTTTTCTTTTCTTTTCCTTTTCTTTTCTTTTCTTTTCCTTTTCTTTTCTTTTCCTTTTCTTTTCTTTTCCTTTTCTTTTCCTTTTCTTTTCCTTTTCTTTTCCTTTTCTTTTTCCCTCAGTTGGCCAGGCCAAGCCTCCTGGATACTTCTACTGTTGAAGGACAAGGTTTTCTGCTACCTCCTCAAGTTGAAGGTGCACACAACACAGGAGTGTGACAATGCATTGAACTCAGTTGCAAAAGTTGCAGACTTAATGGTAAATAGATACATTATATTTGGTAATAACAACAAATGAAAGATAATGATGCTTAAATATTACACATATTTTAATAGAAATATTAAGTGGCCTCTGATATATTTTCATGGTAAGAGGAAACATAAATAAATTCTCAAATGCCTGGTTAAGGACTTCATTTAGGGTAAACTTACAGTTAAACTGAATTGTCCTTCACTGTACAAGAAACATCTAGGAAATTAGACTCCTTTCAAAAGCTTTGGAGAATGTTAAAAATTAAGTAATGACCTATTTAGCTAACAAATAATTTTAACCATTACAAAATATGTAATTCTCTAGACTTACAGATCTTAAAGTAAAAACCTATCATGAGCATCGAGTCAGAACTCACGTGGCCTGAAAAATGGCCTGGTCTTGGTGTAAAAAGGCTGGCAGCTATAGAGTCCACCACATGACCAATGAATTATTTCAATATTTAGTTATGTGTTCTTTTACAAATGCGGCTTTATTTCCAGTGTGAATTTCTTTGCTGTCAGTCTCTGGCTGTTACATTTGACAGCGCTATTTTCTGCCCAATTAAAGAATTGTTTAAGACTCATGTACTGTTGTGTCAACCCAAAGGGACTTTGGCTACCCGAAGAACATATGTTGAAATTTTGATGTGCCTTAGCTCATGTTATTTTTTTCCATGGCATCCTTCTGTGCAACGAAATCAACCAGCATGTCATGAATGCCTCTAAAATAACAGGAAAAGAAAATCCTCCTGGGAAGTTGGAAGTGGAGGTCCAGCTGAGCTTTGCGAGAGCAAGCTGCAAGAACAAAAAAGTTGCCCTGTTAGGGGCACTATGGGACAGGCAAATTTAAGCAGTGAAAAAGAGCGCTACTCTTTTCCCTCTTCCAGCCCTTGAATACCCAAAGGAAAAGTTGGTAAGTGAATGGGATTTGTCTTCCACCCAATATTTCTTTGTGCTGTAGGGGCAGTTCAGCTTTCAGTGTCAAGTTCTTTCATACACTGAAATCATAGTTTTGCTTTTCACTTACAAGACTGTTGCTGTACCACAATCCACATCTTTAAAGTCTAGCAAAATCATTGAGGATGAAAAATTATTCAGAAACATCAGGAAACCAGGAAGATAAGAAAAAAATACTGAATAAAATACATACAGTCCTGAACTATGTATTTTGTACTTGTTTTAGCCTAGTAGCTGTAGGATGAATTATTCAAGGGGTGTAGTATATAACCATGGGAAAACCAGATACAAGCATTACTGTGTTTCTTTTGGCTAGAAATGCCAGAACTATGATATATGTGTAGTACTGCTTCTCCTGTAAAGAGTCACAGTTTTATGGGTCATTTCAGATATTTCCAAAGAAGCATGTTAGGTTGCTATACAGGACTCTCACTTTTTGGACCTTTATGGCTAGTATTTAACAAAAGAAGTATGTCACAAAAGAAGAATTTCCTCCTGTTGTGTGTGCTTTGATTTTCCTTTTCCCAAAATAACATTTTTCCTATTTCCTACTTCCTAACTTTTTCATCATTAACATTCAACCTTAGAGGATGTGCTCATAAACTGTCAAAAGTTTAGTTTTATTTTTTTCATAAAAATGAAAAGCAAAACATTATGTTCATCTTCCAACAGTAACGCACAGTGTCAGGGTGTGCATTAATAAGTCATTGCCCTTATCTACGTGTTTTAAAATGTGCCAGTGCTTAAACAGCCTTCAAACTCACACTCTGCTATTACTTACTGCCATGTTTTCACAGTATTTTTTTCCCCATTGATAGGCATTCCTTTAATGCCCTTTGCCATTCATGTAAATCAATCCTTTTCTACTTGATTTGCAGTTAGTAAGAGGAGGACTTACTAAATAAAATGTTACAATGAATATGCTAGTGACCTGTGCTGTCTTCCATGATTTTTAATGGGAAATTTGGAGGTAAAATGTTGCACTGTTCTTTTGGACCACACAGAGAGCAGTGTCATGTCAAGCCTTGATAATGGTAAACAAGCCTGGTTCCTGTTCCACACGATGTCCTAAGACAGTACTTGAATTGTCTCCCATTTTCTAATTATTCACTGAGTATAAAAAGAATTGGCACACTCTATGGAAAAGAGGATAGAAATGGAAAAAGCATATTTATTTCTAATTTTTTTTAACATTCATGCATTTTCAATGCTTTGATTACACTGCCCCACCAGCTAGACAGACAGGGAGGCTATACATGGACTGGCCAGACAACTCTGAGAATGCGAAGATAATCTGCCTTCCTCCACACAGGCCTGTGTCTCAGCTGCAAAGGAACTGACGCAAAAATTCTCCAAGCAATTTGGGAAGGATAAATCTTCCTCATGCACTCCAACCAAGGTCTCAGCTATTAAGAGTCAGCTTTTTTCCATTCAAGGAGAAGAGTACCAGTGGCAAACATCATGTGCAACTTTGTCTTTCTTCCTCTGTGACCAGGGGGAGAACATGAGGAAGTGGGATGGTGAACCTACCTGGAGATTAGAAGCTTGGCGACAGGAGCTGCAAGGAAAAACAAAAGCCAAGAAGCATCCATCCAGGAAAAGTACTGCTCCTGGGCAGAGTAAAAGGGCTAGTCATACTTTTGACCCTGATGAAGGCACTTCTGTTTTGCAGTTACGAGTCAAGTAATGAAGACTCCCACCAGGAATAGAGGGGCCCTGCCTTTGGCCAGGCAGAGGAAAGGAACAACCAGGTTTACTGAACTGAGCAGTTTCCATGGCGTGGCCAGAGGAGGTGACCTGTGCTAAAGAGGCCCCACTGTATAATAAATTAGCAGACAATGAAAAGCAATATTCCTTGTTTACAGGTGGATCCTGTTGTATTGTGGGGAAATACCAGAGGTGGAATGCTGCTGTGTGGAGTGCTACACAAGTCACAGAAAATGCTGAAGGACAAGGTGAATCAAGTCAGTTTGCAGAATTGAAAGCCATCCAGCTGGCTTTAGATACCGCTGAACAAGAAAAATGGCCAGTACCTTTTTTATCTCTATACTGACTCATGGATGGTGTGAAATGCTCTGTGGGGGTGGCTACAGCAGTGGAAGCAGAACAACTGGCAGTGCAGAGGCAAACCCATCTGCACTGCAGAATTGTGGCAAGATATTGCTGAACCTGGCTGTAAAAGTTTGTCATGTAGATGCTTATATACCCAAGACTCTTGCCACTGAAGAACATCAAAACAACGAGCAGGTGGACCAGGCTGCTAGAATTGAAGTGGCCCAGGATCTGGACTGGGAACACAGGGTGAGCTATTTAGAGCTCAAGAGGCCCATGACACATCAAGATGTTTAGGAAGGCATGCAACATAGACATGGGCTGTGACTGAGAGGTGGACTTAATGCAATTGCATGGTTATCCGTGAATGTAAAATGTGCACAATAATCACACAAGCCAAGTTGCTAAAGCCTTTGTGGTACAGAGAAAGAAATATCAATATGGGGAAGCCTGCCAGACTGATTATATGACACTACCAAGAACCCACCATGGCAAGCAGCATGTGCTATTAATGGTGGAAACAGCTGCTGGATGGTTGGAAATATACCCTGTGACCCATGACATTGCCTGGAGTACTATCTTGGGCCTTGAAAAGCAAGTTACATGGTGACACGATACCCCTGAAAGAATTGAATCACACAGCAGTACTCATTTCCGAAAAAAACTCATAAAGAGTTGGACCAAGGAGCATAGCAGTGAGTGGGAATATCTCATCTCCCATCATGCACTAGCCTCCAGGAAAATTGAATTACAATACACTGTTAAAAACTACATTGAGAGCAATAGGTGTTAGCGGACATAGCAACGTTGAGATAATGAATGAGATAACTGAGAGCAATGGATGTTGGGACAAGCATTGAGATACACGTTTAGCAGAAGCCAGTTGGCTAGTTAACCCTAGAGGATTTGCCAGCCGACCTGGTCCTGCCTGATCAAAACTCCTGCGCACTGTGAAAGGAGATAAGATCCCTGTAGTACATATAAGGAAAAGCTGGGAAAATCTGTCTGGGTTATTCCTTCCTCAGACAAGGGTAAAGCTATTTGTGGGATTGGTTTTGCTCAAGGAGCAGGGTGCACTTGGTTGGTAATGCAGAAGGATTGGGAAGTTCAGTGTGTACCTCAAGGTCATTTAATCTTGGGTGAAAATAACCCATTATTTGAGTTGTATGTCGGCATTGTTACACAATGCTCTATGTCACTGCTGCTGTGATTGCCATCTATCAAAGGTATTATAGCAGGAGCCTTTCACTGTAGCCAAGCTAGAGCAGGAGGAGGAATTAATTGCCATGTACAAACTTAAGGCCTAGTACAAAGGGACCAGGTGTTGGGAATACAATAGTGATACCTTTAAATTGTTGTAACCCATGATTTGAGTTGTATGTTATGGGAATTACTATAGCAGGACCCATCCGAACCAACGGATGACAAGCCTTATCAGAAGCAGAGCAAGTGCAGCAGTGACATCATTTGAGCTGGCTTTGGTGCCCAGTAGCTCCACACAACACACCATCTCTCCTGTCTCAAGTAACCACCATAACAGATGGAGCCCCAAGTCATGGACTAAATGAACTAAATGGACGTTTTACAAACATTTCACAGGGGTGGTCCATAGACTAAAGGAATGATATGAGTGTGTTGTACCAAAGGATGGGAAAGAGGGGGGAGGGGGTGGTTGATGGGGATGTACTGGATAGTGTGGGGCCCAGGCATGACGTAAATGATATGGAATAAGAGGTGGAGGATGTGCTGGTTTTGGATGGGATAGGATTAATTTTCTTCATAGTAGCTAGTATGGTGCTGATTTGGATTTGTGCTAAAAACAGTGTTGATGATACAGGGATGTTTTCATTATTGCTGAGCGGTGCTTACACAGAGTGAAGGATTTTTCTGTTTCTCACACCGCCCATCAGCAAGTAGGCTGGGGTTGCACAAGAAGTTGGGAGGCAACACAGCTGGGACAGCTGATGTCAACTGACCAAAGGGATATTCCATACCATATGACGTCATGTTCAGCTTGACTAGGAGGGAAGTTGGCAGAGGGGAGTGCTGCACAGAGACTGACTGGACATCAGTCAATTGGTGGTGACCAATTGTTTTAATTTGCATTACTTGTCTCTCTTATGTTTTATTTCTCTCTCTTTCTTATTTTCTTTTTCATATTATTATTATTATCATTATTATTGCTGTTGTTGTCATCGTCACTGTTGTTATTATTTTCACTTATTTCAAATATTAAACTGTCTTTACCTCAACCCACAAGTTTTCTCACTTCTGCCCTTGCAATTCTCTGCTCTTATCCTTCTCAGGGAGACTGAGTGAGCTGCTGTGTGATGCTTAGCTGCCGGCTGGTGTTACACTAAACTTTATCTCACTACCAGTTGCCAAAGAAACGCAAAATAACATTCTCTTTTTGGAAAAAACAAATTGCTGAATAAAACCTTGATTATGTTCTGCTTTCACACTATCATAACCTCATATGGCTTGTCCCTATGTGGTCCTTATGTGAGGAAGGAGGCTTTAAAAAGCAATGCCTTCCTTCTTTACTGTTTTTACTTTGTGCAAGCTAAGCAAGAATGTAGGCGTTGATCTCTGAGATACAAGAGGACAACTCCCTTTCACTGCCTCTGAAACCAGGCAGGAAGTTTCTTGGACAGTTTCCCCAAACCCAGTTTTCCCTTTTTTTCCCCAAGTCCCTCTTTGTCTACTCTGCTTTCTGCAGTCTAGAGGGAATGTTTTGACTGTTCAGATCGCACTTGGGCTTAGCCTTTCTGCAGTTTCACCTACCTTCTTGGCTTGAGCATGTCAGCTTCAGAGTTTGTTGTCTTTCTATCCAAAGACAGATGCTGCATTTATCTGGGCAGCAATGGCAGAGATATCTTTCACTTCTTTAGGCACATAGGTATATCTGCCTAGTTTAATAAAATTAATAAAATTACAGTAAAAGAACTATGCTGGTGACAGCATCAGAAAATGAGCTCCTGGTGTCAGTTAAGCATCAGACAAGACAGCTCAGACCAGAGGTCAGCCTGCAGGTGCCCTGCCTGGGGTGCTGGTTCTCTTTCCTTTGCCCACCAACCAACCCACCAATTTAAGGAGCAGTAACATGAGAGGGAGGGAACAAAATTTCACTCTCTGATGCATAGTCAGTGTCATCGATGAGCTGCTACTACATGAAATTCTGCTAGCAGTGGCATAGGCATTGAAGCTCTGGGAAGGTCACATCCTCTACATCTTTGTGCTCTGCCTCCTTTCATTCACACTTCCTTCCACCCTTTTAGACTCTCTCAAAGGATATTCTGCACATGATGTTAAGACTGCAATCATTTGCTGAGGGACTCTTCCTCATCTGCGGTGTCATCAGAAACCCCAGGGCACCTGGAATGACACTGGGCTCCACGGGTCCCCCACAGCTGCATGCTGAGAGCTTGCATCATCACTGTTTAATAGGGGTCTTTGGAAACCTTTACACCAAACAGACTTGTTGGATGTACTACTCAGCAATGTGCTTCATCATGTGCCAAGAACAGGTTTTAAAAACTTTAATATAGCAGAGTAACTGACACTGATATACAGATAGTCTCAATGTAGTTACATCTGATAAAGCTGCTATCCTTACACGCTCTCTGCCCAAGAAATGAGACAAAGGGAAGTGCCTATCTCTCTCCAGATGCAGGGAACACAGAGTCCTAAATTTCCATTCCTGAGTCACACCCAAGTTAGACGCTTAATATAGCCAAAATTAAAAATATGAATATTTCTTAATATACAGGATAAATTTTGAGAAAATAACTCTCAGCCTTGGAAGTGATGCCCAATGAGGTGTATGTTCTGTAAAAGAACTGACGCCTTTGAAGACTTCACATTTCTGTGAGCTAAGTGGCAAAAGGCAACTCAGCAGTAAGCTGTCCTTTGTTTGAACACTTGTTCACTTTTTTCCTTCTATACTTGTAAATAATTAGCATTACCCTGGAGATGAAGGTAGACTTCACAGAGCTCTGGACTTCCAAGACATTTACTGTTTTGCTGAGTGCCTGTATTCCAGTCTTATCATATAATTAAACATCTTCCTGTGAGCAAACTCCTGCTCAAATTGCTTCTAGAATTTCACCAAACTTGTGTAGTCCTTCCTGATGTTTCCATGCCTCTAACAAGTCTTTTTTCTTCTTTAAAATTAAGTCTAAACTCTCACTTAAAACCTATCAAATGAAGCAATTCATTGTTACCAAATGAGATTTTTATGCTGAGTGACATTAGGAAGTACAGGTCTGTCTCAGTAGTCATGTATGATCTACATGCTTGAGTACCTTGAAGAAGTGAAACCAAAATAGAAGGCAAGTTTATCTTATACATAGAGAAAATTTTTAACAGAAGTAACAGACAACATCATTGTTTTTCAGCAAGGACTTTTTTCAAGTTTCCGGGTAGTTCGTTTTCCACTAGATCTCTGCCTGGAGTTACTATGAAATTGTTTCTTTAGTCTGTATGGGATTGGGGGTTGAAGACGCAGAAGAACAGATACGATTTTAAAAGGCCAGAAACCAGACACTGGTATTTTAAAACATTTTTACTGACTGACTTTTCATTCATACTATAGACCAAGACTAAAAATTAAAAGCATGCTGGGGATTAAACCAATGATTGACACACTATTAGGTTAATTTGTTTATACTGGTGGCATAAAGAAAGTCCTCAAAACCTGCAGGCTTCATTAGAAGCTTTATTAAATACTTCTCATGATTCTTCAGGAATTATTTGTCAATCAATACCATACTAATTAATGCTCATACAGAGTTCTAGTAACTTTATCATTATTGCTCTTGTCATAGTAATTTTTAAGGACTTTACAGTAATACATTAATTTCATCAGAGACACATAGATATGCTTCACTATAGCTGCAGCACAGTAGGACTGCAGGATGGATTGCTCTCAGAAGCTGCAGAAAGAGAGCTCTGGGTGACCATTGCAAAGATTTGCTGAACTGCCTCTTCAAGTCTTTTCTGGTCTGTCAGGTCGGGGAGTGTCCCCAGCATCCCTGGCCCATGTAGTCCATGCTAGAAGGACAAATAGCAGCACTCCATTGTCCTGTTCATCTAGGCTGGTCTTCCAAGAAAATTCTGTGCACATAGGCAGAGGGCTGCAGGGTGCCGCAGTGCGCCCTGCACACTGGTGTGCAGGGTGCCCTTTGGGGTGGGCATTTCTCATAGTGAACACTCAGCTTGAGGGCGCGCCTTCTACAGAGCAGACATGTGTCTTCACTTCTTAGGGAAAAGACATCTCTTGATACAATTGCCTCCCAGCAGGAGATTGAAATTACTTTCCCCATCATTTCTAACCTTTGCTGCTTGGTGTCTGTACAGTGCTTCTTGAGCAGCCTATGTAGAGCATAGAGCAATGATCACCTTGAAAAAAAAGTGGACTTTTTTACGTGACCCACAGTACCCAGAAAATAAATTTCATATAAGAGAGGTCTATCTACCTAGTGGTTTATAGCTGCCCCTCTGACTTGTCAACAGGAAATTCCAGGCTACTCCTTGTCAGCCTATCTGCCCACCACCCCTAGCACAATGCACTTCTTAATGCAATTTATCCTCTTCCCTGACTTGGCAAAGCAGCCCTGGCAAAAGAGTGAGGCTACGGGACAACATGTCCTGTCTGCGTGGATGCTGTTTTATCTATACCGTTGCTTTACCTTTCCTGCCTTAATCCCCATGCATTCAGGAGAGCTGATATCACAAGCACACATGAAAAGACTTTTCATATTTGTATTTCTTAGATGCCTATTTGGAGAAAGAGGACAAGTTTTTGGCACTCATCGGGTAACTGTTGTTTGGACCAAAGCTGATTCAACCTTAGACTTGTGCAATAAAACGTGGCAAATCCCATGGTAATTAGTAGCTGCTTTATGAGGGCCCTAGTTAACAGTGCTTCATTACACTTAAGTTAATAGGAATGCTACTCATAGTGCCGTGTATTTGTATAGTATAACTACCTAGCAATCACAGCAAATGAATTTAAGCTGATCTTCATTTAAGGCCTAATTATTTATATTATTTCCTATTTTGTTGTGAAGAGTGAAAGTGTCTTTGAATCTCCTTTTTAACTTATCAGAAATACAGACAAGCTGGACTGGATTTCACCAGCCCTAATGTCTCCCACTAATCTCTGGCCTGAGGACAGGTTCTGCTATACTTACAACATCTCTGGCATGGAGCAGTTCAGACCTTTCTTAAAGAACTGCAAAGGAGATTCATAATGAGAATAAGAGAAGCACAAAGACATTAAAACTGAAATAATTGCCGTCTGACATCAGAGATTTTTACTTTGTCAAAGTAAGAAATTAGATTGGTTTGACACAGTTTGCTTTAGGGAAAGCCATGTTGGCTGTTGTTCATCTTCCTATTAAATTTTAGCTGCCTGCAAATAAACAGTCGATTTGCTTTAGTATTTTTCAGGAGCTGAAGCTAAGCTTGCAGTTCAATAACTCCCAGGTCCTCCTTTTTTCCTTTCAAAGATAGGCCTGTTCTTGCCTTTTCCAATAATGCAGAATGCTCCCTGTACTCCATAAGCATTCAAAGATAAGCATAAAGAGGCCTGAGACTTCATTGATCAGTTCTTTAAACATCTCAGTATTTTATCAAGCCCAGCCAATGTGTAAACATTCCTCTTTGTTACCAGAGGGTGAGCTCTTACCACTTTTACTGGTTATCATTGTCTGCTGTGCTGCAGCTAACCTTTTTAGAGAGGGCAGATGCAAAAAGTTAATTGAACATTTTAGCCTCCTCAGTGTTATCTGTCAAAAACTTGCCCAATTTGCTGAACAGCAGAGCAACTCTTTGCTGGCTCTTTCTTTTAGCACCCTTACAGATGCTTTTTCCTACACATGACATTCCTTGCAAGTTTATTTTATTCTGCATCTCAGCCTTTCTAATTTTGCTTCTACAGTCTCATGTTTATATTTTTAATAATCCAGAATAATCTGAATTACTTCTCATTGTAGAAGTCTCTTGGGTTTGTGGTCAATGAAAAGTGCAGGGTTTAACCATGTCAACTCCCTTTCACTCCACCACAGCTGGATGGTCATCACTTATGTCCTTCTTCCTGTTCACTGGAGGAACAGACAGTTCTCTTTTCCCCTCACACCATTTTCCCGGCAAATCTAGAAATCCTCTGAAGGTTTGATTCTGGGAGATGCAGTAATGTAAATTAATGGCTCAGAGCTGCCAAAGTAAGGAAGGACCATCTCTTCACTTTTCTTCTTGCTGCCTTTCCTCTGGCCATACATGCTTGTTATGGATCTTGTGCCAGCTCTGGCACCCAATCAAAGTGTTGAATAAACCAGCAGGAAAATTGGGTAGTTTTCTGAGGTTTTACTAAGTTGAATTGACTCATGGGGGAATTTTACATTTGCCAGAATGGGCAGATTATGTAGCCAGGGCTGGAGGGAATGGATTGTAGGAATAAAAAGAATGGGGAAGACAAAACTTGCATGGGGAGGGGAGAAATGTGAGAAGACAGCCATTATACCATTAAACAATAATACAAGTTGACTTAAGTTATTTTTACATTGTTCCTAGTCTTCCTTCCTAAGAGCAGCAAAGTGCAGGTTAAGCAGAAATAAACTAATTTAACTTTTTAAATGAGCCAGGTGTTATGTATGAATGTAAGAGTATTGTGGGTAATCTGCATCTTTTTCCTATTTTTACCTTATCTCACTAACTGAAAGCAGTCTTACAATTTTTTGTTTATTCAGACGCAATTACCCTTCTATAAACCTCAATTCTAAAGTCTAAAATTGTTGCCTGCTCTTCTACAATGGGGTTCATCAGTAAGACCAGTGTTACATTCTCCACTTTCCTCAGTAGTAGCAAGTATCACTGATAACTGCTGAGAGGAAGTAATCATGAGGAAATGAGCTAATTTTTTATTGTTCCACCTGAAGAAAATTAATTACTGTAATCATTCCAGGGCAGTGCAAGTGACACTGTACAATGCTATGTGTTCCTTTGTATCTCAAAGAAATTGCAGAATGAAAATGCTTAATTATTTGCAAAAATTCCTTCAGATGTGTTTATACTAAAAGATAATGTTGATTGGTCCATAACAAAAAAAAAAAAAAAATCAACAAAATTAATCTCTTTCAATATCTGTCTTTCCTCTATCAGAATTTATGACTATTGAACATTGTGAACTAGTTCAACACACCATGAAAAACAAACATGAAACTGCTACTTTAAGGTAACCACGTCACTGAAGTATAACCAGACCCAAGAAAATAAAGATGATTCTGCCTTACTCAGAACAGGATGAATAATATAAAGATGAAATATTATTTGCTATCTGTGACAACTTTTATTCATTCAGAAGTATTTCTCATAAAAGCACTGGTCAGACTGTCCTCTGCCGTATTTTGGGGTAGATGCCTTGTGTCCATTGGAAATGTGACTTATATCCTGTGTCACTTGTCCTAAATTATTTTAAGCTGTCTGTTTATCTTAGTCTTGAAAGTACACTTTTAAGTACAAACATACTTGACTTTATGTTATAAGTAACTGAAATGGGGGGAGATTCTGTTTGCGTATGAAAAGCAGTGGAACAAAAACATCCCTTCCACTACTCAGGGATGAATGAAAAAAACCCTACAAACCCAAAAAAGGTTATCTCAAACTAGCTCTAAGTGAAACATTAGAAACAATCCTTGCTTATAAGGGACTCTGTCAAAAATGACAACATTGTGGTGGCCAAGGTATGAATACATTGATGGAGTGATCAAATTTAAAAATCCTTTTAAGCAGTCTTATGCTTAACAGAAGGTAATTTGCCAGAGTAGAGTGGTATAATGAGTCTGCAGCTTGTTAGAAACTAAAAAGAAAGGCTTGAATTCATCTTAAATGTATGACTGTTCATCAGAGAGTTGAACTCTGTTATGTAAATACAACAAAAGAAGAAAAACAAGAGAAAAAGACAAACTTCAAAAAAAATGTATTTGCTAACCACTCAATCATGCTGCAGCTTCCACATGTAGATAATACTTGTGTCAATATTTAATACCTAGATGCATAGCTAGTTTAAGTATTACATGAAAGTATCTGAAGATGCTCGGGGTTTTATTTCTATTTAAGGTCAAAAAATTGTTATACTAGTATTCCTCAACATATGAACACTGGATGTGTTAGGTGCCAGGGAATAAAATGAAGACGTCGTAGCTCATTGCAGCTCCTTAGGAGGCAGCAAAGCCTAAGAACCACCAGGATACTCCTGAAATGGGTGACCTGGGGGACCTGCAAGTGAGCCAAAAAAGTGTTCTTCTGCAGCCACCAGAGATCCATGCCTTAGATCTCTGCTCTGTGATGAGGCTGCAAGAGGTGCTGATTAATTGTGAATGGCACTTGGACTGACTTGTTAGAGCCGCACTGGTCTGAACACTACAGCAGTTCCTCTCATTTGCAAACACCAAATTCAGCCATTGTGTCTATAATATACAAGTGAAAGAAGACTTGAAATGACAAGTAAGCCCCTCCAATTTGACCTGCCTTCACATTCAGAGTAACACATCTTCAATTATGTGTGTGTGTTTTCTGCAGAGGTTAAGACATCCCATTCAGCATAAGCTAATTAACTTTGTCTCATATTTCATAGAATTGTTCTTTAAAATGAAGAAAATAATTCAAGTGTAGATAAGTAGGCAATTCATGAAAACGACAAGGGACTTTGTAACAAATTAAACTCAGCAAGATTCAACCCTGAAAGTGTGTTGACAGTGTTGACAGTCTATTTACCATACAAGATACACAGGGAATTGGAACATACAAATTTCATAAAAGACTCTTTTACAGATGTCCCTTGCTCTTCTGGTTTGTTTGTCATTATTGTACTTTCAAAACAGCAATGTGTTTGAAGTCAAGCTAGTCATTCAAGTAAAGTTTACATAAATGTGTAAGTGATGTTTTCTCCCAAGAAGTACTCATCTGCTGAATCTGAAGTGGCATGTGAAAGAAAATAATTGGATGAAAACTTTTACTACCTTACTAGTGATTACTTAATCATATTTTTCATAGACTTGTTGGGATGGGGTGCAGGCAACCAAACCACATGGGAGCTCTTAGGACGTTTACAAGAAATATTACTAACTACAGGTGCATATCTTTATCACTAACTCATTTTGGAGAAGGAACAGCTGGTTAAGAACCAGTTATAAGGCGTTTCTGTTAAGGTATGCTCCAGAAAGCAAAGCACTCTCCTACTGTATGGAGGAGAATATCTAAACCTGCTTTTCTCTGCTGGTAATGAGGGGTGTTTTCACTGTTCTTTGTTCTCCTTTGCCTGCATTGCCCTCCACATGACATCCCTCATGAGCACTGCAGCTACCTTTGCCTTCTCAGAGGCGTCATCCCACTCCAGAGCATCCCTGATAAAGAGTCAAGCATATGATTCGGATTTTATAGTATGACCACCTCTATATGTGAGGTGCAAATTCACCTTCTTTTGATAAAACCTTAACCTTGAGAGAGTTTTCTTCTCATCCAGCCAAACTGTCAAAGTAATGGATGTGAGCACTTGTAACTCTTTATCCTGTACATTTAATTTTTGGCCTCTTTCTTGCTCCTGACTTAAAGTGGGTACATAACTGACACTGTTTTGTCTACATTCTTGTACATATGCCATACTGCAGTCTTAAAGATTCTCTGGATAAGAAATCAGGTTCTTACTACCATCTATCTGAATTGCAACATCGCTTTCAAGATCAAGAAGTGAAGGTGTTTTTGAGCCAGGAGCTGTGGATTTTTGAAGTTTTCTAATTAACTACGATCACTTCCGTTTCTTCAACGTATGGGTCAAAGCTTTTTCATATGGGCATCACTGGCACCCAATAAGAAGAATATTTGCTTTTGGAAATTCAGTGAAATGTTTGTAATTGCAAACAATTGGTAATGGGCTTTTTATTATGTTACAAAACGTACAGCTTTCTTGGCTTATTGATGTTTAGCATGTTGCTTACCAAACATCTGAGAATTGCAGCTACAGTAAAAATTCCCTCTTCCTCTGTTAGCTTTACCTACTTCCAGTAATTGCCTGACCAACCTAGTGGCCTTTTATGATGAAGTGACTACATCAGTGAACAAAGGAAGAGCTACAGATGTCATCTATCTGGACTTCTGTAAGGCTTTTGACGTGGTCCTTTACAACATCCTTCTCTCAAAATTGGAGAGATATGGATTTGATGGGTGGACTGTTTGGTGGATACAGAATTGGTTGGATGGTTGCATCCAGAAGGTAGTGGTCAACGCCTCAATGTCCAGATGGCAATCAGTGACAAATGGTGTCCCTCAGGAATCTGCATCAGGACCAGTGCTGTTTAATACCTCCATCAACGTCATAGACAGTGGGGTCAATTATACCCTCAGCAAGTTTGCAGACCACATCAAGCTGAGTAGTGCAGTTGACATGCCTGAGGGACAGGATGCCATCCACAGGGACCTGGACAAGCTTGAGAAGTGTGCCTGTGTGAACCGCATGAGGTTCAACAAGGCCAAAATCAAGGTTCTGCATCTGGGTCAGGCCAACTACTGGTATCTATACAGGCTGAGGGATGAAGGGATTCAGAGAGGCCCTGTGAAGGACTTGGGGGTACTGGTGGATGAGAAGCTGAACATGAGTGAACAGTGTGTGTTCACAGTCCAGAAAGACAACCGCATCCTGGGCTGTATCAAAAGAAGTGTGGCCAGCAGGTCTCAGGAGGGGATTCTGCCCTTCTACCCTGCTCTGGTGAGACCCTACCTGGAGTACTATGTCCAGCTCTGGAGCCCTCAGCACAGGAAAGACATGGACCTGTTGGAGCAGGTCCAGCAGAGGGCCACAAAAATGATCAAGGGATGGAATACCTCTCCTATGAGGACAGGCAGAGACAGTTGGGGTTGTTCAGCCTGGAGAAGCGAAGGGTCTGGCAAGACCTTGTTATGGCCTTTCAGTACTTAAAGGGGGCTTATAAGAAAGATGGGAAAAAACATTTTAGCAGGGCTTGTTACAGTAAGACAAGGAGTAATGGTTTTAAACTAAAAGATGGTAGATTTAGACTAGATATAAGGAAGAAATGTTTTGCAATGAGGTTGGTGAAACACTGGAACGGGTTGCCCAGAGAGGTGCCAATGCCCTGTCCCTGGAAACATTCAAGGTCAGGTCGGACAAGGCTTTTAGCTATCTGATCTAGTTGAAGATGTCCCTGCTGATTGCAGGGGGTTGGACTAGATGACCTTTAAAAGTCCCTTCCAAACCAAACTATTTTATGATTCTATGAATTTATTATTTTAAAACAACCGTAACATTCACCAAAATCATTCTGTGCATCTGACTCTCAGCACAGCATTTATATCTACCTGAGATATGAAAAGCTGCAATTGCATATGTCTTGGAGGTGGTTCCCATCAACATTACTCAGGTAACAGCTGGGCACACCTGACCAGCTGCCTGTGGGCAGCTCTCTCCCACCCCTTACTCATAGGGTGAGTCAATCTGATGAGTCAAGTTGCATCTCTTGGTTGGCATCATAAAGTCCCACAAAAATGAGGAGAGATTTCCTTACCATAGTTGGATAAAAAAAACCCAATCAAAAATAAACTTCCATTTAAGCAGTACAGGATCATTGTATAGATGTCAATGGAAACATGGAAGCCTCAGTTTTGAAGGCATTTTAAAATTTATTTTATTTTCACATGCTTTTTTTCTCTTTGATATACTAGAGGAAAATAATAAGCCTGCAAAACTAGAGACTAGGACCTAAATATTAAATTTCCCTTATGCTAGTATATATCTGCTAGGATGCGAATCGTATTTCTGATTAGCAAAAAAAGTCCCATTGGGTAACATGAATTTGAAACTGGTTTAGAAAAGCTGTCATAAGGTTATTTTGAATAAAAGTGGTGAACTTGTACTGTTAATTCAACCAGCTCATGTGTGAAATGATTAATACTTAGATATACACACTCAGAAAGCAGAACCACGTTTAATAAAACGAGGATAGCTGGAAGGAAATCAGTTCCTTCTTAAAATCTATTAGAAAAGCAGGAATCAAGCAAATATTAATTACCTGGTTCAGAAGAAAAAGAGTATTTAAAAATGTATAGCATTGAAAAGGAAAATATTAATGGCGGAATATTTATACTAAATGTTGGTAAATTTTAATAAGATTATAGTGTAACTATATGGCGAGGATATGAATATGGAAAAAGCAGAGGCTGTTAAGACTTGATTTTGCTACGCAACCTCTATGAACAATTATCAACCATAGGCAGATGCATTTCAGGGGCACTTGCCCATAGAAATCTGATTGGAACTATTCATTAGAGTAGGACCCAAATACAGTAGCACAAAGATATCACACCTAAATTGGCAAAATTTTGAAAAAAACATGACCCAGGTAAATTAAATTATTAAATCATCAGACTTCCTGAAAGGGGATTCAAGGGAAAGAAACCTGAAGGGAGGTGCATCCTGCGTTTATTGCTGCGGTTCCAGCAGAACAGCTGTAGTTCTGGTTGAGTTGGCTCCTCCATTTACAGCCGAAATATCTCAAGTTTTATTATCCAGGATGTTTCATACCACAGCAGGTTGAACGTGAATATATAGATGCTAGTGAAACAGGTTGTGTAAAGTTGATCCTTTCTAAAATTACAGAACAGTAATACATAGAAGCGGGAATGTGGTTTTAGATAACGGGGAAGTGAGACCTCTTTTTTATTAACTTCAAAGGAAAACACGTTGTTTCAGAATACATACATTTTTGTAAAAATAAAGGAACCTTTTAATGTCTTAAAATGAAGAATGAAACATTACTATTGGTTATGCCTAGGCAAAGTTTTCCTGAAAAGCTTTTGTCATAATCATAGTAATTAATTGTGAATTTAAGTACAGCTTATTTTTGGAATAATAAACTCATGGGATGAGGATGTAGGTATTTTGCCATATAAAGAGATCTGCTGAAATAAATCCTTGTTTGTGAGCTACATAAATATTTTACCAAAAAAAAAAAAAAAAGAGCAGATCTTGTTCCGATATTTGATATATATATTTTAAGTGTGTTTCTCTGTAGAGGTGGAGGCCAGCTGTATGTATTTGGCACAGGTCAGTGGGGAATCTTTCCTGAGTAAAGACTGAAATCACTGAAGCTAGATGATAATAGAAAAGCAGAGCACTGAGGCATTCAGCTCCAATTTCCGTTTTTGCCTCCCTGAGTACCTTAATCAGCAGTTATGCACCTTGGTTTTCTTGGGCAGGGAGAAAAGTCTTCTGACCCACTGGGTAGCTCTGTGCTTGTAACCCAGAAGGGCATGTGAAGCTGGAGAACCAAAGGCTGGTGCCCTGAGAACCGTGTTTTGAGAACAAGGGCCAGGCTGCACATCATGCGTGCCTAGATGAAGGGAGAGCTGACCACAAACCCTCCCGTTGTGCCCTGCTGAGTGGTCCTTGGCCCCTGCCCCTGCCTTCCCACCACTGACAGCCCTGGCGCACAGCATCCACACCCACAAGGTGCTGGCTCTGAGTCCTCACAGGAACGGAGCTCAGAGCTGTAAAACAAATACCCTGGCTCCTTCCTAAACGCTGCAGTGGGTTTCTCATTTCACATTTCACGAGAAGCACTGGGGAGAAAAAAAGATTGTTATCTTTTTTTTTTTTTTTTTTATAGTGGCTAGTCGTGCATCTGCTGATATTGGCTTGGTGTTGAAAAAGCTGCCAAGGGAGATGAAGCACTCTGCCTACTCCTTATTAATACTTGCAATTGCTGCATATGGCATAAAGTTGCTGAGCCAGAGAGCTTAGGGAAAACACAGTGTGCTAACGGCAAGCTCCAGAACAGAAAGTTTGCTGTGGTAATTCTTCAACATAGACTTTAAGGAAGAGTATATGAATTGTAAAGGAAACAACTTATTTTAGGATATATTAGCCTAGAACTTATAAACACAGAGGACTAGAAAGAGCTTGGAGAAGTCAATGTACTTCATTCCAGAGTTGAAGAGTTTTTCTTTAAATGAAGAGCAAATACAACTTTTTCACTTAACTTTCCTCTCAGAAACAGTGCAAAAATGAAAAGCTTCACTTCTACAGCTCTTATGTGGCCCTTGTGTCTGCTTCATTTAAAGAACCAACCTCTGTCCTCTCCATTTCCTTCCTGGAGGGAATCTTTGTACCCTCAGGAAGAAGAGGCTATGAATCCCTAAAATCCCTCTTCAGTCCTTTTGGGAGACCCAGTGATATTCCTTGCACCCTGAGGAGGCTCCTGAGCCACCCCATGGGACTGGGTCCCCCCTCCCTCCTTCCCTGCCCTGCTTATCCTTCCCAGTGTGAGTTTACCTTCCTGCTCCTGCTTTATCCTTCATGCTCCTCTTGCCACCAGCTTCTCCACATTCTTGCAGGAGCCTGACAGCTGTTTTTTACCCTGATGTGAGTAGCCAATAGCACACAGCAGTACTGTGTCAGTAGATGTATGGCTTGAAAGCCCTGCTGCAGTCTGCTGAGGGCACAGAAGCTATTCTCCCTCCTGCTGTACACTTCAGAGCCCCCTTTCTCATGCTCTGAAGGACCCAATTCCACAACACCAGGTCACATAATCAGAGAATCACAGAATCACTTAGGTTGGAAGAGACCTTTGAGATCACTGAGTCCAACCATAAACCTAACACTGCCAAAACCACCATACCTACACATCTTTTAAATACCTCCAGAGATGACGATTCCACCAGCTCCCTGGGCAGCCTGTTCCAATGCTTGACTACCCTTTCCATGAAGAAGTTTTTCCTAATATCCAATCTAAACCTCCCCTGGTGTAACTTGAGGCTGTTTCCTCTTGCCTTATCGCTGTTACTTGGAAGAAGAGACCGACCCACACCTTGCTACAACCTCCTTTCAGATAGTTGTAGAGAGCGATAAGGTCTCCTCTCAGTCTCCTTTTCTCCAGGCTAAACAATCCCAATTCCCTCAGCTGCTCGTCATAAGACTTGTTCTCTAGACCCTTCACCAGCTTCTTTGCCCTCCTCTGGACATGAGGAGGAGAGCAGGAAAAGCCTGGTCTTGCCCATTCCTGCAGTGGTATAAGTTCTGTACCCAGGAGGTGCCATGAAACGCCACAGTTGGGAGTGCCAGCCACTCCTGAAATAGACAGACCAATGAAAAGAGGCACCTGCACCCCAAAGGGAGGCACAAAACTCATGGCTGAGGTAGCGGAGTGTTCCCTGTCAGTGAGTAACCATCCCAAGGAGGTGTTGGATAGTGGAGCTCATGGCTGCAAGGACGTGCATGATGCAGCCATTCGTAGGACACACGTGGGGCACCAAGGCAAGGCATTCTGTTATGGGGACTTTGCTTGAACATCTGTCTGGGAAGGACCCGAGGGTTTCTCAGGAAGGGGGAGAACCTAGATCCCTGACCAAATCTTTGTTTCCATACCTCCCTCCTAAAAAAAGGCATGCTGCTAGCCATCTGTGAATCCAACCCAGTCCTTTCAGTCCCTGATTTTGAAGCACATGGAGGCCATCAGGGGGTTGTGTATTTAATGGCATCCATAATCTGGTTTGTATTGACTCCTAGTTCATTGATTTGTTTTCTGGTACTTCCAAGAAAAGTGGAAACGATTTGGACAAAGTATTGTGAACACATAGGCAAGAAACGAGCAAGCACAGCCTGTTCACTCCTTTGCTTCATATTTGTGGTGTACACAAGCCTAGTGTCCTGCTCTGGACTTCTTGCTTTGTGAATATTCGCATTTCTGCTGAATTTGGTTTGGGTTTTGGTTTTGGTCTTGGGTTCGGTGTTTTTTTGTTTTTTTTTTTTTCCCTTTAATAACATGCTTTAAAATGGTTAGGCTAGGTGACAAGTTCTGCTCAGGGAAGCTTTTTTTTGCTTCCCCTCATCTCCTCTCCTGTATGTGCAAAGGTACACGTAGCACACAGTCTGTGCTGTCCAGTCGCCATGGCCCACTAGTCCTAACCTGTCCAAGAGACTTGGCTGTGGAGGTGAGAGAGGATTGCAATCATACATGCCAGGAATACATAATACACCACACATATTGAAGAACTTCAATAGTTACCAGCAAGTGACTGCTTTTTGTTCTTAGCTGACTGTCTGTATGCTATGTTCACACCACAGCACCCCAGTGTACAAACTCTTCCTTTCCCGGAACTACATACTCCGCAACTTGGAGGAGTTTTATCATTTTAATGGGAAAAAATGGCCTCTACCACTCTCCTGGAAAACATACAGCTCCCAAGCTCCCTGCAGCCTTTCTGACAGTTTCTGGGCCTGAGCCCTCCCCAGGGATGCCACCAAGGTCTCCTCAGCCTTCACATGAACATGGGAACTGTCTCAGGAGCTGCCTTCAGTGCTGCAGGATGCTGGGCTGCCCTGAGACAGCTGTGCCTCTGGAGCCTGCCAGGTGGAGGAAGAGCCCAGAGACATTTATAAAAGTTTTTGTTTTGTATAGGTGTAAAATACGTGTTCCTGACATAGAATCACAGAATCACAAAATGTTAAGGGTTGGAAGGGACCTCTACAGATCATCTGGTCCAACCCCCCTGCCACAGCAGGTCCACCTACAGCAGGTTGCACAGGATGGTGTCCAGGCAGGTTTTGAATGTCTCCAGGGTCGGAGACTCCACCACCTCTCTGGGCAGCCTGTTCCAGTGCTCTGCCACCCTCAAAGGAAAGAAGTTCCTCCTCATGTTCAGATGGAACTTCCTATATTTGAGTTTGTACCCATTGCCTCTTGTCCTATCACTGAGCACCACTGAAAAAAGAGTGGCCCCCTCCTCCTGGTACCCTCCCTTTAAGTATTTGTAAACATTAATGAGACACACACACACACACACACACACACCCCAGTCTTCTCACTCCCTCACTTCCAACTCCCTCAGCCTTTCCTCATAAGAAAGATGCTCCAGCCCCCTAATCATCTTTGCAGCCCTTTGCTGTACCCTCTCCAGCAGTTCCCTGTCCTTCTTGAACTGGGGAGCCCAGAACTGGACACAGTACTCCAGATGTGGCCTCACCAGGGCACAGTAAAGGGGGAGGATGACCTCCCTCAACCTGCTGGCCACACTCCTCTTCATGCACCCCAGGAAGCCATTGGCCTTCTTGGCCACAAGGGCACATTGCTGGTTCATGGTCATCCTGTTGTCCACCAGGAATCCCAGGTCCCTCTCTGTAGAGCTGCTTTCCAGCAGGTCAGCCCCCAACCTGTACTGCTGCATGGGGTTATTCCTCCCCAGGTGCAGGACCCTACACTTGCCTTTGTTGAATTTCAGAAGGTTTTTCCCTGCCCGACTCTCCAGCCTGTCCAGGTCACACCAAACGGCAGCACAGACTTCTGGTGTGTCAGCCACCCCTCCCAGTTTTGTGTCATCAGCAAACTTGCTGATGGTCCACTCCATCCCTTCACCCAGGTCATTGATGAATACATTGAACAGGACTGGACCCAGTACTGACCCCCGGGGAACACCACTAGTCACAGGCCTCCAACTCGACTCTGCCCCACTGATCACAACCCTCTGAGCTCTACCTGCCCGCCAGTTTTCAATCCACCCCACTGTCCTTTCATCTAACCTACACTTCCTAAGCTTGCCTATGAGGATGGTGTGGGAGATGGTGTCAAAAGCCTTGCTGAAGTCAAGGTAGACAACATCCACTGCTCTCCCCTCATCTATCCATCCGGTCATGCCAGTGTAGAAGGCTATCAGATTAGTCAGACATGACTTCCCCTTGGTGAATCCATGCTGACTACTTCTGAGAACCTTCTTTTCCTCCAGATGCTTGGAGATGACACCCAGAACAAGCTGTTCCATCATCTTTCCAGGGATGGAGGTGAGGCTGACTGGCCTGTGGTTTTCTGGGTCTTCCTTCTTGTCCTTTTTGAAGACTGGAGTGACACCGGCTTTCCTCCAGTCCTCAGGCACCTCACCTGTTCTCCAGGACCTTTCAAAGCTGATGGAGAGCAGACCAGCAACCACTTGTGTCAGCTCCCTCAGCACTCATGAATGCATCCCATCAGGACCCATGGACTTGGGGATGTCCAGTTTACTTAATAGGCCTCTGGCTTGATCCTCCCCAATCAAGGCAGAGTCTTCCATGCTCCAGACTTTCCCTGTCATCTGTAAACTCTGTGGGTCCTGAGGGCTGGCCTGAGTAGTGAAGACTGAAGCAAAGAAGGCATTCAGCAAGTCCACCTTCTCTGTCACCATGGCGCCCGTCTCATTCAACAGAGGGCTCACATTCTCTCTATTTTTTCTTTTGCCTCCTATGTACTTGAAGAACCCCTTCCTGTTGACTTTGACACCCCTTGCCAGGTCTCATTCCAAGGAGGCCTTGGCTTTCCTCGTTTCAACTCTGCATACTCAGACAGCACTCTTATAATCTTCCCAAGTGGCCAGTCCCTTCTTCCACATATTGTAGACTTCCTTTTTGCACTTGAGCTTTTTCAGGAGCTGCCTGGTCAACTATGCTGGTCTCCTGCTTCCTCTGCCAGATTTCTTGCTCTTAGGGATGCACCAATCCCGAGCTTGGAGGAAGTACTTCTTGAAAATCAACCAGCTCTCTTGAGCCCCCTGCCCTCTAGAGCCCAAACCCATGGGATTTCTCCAAGCAGTTTCTTGAAGACATCAAAGTTAGCCCTCCTGAAGTTCAAGGTTGAAATCTGACTTGAGATTTTATGCCCACTACACCTAATCCTGAACTCTATTTTCTTGTGGTCACTGCAGCCAAGGCTGCCCCCAACCTTAATGTCCTCCACTAATCCCTCTTTGTTTGTCAGTACCAGGTCCAGTAGTGCACCTCTACTAGATGGCACTTCCATCTCCTGAGTCAAGAAGTTATCATCAATGCACTGGAGGAACCTTCTGTACTGTACATGCCTGGCTGTGTAGCCTTCCCAGAAGATATCAGGGTGGTTGAAGTCCCCCACGAGGATTGAGGCCCGTGACTGTGAGGCAACTCTCAACTGCCTGTAGAAGGCCTCATCCACTTCCACATCCTGATCAGGTGGCCTATAATAGACCCTCACAACAGTGTTTCTCCTACTAGCCTGGCCTTTAATCCTAACCCATAAGCTCCCTACACTACCTTCTTCCCCCCAAGGGAGAGCTCAATACATTTCAGTTGCTCTCTCACATAAAGAGCAGCTCCACCACCTCACCTTGCTGGCCTGTCTTTCCTAAAAAGAACATAGCCATCCATGACAGCATTCCAGTTATGCGAGCTATCCCACTATGTCTCAGTAACTGCAATGAGATCATGGCCCTGCATCCGCACACAGATCTCCAATTCTTCCTGTTTGTTCCCCCTACTGCGTGAATTGACATATAAGCATTTCAGGAAGGCAGTTGGGCATGTAGTTTTTGCCCTTAAGGGGCAACAGGCTTTCTGAATCTCAAAAATACTAGCACTCTGCCCCATAAGTGCCCGGCTACCATCCCCATGTGCCTCTCCAGTGAGCCCAGTTACATACCCATCCCCCTTCAAATCTAGTTTAAAGCCCTCTCAATGAGCCCTGCTAGCTGTAGCCCTAAAACCCTTTTCCCCCTGTGAGATAGGCTTTTCCCATCAGTTTCCAGCAGGCCTGGTGTCCTGTAAATCAAGCCTTATTCAAAGAATCCAAAGTCCTGTCAGTAGCACCAGTCATGGAGCTAGGCATTGATCTGCTGGCTCTTCCTGTTTGCCCCATCATCCTAGATTTGCAGTGGTAGATCTGTCCCAGAGTCTGTGATTTAGGAAAGGAAAAGATTGATTTGAATTAGAATCTGACGTGAATAAATAGATATTTAGATCCAGAAGCAGATTTTGAGATGGACCTCAAAGAGGACTGCCATTCCCAGGCAGAGGACTGGAGAGCTTGTAATTCAACTTCAGGAAAAAAGCTGCTTTTTCTTTTCTCTTTTGTTTTCTCTTTTTGCTCCTCAGCTTTGTAAAAATTATATAGTAAACAAAATTATTGACAGCAAGTCTATGTATTGACAAGCAACTGTGGTCTGGGGAATCTGGGGCATCAGTTCATCAGCCAGACATCTTTCTCAGAGGTTTGGTGGAGACTGGCCATGTTATACAGATAAGATATGCAGAAGGCTTACTTTCTCCGCTTCCAGTTCAAGGTCCAGGTGGTGAAAGATCCTGAAAATGGGGTGCAATTCAGAATGGTGTATGGTTCCCAAGTTTGAAAGCACTTCTGTGTCATCTATTAATGCATCTTTTTAATGTTAATACATCTGTAACCAAAATTATTTATATTTGCCCAAGTAGGATCTTCTACACAACAGAAACAGTATGTATATCTGTCTGATAAAGGTATCTACCTGTTCATTGATTGAAGAGGAATGCTTTCCAACCGTGGACATCGTGGTTTTTGATCTGCTTTTTCATGCTAAGAAAAGATGTCTCTCATAAGCAAATGAGGCAGGTGAAGCTCAAAGAAGAGCAGAAAATTGTGACAAAGGGCACAAAGTTTCAGTCTGTTTTTTAAAAGAGTAAGTGCAAGTAACAAAATGGAGTGAGGAATGGTAAAATGAAGACTTTAAAAGCCAGAAACCAAATACAAATGCTTGCAAAAGTCTGATACCTGCTTGCTAATGTGACAGTCACAAATGGGTAACGTTCTGGCTGTATCTGGTGCACATGGCGTGCAGCACCTTATCTGCCCACATGAGTGGCACGTGATGGCACAGAATGTGTTAGAACATCACTGGGTAGCTTGAGACGCTCTCCATCTTGAGACACATTGCTTAAGTATCTGTGCGTGTATTGACAGTCACTCAAAAAGCAATTTATTCTGCATGAGACCCTAAGAATATCTGTAACGGGCACTGCAGAGCTGCAACCAGCGCCTGTAGTCTGTCTAACTGAAGACCAGTGGGGCAAATGGAGCAACCTACTGTAGTGTACTCTGCAACGCAGGCCACAAGAGCAGGGAGGAAGAGGAGAAGGAAGGCTGTGACATGGCATCTGTGTGGTCCCATCTGCCTCCGTTTCTCACTGCCTCCAGAGCTGCCAAAAGCGCTCTGGTATGGTCACCAGCTTGTGCCTGACAGATCAGTTGGAGGTGGAACGCGGGAAGGTGGGGAATGAGGATTTGGTCCTTTCTCTCCCTCTCTCTTGGGACTGGTGGTGGCTGCACAGGGTATCGCAGGCTGCGTGCAGAAATGAGCAGAGCACATGCTCTTAGTTGTGCTGGTTAGTTTTGTGCTAGTGAGTGTTAATTTGGCTAAGCTGGCCCCTTGCCAACCTCAGAGCAGCCTGCAACTCTCTCAGCAGCAGATGCTGGATAACTGTCAGCCTTCCTGAGCAAAAGCCAGGCTTTACGTATCTGGGGCGGTTATCCAACTCCCTGTTCTCAGCTGCTAGCCAGCCCACAGCACGGGCAGGCTGAACTTGCACTTGGGCATAAAAGGCACTTTGGGAGGGATTTTAAAAACCCCTTTAACTGTAGCTCAGTAATCGCTGACTTGAAGCAAATGGGAGCTGTGCTGTTTGCATTGCTGGGATGGAGCACGTGTCCCTGCAAATTGTCGGTGCTGAAATCTGGAGCTGCCATTGGCTGAGAAGCGGCTGTACTTGTATGCTATCAGGGTTGATTAAGATTGATGACAACAATGGTTAGGATGGCAGGCTTTAACTTATTTTTCAAATGGATGTAAAAATACTACTGGGAATGTTAGCTAGTAACTTTAAGCTAAAGAGAGTATTACTGTGATGAATTAGAGCTTAAGACAATTTAAAATCTGACAGCAAGTTGCATTTCTACCAGAAATGTAGAACTATTTCTTTGGTTTATACAGTGATCTCACTTTTAAATCAAAATCTTAGACAGTAATAAAAATTCAAATAGAAGTCTCTAATGCTTTTTTTTTTTTTTTGATTGAAATATGGCAAGGCAGTTGATGGTGGTTTTCTTTCAGTATTGGAATAAAAAAGAAAGGCAAGTAGTAAATTGAAGATGCAAAGAGTATGTAGGGCATTGTTGCTTACAGATGAAGGAAATAAAGAGTATGGGTGTTTCACTAACAATTTTGATAGGAGAAACCCAGACTGAGCTCTATGACCACTACTACTATCTGCTTGCTGACCATACTGTTCATAATGTGGTTGTTTATTGAAACAAATCAAAAAGCTGTCCTTCTCATGCACAGTTGTAGTGCTGATTTTAATCTTTTTGTGATCTTCAAGGGTTATGCCTGAACAACCAGGATGTCACTGAAGTGCTGCAGAATTAAAATATGCAGAGAAACATTTTGTTCAAGTAGCACAAAATTTTTCATGTTGTTTTAACTGTGTTAAAGAAGCTGAATTACTCCATAGACGTAATATATTTAATATTATTGAGGATAGGATGAGGTAAAACCTGGCGTATAATTTAGTCTGGCATTAGACTGCATTGAATTTTTTTTGTGAAAAATGTTGTATGTAAGGGTAAACCACAGAGGATTCCAATTTTCAAAACAGATTTTCAATGATTTGGTCATTATTTATGACCAATACCTTAGTTCAGTGTTCCTGAGAACAATAATCAATGGGTTTTATTGTATTCTAATTTTATCTTCAAACACTTTTTAACCATCTTCTTTGGATAAAGCAAACATTCTGATTCCACCTGCTCCCTAAACTTGAAAGTTTAGACCTATTTCAGGTGGGACACTTTGGGGTGTTTCTAAAGCTGTCCCTTTGCGACTGTAATACTAATAATCTTCTTTTGAAAAGCAACTATCCCAGCCTCTGTGTCTGGCAAAGGGCTTTGTATGGAAGCAAAGGCAGAGGAGGGAGAGGTTGTGTTAGTGCCAAAATAGCACTCAGAGGTTACCTCTTCTGTGGACAATCACACTGTGAAGGAATCTTTGCGTTCACACGTCCTATGCCCTTCAGGTTCTGGGTATGCCCTGTAACTTCTCAATACCAGATTTTAGATTTAAGGCCAGGCCATGGGGTCTACTTAACTATTTTTGTTTTTAAGAATAGCACAGTTGAGGAACTGGAACATTACTATATGTTACTGACTTGTATAACTCTCCACAGTATTCATTGTACTTATTTGGTAAATTTTTTTAAAAAGTGTCTGCAATTGGCTACTATGGTGTAGTCTTTCTATGTCTTGGGTAATGAAGCAATTAATAAAGTGGGCTGGGAAAGCACAGGACTTGGGTTAGAAGTAAGAAATTAGTATTTCTGATATAAGGTTCTTCAACATTGAAAACTTTGTAATGATTAGTAAAATATTAATTATGTTGGAGTTCATTTCTTCTTCTTGTGTTTAAGGGACATTGGTAGTACCATGAGTAAAGAGACTGCTGAACTATGGCTTATGTCCAAGACAGTTACTGCAGGACACAATGTTTTTATTAAAATATTTCTGAGATTAAAGTTTCTTAGCTTTTACCAGTCCCTTAGCTCTAGAGGGACTTTGTATGGAGCTCTCACTGCCTAGTAGTTTCACACAGATAGCAAATCTGCCTCGTTGCAGATCTCAGTGAAAAAAAATAGGTTATTCAGAAGCTTCCAAAGGTATGATTGCCTTTAAATATGCTTGGACAGAGAACAGATCTCCTTGGGTAGGAATTCAAAAGATTACTAAACTGGGAACAAACTCAGGACTGCCAGGGCACCTGGGCTTAAATGTGCCCCGCAGCGCTCAAGAAGTGAGAGGCACTGCAGCCATCCTTGAGCCCTCCAAAGCCCAGGCTCTCTGCAGAGCAACAGCATCCTGAGAAGAAGGTCTCAGACATCACTAAGACAGAAACTGTGTCATACAGAACTGCCCAGTCCTCTTCTGGGCTTCACCCAGCCACAAAGGGAGATGAACAGGTCTCCATTCCCACATCTACTCTGACGTGGAGGCAGCTGCCCTAACTGGCAGAGGTGCTCAGGTGTTCTTTTGCCTCCGGAGGGGAAGGTAGGACTATGGGGCTATGTACCATTATAAGGAGCCTGGGGAGGAGTAGCAGTAGGCATGATACAGCTCAATGATTCAGAACACCCTTCAACAAATGTTCATCAAGTCCTCGCAAAAAGATGGTACTACTCATTCCCATCTCCAGGAATAATACCAGTGCCAGCACTGATCCCTGGGCGACAACACTGCTGACTCATCTCTAGCCTAAAAAGTGACTGCTCAGTTTTGCTTTCTATCCTCTACTTCTTATCCTTTAAGAATTTTTCAGTTCAGTTCCCTCCAGGGCAGTGGCAACTTAGTTTCTTAGTAATTTTTGATGCAGAAACACATTATCTCCATAAACATTCTTCATCCACATGCTTACTGATGTGTTCTTAATACTCTAGGATGTTTTTGAGACACGATTGCCCTTTACAGAAAAAAAGCAGGCTCTTTGCAAATAAACTGTGTTTCTACATATGCACAGTGATTTTTTCCACTTTCTTTATATAGAATTTATTCTTTAACCACTGATATTTTTGAGGTAAATCGTGAAATCAGTAGAATTTTACTATGGTGCATTAACTGCAGACGCTAAGAAATGATTAAAAAATTAATATGAAAAGTAGATAAACANGGGGGGGGGGGGGCGGGGCTGTTTGAAGTATTCCCCGGAAATCCACACAATCCTCTTTTGCCATGGCCTATTGAAATAAACAAATCACTTTGGCTTTCCTCGTAAAAAAAGGTGACCTCTGCCCCTTGATTACTGCATGGCAAAAACTACAGCCTTCTCTAGTAAGTAAGTGTGAAATTGAGATACAACCCTAACATGGAAAGAAGTTTTAATCTAGCACTGTTTAATCACAGCCGAATCAAAGAATTAATACTTTAGCATATGGTTTAATGAGATCTGTTCCTCCTCTTTGACCTAAATCATACAATACAGATTCTGGACTGCAGTTTTTGCATCCCACTCCCATCCTTGTACTATCCCAGTGCTGATCAGTTTCCGGTGTATGTCCTGGCACACGTTTCCAGTGCTCCTTAGTCTTAGTGATACCCCTTGCATTTGCATTCAGGACCTGCTGTTCAGGTTTCCACCATCCTGTGGGCTAGATCATGTTCAGCAAATGATGGGATCTTGCCCTAAACTGCTGTTATGCTTTGTAGGCTATATTTATATATCCTTAATACACACAGTATATTGTACACTATACTTATATATGCTTAATACATGCAGTATTAAGATTCACTCTGGTCTTCTCTGCACAGCCTTGCAAGGAATTAGTCTCATAGCAGGCATTTCCCTTGCTGGGCTTGTCTTCACATAAGGTAGCAGAGTGGGAAAGTGTAGTGTCAGGAACAGGGAACTGTAGATCTCCTGCTGGATTTTCTATGGTCAAGAACTTATGTGGGTGAGGTCTGGGTGCATAACATAAACTGGTAGGAACTGTCAGGAGATGACTGATGATCCAAAAGGGTATAACTGCTCTGAACAAGGGGAATAGCTTGTGATAATTTATAGTAGAAGTGGTCAGAGACTAAAGGCCTAAACTGGGCCTAACAAACCACATAGACTTATATTTTGTCTCACCAGTTCGTACTGCATAGTTACACCTCTCTATAAAAGGAAGGGATGGTAGGGAGGAATGATAGATGAGGATTTCAGAGTAGAACACTTTTACCCTACAGGCTGTTAAATGCGCATTATTTTGGCAATAATAACTTGGATACTATTGTTTTACACATCATTACCTTATTTCCTAGAGGAAAACGTAAAAGCATACTTCAGCCAAGTTCTGGCTGTGTGTGCCTCCTTTGCAAGCAGGAACTCTGAACTTTATGGTTTCTGAGGGACCGTTAACCAAGGAGTGTTGCCTTTTCTATGCATGGAGGTGCTGTTGGTTTAAATGTGATCAAGGTCCAAAGGAGGGTTCCCATAAGTCTTTTCTGGTTAGCAAAATTACACATTTCTCCTGTTGAAGGGAGCCATGTCTCCTAACTCAAGTTTTCTTCTTTCATACAATGTAAGGAGCAAGAGATGGAGCTACTCCTGTGTAGTGAATGACATGTAGGGCCTCAGCAGGATGGCTGCAAGTCTTTTTCTTCAAATATAGGAATTCAGGCACTGCAAAATGAAACTGTTTTGCTGAATGTGACTTACTGTGCATGTTATTTTCTATACAAATTAAAATGTTCTTAGGCTGTGTATTCATTAACTTGAAAGGGATGAAAATGATTTATTCTCCTTCTTGCCTCAGACCTACAAACATGAGCATGTGAAAATTTGTGCACCACATGTCATAGTTATCCCTGTCAAGCAGAAAACTGTTTCTCTTCTGAGCATCACACATTTATTGGCTAAAAAAGTCAGTAAAATATGTTCCTAACTTAAGTAATTCTAATACAACATTTCTCATTAATAAACTTATAACAAACTTACAACTTTTCTCTTGCCTTCTTCTTTTGTGTCCCCTGGTACTGTAAGATGAGGACATAGGGCTTCACTGTCTACCGGAATAATTTTTCTCAACATAGGGAAATTTCTAGGTAAGCAGTGATGGTACTCTTGATACAGGACGCCTATTGAGGATAAGAGCATTAAGACTTCTCTGTTCCAGAAAGTGCTGTCATATATTTAAGTGTATTATGTTAGATGCCTACATATAGCACAACAGCTCTATTCACGCCCATAAAACTCCCGTGCTTTTATACTTTCAAGCAAGGGCTTTAGCTCTCTTAGAAAAAGTGCTTCCCAAAACCTTGCTAAAACTTAACAGTGAAACAGTTGCTTAGTTTGACACACAATACTGGAGGCTAGGACAAAGTAACACCACCATCACTAACAGTTAGTTACACATATTACATACATAACGATATAAAATTCTGTATATTCAACAGACTTTTGTCTCTGGAGTCCACCAGGCATACTCGATCTGCACAGATCCTCCCGGATAAGATCTGCCTTCCTTGTAGAATAGTGCAGCACAGGGAACAGCCAGAAATGTTAAAGGTATGCCTGCTCCCAAAACGTATGTAGTTCTTATATTTGTATGGAAGTATTAAATTTTTATTATAAGAAGCAACTCTGTATTGTGCTAATGATACTTAAATCTTCAGCCCCTGTTCCCTCCAAGAGGATTTTACTTGCAAACTTCTAGACGTAGTAATATTATATGTGTTTATAAAGTGTATATATTTTCTGTATATACACATACATACACAGAATCACAAAATCACGGAATGGTAGGGGCTGGAAGGGACCTTTGGAGATCATCAAGTCCAATGCCCCTGCCAAAGCATGCTTACCTAGAACAAGTTGGACACGAATGCATCCAGGTGGATTTTGAATATCTCCAGAGAAGGAGACTCTACAGCCTCTCTGGGCAACCTGTTCCGGTGCTCTGTCATGTTCAAAGTAAAGAAGTTTTTCCTCATGTTGAGATGGTTTTTCCTGTGTTCCAGTTTGTGCCCATTGCCCCTTGTCTTGTTGCTGGACACCACTGAACAGAGTCTAGCCCCATGCTCTTGACACCCACCCTTTTATAAGCATTGATGAGATCCCCTCTCAGTCTTCTCTTCTCGACAGACCCGGATGTCTCAGCCTTTCCTCATAAGAGAGGTGCTGCACTCCCTTGATAAGCTTTGTAGCCCTCTGCCGGACTCTCTCTAGTAGTTTGCTGTCCTTCTTGAACTGGGGAGCCCAGAACTGGACACAGTACTCCAGATGTGGCCTCACCAGGGCACAGTAAAGGGGGAGGATGACCTCCCTCAACCTGCTGGCCACACTCCTCTTCATGCACCCCAGGATGCCATTGGCCTTCTTGGCCACAAGGGCACATTGCTGGTTCATGGTCATCCTGTTGTCCACCAGGAATCCCAGGTCCCTCTCTGCAGAGCTGCTTTCCAGCAGGTCAGCCCCCAACCTGTACTGCTGCATGGGGTTATTCCTCCCCAGGTGCAGGACCCTACACTCGCCTCTGTTGAATTTCATATGGTTTCTCTCTGCCCAGCTCTCCAGCCAGTCCAGGTCACGCCGAATGGCAGCTCAACCTTCTGGTGTGTCAGCCACCCCTCCCAGTTTTGTGTCATCAGCGAACTTGCTGATGGTACACTCCATCCCTTCATCCAGGTCATTGATGAATATATTGAACAGAACTGGACCCAGTACTGACCCCCGGGGACCACTGCTAGTTCACCACAAAGAATATATAATTGTGTCCTAAAAATACAGGAATAAAGCTTAAAAATTGTTGTGTAGTTTCTCAGGCATTAAACTTGTTTCCTAACATTGCATAGAACTAAACCAGTACAACCTCACTGGATCTGAGCCAGGATTTTCTGGAAGGAATGGCTTTTCCTCCTTCCCTTCATCCAATAGTCAGTGAAGTGAGCAGCTACCCTTCGCACCCAGACTGTGATAAGCTATTCACCACAGTCTCGCAGAAACTCAGTCTGTGCTGTGGCACACTTGCTGCAGTCTGTGACTAACCCTTCTACCACACTGTGCAAGATGTGGAGTTCTTTTCTGACCATACCTATAACAAATAAACACAATTATTCCTGGAAACTGAGTAGCAAAGACTTCCAATCAGCTTCCTTCTGGCTAGAATATTAAACAGTAAATGTGTGACTAGAATGACATTGTTCCAGACATATTCAGGTGTAATTTATTTTTGGATTATTGCTACTATGTGCAGGTGTGCCTAGATACAGTGATTAGATTCTTTAGGAAAACAAATCCCTTTATAGGTAGATTTCAATTTCCCAGAGTACTTGAATTTTTCATCTTATTACAGTTGAAGAAGTTGTATTTTCACAGGCTTTTATTACTGTTTTCCTGTCTGCATTTAGGTACAGAATAGTAACTGTTCTTCAGTAACTTGTTACTGGTGAGCAGCAACAAGTGTTGTTCCTCAGGGATCAGTACTGGGACCAGTATAGTTTAATATCTTTGTTGGCAACATGGACGTTGGGAGTGAATGCACCCTCAGCCAGTTTGCCGTTGACACCAAGCTGGGTGGAGCGGCTGATGTACTGGAGGCAAGGGATGCCATCCAGAGGGACATGGACAGGTTTGAGAGGTGGGCCCATGCCAACTTCATGGACTTCAATCAGGCCAAGTGCAAGGTCCTGCATGCGAGTTGGGGCAATCCCATGCACAAATACAGGCTGGGTGGAGAATGGATAGAGAGCACCCCTGAGGAGAGGGACTTGGGGGTGTTGCTAGATGAGAAGTTCAACATGAGCCGGCAATGTGTGCTTGCAGCCCAGAAGGCCAACCATATCCTGGGCTGCATCAAAAGAAGTGTGGCCAGCAGGTCGAGGGAGGTGATTCTGCCTCTCTTCTCTGGTGAGACCCCACCTGGAGTACTGTGTCCATCTCTGGAGCCCCCAACATAAGAAGGACATGGGCTTTTTGGAGCAAGTCTAGAGGAGGGCCATGAAGATGATCAGAGGATTAGAGCACTTCTGCTATGAGGACAGCCTGAGAGAGTTGGGATTGTTCAGCCTATAGAAGAGAAGGCTCCAAGGAGACCTTCTAGCACCTTTCAGGCATTGGAAGGGTCCTACAAGAAAGCTGGAGAGAGACTTTTTACAAGGGTAAATAGTGATAGGACAAGAGGTAATGACTTCAATCTAGAAGAGTGAAGATTTAGATTAGATATTAGGAAGAAATTCTTCACTGAGAGGGTAGTGAGGCACTCTAACTGGAATTTCCTGAGGTCCAGGAAATTTGTGGATGCCTCGCCCCCATCCTCCCCTCCCAGAAATGTTCAAGGCCTTGTTGGATGAGGCTTTGGCCAAAGACAATAGACATGAAATTTTTGTGGGTGGAAAGATATCCTCATTTATTTTGTGAATGAAGTTCTTAAAAATATAAACAATACATAAGCCACTGAAAGTAAACTATAGAATGAGGTTAAATTCTGCACAGCAAAGCTGGACAGTGAGGGGAATATGGAAAATCTGCAAGTGCTCCTAGAAGTTATGTTAAAATGCCACCTTAGATTTTTGTAAAAGCTTTGGAAAAGTATTATACTTGTCAACTCTGTCTTCTTATTTTGGTGTTACTTCCCAACAGAGATTTAAAGACACTTGTATTTTTTGTCCTTTTTGTTCCCGTGGAACGACAACCCTTGGCAAGAGGTTTTTATGGATAACACTCAGGGGTTTTATGATTATCCTATTCAAGTGAGTGAGACATCCACACCAAGAAACAGCCTTGCATTTTCCCACCCCCAAAATACCACTTAATTGTCAGGGATTCCAGTTGGAGGATCTGCTCTATAGTGGTTGGTGGGATGGGGAAAGGGGGGATCTCTCCTCTCAGACATATGCACACTTGGGACTGTTATGTCAGGGATTCATATTGGTGTAGTTAAACGCTGTGTGGACAGTCTGGTTACGTGCCTGCTGGAGCAGAGGTAGCAGCCTGCACATGTCATCAAGAAGAGTCTTTTGTAGGAACCTTTGTTGTGGCCTGTATAAGTGCAAATGAATTAGGGATAAGAGGAGTTACTCTCTAGTTTAAGCTGTAACAACTATTGAATTTAATTGGACGATAGTCTGAAATACCTGCAATATAGCACTGATGACCAGAGAGGCATTGGTGAATAGCTGAGGAAACAGTGCATGGAAGAGGGGCCTATATTAGTTAGGAATTGCATGTACAGCTGGCAACATTAGGGAAGGAATGGCGTTCCTTCCTAGCTCAATCTAAACTAAAACTGAAGCAGGCTTGTGACACTGAAAAGTTGATAGTAGAGTTACTTGAATTGAGGACTGTGGGAAGATGAAAAAGGAAAGAAGAGCATGCAGTTTGGGATGACACATTCTGTAGGGATGAAGATATAAAAGTTCTGAATCAACCAAAAAATGTAGGGCAGATCTTAAAAAAAAAAAAAAAAAAAATTATTCAAAAAGTGGTGAAGAGTAGTTTCTACAAGTAAAGTCCTGTTTTACCACACACCAAGAAATGAGTAACAAAACCAAAACTAAATATAAAATTTTGTGACAATGTTAGGAATCTAGGAAGACTAGTAAGCAATAATGTTTGGTTTTAATGGGCTACAGATATAAAAAACACTTAAAAATAATAAAAGAAAGAAATTCAGACTAAATGGGATTGAAAGATTATGTTAGCCAAGGAATGACACTTCTTGTTTCACTTTCTGAGATACACTAGTTAAGGAAAGTTTAGACTCAAATAAGGCGGATAGTTAAAAAAATCAACAGGAACCACACAATATATAAAGAAAAAAGCCCATAATTTTTAAATGTAAGAATAGTAATGATCTATTGGAAATAGAGGCAAGCATGGTGACTAACATTCTGAAAGAGAGCAGAAAACAGGATGAAAGAGATCAGAAAAAGGAAAGAGAGCAGAAACCAGTTCAGTCTTCATGAACTGGTTGCTTTTATTGTGTGTTTAGACAGTAGCAACAACCAGTTCTCACAAAACCCATCTAGTCAGAAACTTACATAACAAGGTAAACTTGCTTTAGTCCTGCTTGGTGAAGGGGATTTGGTCCAGGATGTAGTTATAAAAAAGGTACTCAGTAACAGTGGCAGGGATGCACAATAGACCAATAGAAACAGGAAAGATCAAAACTTTCAAATATACTTGATTCTCAAAATAGCCTCACAATATATAAAAGACAGATTTTGGGGAACAATTTGATGAGGGAGCAAATTAAAAACAAAGTCTAAAGCCACTTCTCAAGTTGTCCTGGTTTGGGGTAAAACAGGACCAATTTTGTTCAATAACTACTTTCTAACTAGGCCTCGTCTAACTGCTGAAATTAACAGCATGTTGTGCAGAAATCTGCTCGCTCTCAGAGTGATAAGACCCATGTTTGTAGCTGATGCCAAGGTGTGGTGTGCAGAGAGGCTCTTGCTTATACTTATTGCTACCAAGGTAACCAACTTTGTTACTTGCCCCGTTGGAGGGATGGAAGTGGAACCAGCAGGCACTGGACTGGACTGGACTCAGTGATGGATGGGAACTGGATTCTGGATCTGGATCCAGGAATGCACAGATTGGTATCAAAGGCAGACGAACAGAGTCCTCTTTGGACACCAGCCATTGAAGAAAGAGGCTGACCCCTTTGATCCCTCAGCTTTTATACTGAGCATGATACAGATGGGATGGAATACCCTGTTGGTCAGTTTTGGGTCACCTGTCCTGTCTGCTCCTCCCCACAGGTGTGACTCCTCTGCACTTTTCCACTTCCGACCCTCCAATGGGGCAAGTAACAAAGTTGGCTGTCAATAAAAGTGTATTAAATACTCTGTGTGGAGTAGATGACATCAAAATCAACTCTAGTAACAGTAACAGTAACAGTAACAGTAACAGTAATAGTAATAATAAAAAAAAAGAAGAAGAAGAAGAAGCAGCTGGCTACATGTAGTGGTTGCATTAACAGGTAACCACAACAGAATCACTAATAAAACACATAAAGCATAGGTCTTATGAACAACATCCACAGTGGATACAGTGAGCCAAAACTAACATCTATCAATACACTTTACAATAGAAAACCAGGTTAAAAAAAAGATAAAGTTAAAAAATGAGGAATAGACTATCTTACCATTAGCTATTTATTTTACCTTAATGGTTTCAAAGAAAGGACTCTTTCTCCTAAGCAAAGCTGGAAACAGAAAAGGTTTTGTGGCATACATGACTAGGTATTAAATTATTCAAGACTCATAAACTGCCTTTGAAAGTGGAAAATCAGCTAACCTGAAACCAGCAGAATAACTAGTTACAAATTAGTAAGACAGAGAAGGAAAATAATAGGATAGTATCTTTCAAAGATAACTTATTCAAAGTAGCAATTTGCTTATGGCTACGAGATCTGTGAATCTCAGGAAGACCAAGGATTTAGGCCAGTATTAAACATTAATGTGGAAATGAAAACCAAGCATAGTCATGGTAAAGAGAAGAGAGTAAGACCTGGAGCAGGCCTGAAGCCATCTACTGTAGGTGAAGGTTCACCTACTATACTCTAAGCAAAGGGTCTATAGTTCCTTAAAGAATTGCAAACCCTCCCCATGAAATTCAAGGTTGGGCTTTATGGACATTATTCTATTGGATTACATAGTGTTGTGCTGCTCGGGTATGGCAATGTCTGTGATTCTACCTGTAAGCATCTCCGCTGAGACAGGAACATGAATGTTTATCTCAAATTCATGGACTAAGATTCTGCCTGTCACCATGTCTGGATTGCACCACTCAGAGCTTCGTTGTGTTTCAGTGAAGACTAACTCAGAAAGTTTAGAAAAATAGTCTAGCGCTCTGTGCAGCTTTAGAACCGTGGATGAAGAATGACAAGACTCTATGCTCTCTTGCATGGCAAAAAACGTAACATAGAAAATCCCCCAACATGGAGAATGCCTGAACTGCATTTTTTCACATGTTCTCATAACATTCTAGTTATTTGGATTTGGTGCATTCAAATTGTTGATGGAAATTTTCTTCTCATGGGAACAGTATTTATGCTGGAATTTTTATAACTAAAAGAGGATCAGCAAAGAAGCCTTATTTGCCACTCTCAGTTTTTTCTGATGTAAAATGTATTGGCTAGAGATATTTTTAAATACTGTATCCTTTTATAACCAGATACGCAAGCACAGACTAAATGTCACAAAGAATGTGACAGTTTGACTGTGAAACCCTAGAAAAAAAGCATGTTCAAGTTCTGCATACAAATCCCAGATTTGGAAATGCAAATGGACTTTTAAGAATACAAAATAGATAGATGTATGCAGAAGAGCCGATGTGCACATTAAATTATGGCCCGGCACTCACAGGTATAAGAGCTGCTTAGAAAAATGGGCATATAGCTTTTTTCATAAGGTGTCTTTAGCTGCTTGTCTAGCGTACGCATGTCATCTGCCAGTGCCTTGGAAATCTGAATTTCGCTCTACCTCCTCTCTCTCCACTTCAAAGCTAAACCAAATAGTCCCCTCCTAACTCTGTGGACCTCCCACAGAGAAGCAAAGTGATGTTCTCCTCCTCCTGCCAGCTTTATGCACTACCTAGCTTAGCACTTGTCCATTGCAATGGGCATAAAAGATATTAATATTTGCTTTTCTGCTTATTAAATATCAACACAGCTTTCTTAACCAGTGCAGGGAGGACTGAGTATTTGCACTGGCGCAGTTAGGAGAGGAACTGGGAAATCTCTCTCTGATGTGTGGAAATCTAAGAGACAGAGACACTTGCCATAGCAGACCCTGCCCCAGCGAGGCGCAGCCCTGAGCGGAGCCCAGGCAGGGGAGGGGGAGTTGCTGTGGATGGTATCAGGACCTCGGGATCAGGGTCTGCACAGCTTGAGGCACACGTGCTCTCCCTGGGGAAGGGGAGATATTTTCCCTGTGTTTAGGCAGTTTTGCTCCAGGCAGCAGTAGAGCCGGCAGCACACGCATGGTCAATAGCCCTGCTCTCTGCTGCCCGTCGCCCTCCTCGCCTTGCCCGACAGGAGGATTTCAGCCTGACACATGGCACTGTGGCCCCAGGATGAGGGAGAGCGTGTTGACTTCACAGCACTGGGAATGGCAGGCACATGGCAGCATGGATAAGATCCCAGGAGCTTTGCCACTAGGTGCCAAGCAAAACACCGCCAGCCCACAAGGGACACGACAGCCCCATGGACACTAGCCAGACTGTGGGGCTGTGCATGGAATTGGTCTGAGTGCCTTAAACCCATACACTTACTCATTGGTCTTTGAAAGAAGACGACAGCTTCATACTGCTAGAAGCATGAGGCAACTTAGGAGACACATATACCAGGATCACAACATGAAGGGACAGTATGTAAGACAAGAGATAATTGAGCTTAAATGGCAGAAAAGGTGAACTGCAAGGGAAATCCCACCATAAACTTTCTAACTACAAGGGTGATCGAGCTCAGAAATGGCTTGCCTAGGATAATTAAAAGTTGTTCAGACAGAAGAAATGTTTTAGATAAAGTTGATCTGCATGGGGGCTTGAAGTGGGCTATTTAACCTGATTTCTAGTTTGGTAAGAGTGTTTGACCCCCCACCATGAGTGTCCTCAGCGGGAGGCCCATCCTAACATGTTGTAACTCTGAAAGGAGGCAAACTTTCTTATAAAGCTCCTACTACAGTATTTGAATTCAGGATGGTTGTCATAGCCTTTCTTGCTGTCCAGAAAATTACAGCGTTTATAAGGCTGCTTTGGAAGCAGGGAAGAAGACTGTCTCATGGTATTGTGAAATAGTCAGTGAGTATTCTTAACGTGGTTTCACAGGAAATCTGCCTGTTACACATGATTGCATCCAAAGATAAATTTGTCTAGTAGAGTCAAACTTGGTTTGACCACTAAAACTGTATATAAACCTGCTGTAAATACTAAATTCATTTTGTCTGTTCATGTCCTTAATTATCAGCCAGTGAAAAAAATTTGTAGATAGAGGAAAAAACCTAGTGCTGTGTATCTGCAGTGATCTTGGCTGCTTTAAACATTACAGGATGCAGGATGTCTTCTCAGCAGTTGGTAAGACAAAGCAAACACACAAAAGCAAAAAGCGAACCAAAGAAAAAAATGCGTGGAGATATTTCTCTCTTACCTTGTAGATAACTTCAGAGTGCAATTATGTCTGGGTCATAAGCTTAATGGTATTTGGAATGACTTATAAAAAATCAGCATGCTTTCTAATTCCCCATTATTGCCTAAGAAGAAAAGGTCTTTATGCCACAGCAATATAGTCAATAAAGAACCATTCCATACAACTATGTTGTATGTACCACATACACCACTCTGTACCACATAAATCTTTCTCAGATTTATTAAAATTAAAGACTACTGATACATATTCATGCTACAGAACCAGTGCCACCAGTTTGCTGTTCAGGCAACTTACCAGCTAGAAACGTTCCTGTTTTTTCCATGTCATTTCCAATATTCCTTCAGCTTCTATGCAGTTATTTTTTACCACTGTCATGGAGATGGGGAAGTCTGAGAGGACACAACTTGGGGATTTGTTTGCCTTACAATGAAGATACAAGAGCAATATAGCAGAATGAATAATGTAGTACAAAAAAGACACACAGGTAAATAGAATTACTCTATACTAAAAGCATTTTCTTCTGGTGTTACATTTGCATTTAGTAAATATCAATGATTGAAATCCTTTTGTAATGGTTCTCCACTGATAAAAAATATATAAAACCAATAATGGGGTTTGTGCATCCTGTGTTGTGACCTCAGTGTTATGGCAATCAGCTTTGTAACCTCCTAATGTGAGACACCTGGGTATACACAATGAGCTACGCTGTGAAGGCCATCTTCAGAATTACTCCTGGCACGTAAATCCAGTGATCATTAAAAGTTTAGCCAACATCATCATCAGGGATTAGACTGTTTCCTGCCTAACTTCTTTCTGAGTGCTTGCTGTCTTATACAGTAGTCAGATTTTAATTCTTTCATGCTGCATTGCTATTTTTTTGTTTTTACAAACAAATACAGTGCTCATTAGTTCAGAGTTCTTAAAATGTTTTGCATCACTCTGCCTATTACAAATATTTTACTTCGATATATCATCTAAGCATAGAAACAGCTATGGCTTCATCTCTGATCACCGGCCACGTGGCCACAAAACATTTGTCACAGATCTAGCATGGTTTCCCCTGCCTGGATAAACTCCAAAAATTTATGTTAGAACTGACACGTACAAAGCAGCTGGATCTAAGCAGGCTCTAGACATCACTCCTAATTTTAGCACTCATAGATACTTCCAAGAAGCAGACCCTGCCAAGCCTCCCTTCCTGAAGCCTAGCCTTGATGATACTGCTGGTCCTACCTCTCACTGATTATTATGGTATATATGTGCAGTCTGCCAGAATCCCAGCCTGGGACAATCTGAGCTGTGATGCTGAGGGCAGATACTTCTGGTGTTTCCACATGGGTTAATGAAGACCCCACTGCGCTTAACACATAAAGCATAAGGGCAGACAGTTCACTGGAGAGGAAAATGAACATGTTCGTTGTATCCAGGAAGGCATGGCTCCCCCATGTGATCAGATTCTTGAAACTGAAGTTTTTCTCTTGAGCGGTTAATATGACCACCAGGTAAAACAGCACATCCTTTTTCATATGCCTTCAGAGTCTTATGCCTATGTCTTTAGAGTCATGGCAAACTGCTCCTGGTCCTTCAACAGGACTCTTCTTGGTTATGAGCACACATACAGCAAAGAGACATGAAAAGCTGGCTCTCCCTGAGAAGCACCCATCTCACGTTTTCCAGGATCGCTCCATCTAAATGGAGAATGCTCAAAATTAATTGTCCTTCTAATGTTGACTATGTGGCAACTGTCAGGATTAAAGGCAGAGATAAAACCAAGAAGGTAAAAATAGGCCCTATAAGGAAGATGGAATTTGCTTATACAGGGTAGTATCAGAACATAGTTTTCTTATGCACTTCTTCATTCCCTTATTCATTTACTAAGCACAGTTTGCTTATCCATGTAGTAGTGGATAGACTTCCTGCTCTGTGCATAGTCATTTCCAAATTTGTCACACCATGATGTTCTTACTTGGAAGCTTCCAAGTAGTATAATGAAAATAGATACATTATTGCCACTTAAATTAAAAGATATGTCAGAAACTCTTCGACTACTTTAAAAAAAATTTATGACTACTTTAATTTGGATACCAAATAGTGGCATTTTTCCAGGTAGTGATACGGTGATCAATGCTGAGCCACTCAGCATTGCACTCAGTGAATTTATGCACAAAAATCTGTAACTACCTTTTGTTAAAGAAGAGATCAGAAAGAAAGACTGAAGGTAGGGGGAAAAGAGAACGCAAATTCATCTTAATTTACTACAGGCCACAAGCAAGACTTTAAAATGCAGTACGTGTGGGTGAGATGATGAGTTTGTCAATAAAATCAAACTACTCATAACTTGTAGAGGAGGCCAATGAGACAAGGAGTAGAAAGAAGCTGCAGAAGGAGGAAGCAGGCTGACAAGCCAGTGAGGCAGGGGAGGTTAATGATAAAGGGTGGCTGCCTTGAGTTTGAGGGTGTTCTCAAGGTTGAAAAGATTTTGGACAGGAAGCCAGTGGACAGAGCTGATGAGGGGAGTTAATGTTCAAACATGCAGACAATGGAGATGAAATAAAAAGCAGTGATTTGTGTGGGCTGATGAAGGCAATGACTGAATTTTGGAGAATCCTTTACTAATCAAGGCAGCATGCATGAGGGCCTGAATGAGATGTTTGGCCATAAGGATGGAGATTATAAGGATTGTTCTGTGGAGACGTTGAGGACAAAGAAGTGGCAGGTTTCTGGAAATGGATGTGTCATCAGCAACACTAGTGACAATAGTATCAATGTGGAAATGTAGAAAGCCAGATTGGAAGGCATCCAAAACAGATGAAAGGGAGAAAATTGTTGCGTTTTGCAGTATAATTAAGGATTTTAGAAAGAACGGGAAGGAGAGAAATGGGCAAAAGATAGAAATGGGCAAGAAAACTCAGAGCTGATTTTTGAGGAATGTGAAACCTGGAAATGAGAGTTTGAAAGACATATGGGGAAATTTTATGACGACAGTGGAAGTAAGAGGAAGAAAGAGGATAGACCACCTGGGAGACAGGTCAATTCTGAGCAACAAGCTAAGAGAAGAAGTACAAAAGAGAAACAATTTGGTAGACCTCAGAAAGACTCATCAGCGGTAGTGTGAACTTGCCATAGAAACAGTTGTTCCCCAGTGTCTGTATTTAGAATAACGTTTCTTATTTTCTTTGGCTGTAACCATACCTGGAAATTAAAGTATGTCTGAAACCAATCTCTGGCCCTGGCCATGTGGTGCAGAGAGCCCATGTCCACATTATTAAATCCTCTTACCTGATAGAAAGTAGTTCTGTACAAATTGTCTGTAGCTCCTCCTAATTCCTAAACTGTGGCTTGGAAATTATTTGGGAAAATGTTATTAGGCACAGGTTAAGCATGTGTCAGGGACACTGCAATAGTTTGACAGTTTGAATAATACAGTTCCAAAACTCTGAAGATGCTTGCATACGTATACAAATTTAATCTAGGCAGTCCAGAATTTCTTGCTGAAGATGGCTATAAATGTCTCATTGGGTAAGCTGTATTTTAACAGAGTGAGAAGGGGAGGCTCAAGTTGCCAAGAAGGCACAGTAGTGTTCAGCATTGGTGCTGACCTGCCAGATAATGTAATCTTTACCATTGCAGATTAACAAGATACAGGGTTAAACGTATCTTGCCTTTGGTGCATATTTTCATCAGATGGATTCTGACTGTCTTACTGTATTATTAAGCTCATGGTCTTTATGGGGACTGAGGCTTTAAGTTTAATGTAAAATTAATCTGCCAGTTAAATAATATTTCACATTCACACACTCTGGGGAAAAAAGGAGCCTGCCATCACAGTGGGCTGTAGCAGCTGTGAGTAACCAGCTGTCTCATTCCAGCTACCAAGACAACCATCACAGATCAATAACTATTGTCCAGTGACTTTCTTTTGTAAAAATCAGGACAAATAAGAGGATAAACTGGAAAGAAATTGAATGACCTTTATTTCAAATGAAATCCATTACCCAAGTGTGGTAGACTAGAAATACATTTAGTGGGAAGCCAGACTTGAAACACTCCTAAGTGGACAAGAGAGCTGCTGTACTGTCTCAGCCAACAGAACGTGTTGCGTCCCGAGAGCACATGGGCATCACCAGCTTCTGCAGGGGAAGTTGCAAGTGACTATGTAGACAGGCAAAGCAATTTGTAAATGGCTGAGGAAACAGCTTTTTATTCCACACAACATGAAGACTGTTTACTAACCAGAAAAACTAGGTATTGTATCTCCAACAACCTCCTTCTCAGTCCTTCTCTTCCCTCCTGCTTATCCTCTTTTCCGTAGCTCAACATGTTCTTTTTACACCTCCAAATGTATTTATGAGGATTCATTTCTGATCTGTAATTCAATAATCATAGTCTCAGTGTTGTCGCCATTGTCTCCACTGCAACTAGCTAGGCTGTGTAAGGAAAATAATTGGTCTATATTCTTCTGCTAATAAAAGTATCCAATTACTGTGTTCTGTGCTGCAGAGGCATTGCAGTTATGTGAGAGAATTCAGAGAAAAGGTCTGTTTTTTAAAAAATACTTATGAAGCCCAAGAAGTAAAATTTTAGGGTTTCTGTAAATAAGAAAATTAAACAGAAAGTGTTATTTCATATTCATTATATCCTTTTAAAAAACAGTCATCCATTTCAGTGGTATAAACAATAGATAAGCAAAATGCTTGATGCAGACAAAGACTTCTAGAAATTTCATGCTTCCCATCATCTGAATTAGGATGAATTTTTATCTTGGCCAGACTTTTCCACATGTGGCTGCTTTTTTTGCAGTATCTACTCTTGAGTTATTGCTGCCCATTGTCAGATAATGAGTCAGATTATTTAGCATGCAGGACAAACAAACAAACAGTAAAGGGAAATAAAGCAATAATTTATAGATAAATTATAATAATTTTTTACAACTACATTAAAAAAAAAATCCTCATCACTACTCTAGGGAATTTCTGTCCCAAAAAGAAAATAAATTCATGAAGAACATTTGCTATAAGTGTCATATGGTGATTAAGGTTTCTGGTATAAGGAAGTTGTATATAATTTTTTGTCCATAGGGACAAAACTGCTCTTCTGTGTATCTTCTCACACTGAGAGAATTTTGGTATTTCAGTTAGNCCCCCTCTGCCTCCCCTCTTCCCCCACCCTTCATCCTTCATTTCCTGCAGTGCATTTAGTTCCTACCTGTTTGTAACATACTGGTGCAGTTGATCAGTGTCTGTGCTGCCTTTCTGTATGCACACTGCATAGTTAAATATCCCTTTAGAGAATTCCACGTTTCTAGCCATTTCCCACTAGTGATCCAACAGGGAGACCTCATGTCAGAAAACAGTGATTAGTCTTCAAACAGCTTGTAACGATAAGGTAGGGAATTATGCTAAGATACATTTTCCATTTCTTCAAATTTCATTCAAAAAGTAACAATTCAATCAAAATTAAACCTCTGTGATTTCTAGCACTGTCCCAGTTGTGTAGGGACACTGAAGAGTCCTCATTAGAACTGTTGCTTCTTCTCTTGCAGAATTGACCTTCTGCAGCTGGTGTGGCAAATCCTCCCAAGTGTGCAAACTACTGCTGCTGCTTCTGGATAAGCAAATACCAGCTTTTGAACCTAATTCAAAGCCTATTGAAACTGCTGGAAAGACTCTTGTTTCAACAACTGTGGATTACTGTTGCATTTCATGGACTCCAACAAAAAGACTGAGAGTCCTATTAAGTCTATGAAAGTGAGGTGGATCCACATAAGGTACTACCAAAGCTAACCCAGCTACACAGCAATCAAATCAGCTCAATCGAAGTGGCACCAGCATCAGCAGATGTATTTTCAAATACTTTTAGCCTCTGAAAACGTACAAATATGTCATTAAGAATAAAATAAATCCTCATCAGTGATGGAGTTCAAAACAGGCAAAGTTAAACACCTGCTAAGTTATTTGCATTCATTAACATCCAAGTTTCGTTGCAGTAGAGGTGGGGCGCCTGCAAAACTCATTTTGCAGAAAAAGATTAAATTTCTTAAGGCAGTTCCTTTCAAGTTTTCCTAATTTTTCTAAATAGTTTCCACCTTACAATCTTTTTTTTTCTTTTTTTTTTTTTTTACATTAAAAAAATCTAGGATGGAGATAATAAGGAGGAACTCTCAGAAAACTCCATGAATAACAGTTTAGTAAGCAGTAGAAGTTTTGAACTAGTAGAGTTCATTTCCAGCTTTCCTTACTTATCATTGATAACAGACTATCAGAGATCATTTGGCAGACAAAATGAGGAGCAACAGTGTCTCTTTACCCACTTCTTTACTTATGCCTTCAGAGGTGAGAAACTGTTCACAACCGTTTCAACCAGAATACTGACTTCTCAGAAAATACATTATTCTAAATCAGATCTTTGTCCAGAAATACAGAAAAATATTATTTAGGATGTTGCTTTTTAGTGTAACTCACTATAGAAGGACTAGTAAACTTTTCTTCTGATTTAATGTATTATTTGAAGAAACAATATGATGATGCTACATCATCAAGAGAAATTGAACCACAATTAATACCTCGTAATTCAACATTTCAATAAATTCTAAATATGCTAGCCCTTTGCCAGGTCTTGTGGGAAATCGTGTTAAAATCCTGCCAGACATCATAATATATATTTGAATGTCATGGTGATTTATACTCTATAGATGTTGAGAAAGATGGAACATTCCCAATTTTTAAATGGATATTTGTATGGCCTAAACTTAATATTTTGTTAGCTATTCAAGCTTTGCTGCAGAACAGATTTCAAGAGCTATTCTTGCCATTAGTCTGTCCAATCAAGAAACATTAAAAAAGGCAGCTCAGGTTAAAGACAGCTGTGTTATTTTAGAATTGCTCGGTGAAGATGACAGGATATTGGCTGACCCAGAACTTGAGTTGTATTAGTGTTACTGTAATAGGACAAAATATATGTTGGAAAGTATTGAAATCTGGTCTTTTATATAGAAAGAAAAACCCCAATTCCTCCATTTTGCCCTACAGCTGAAAAACAACAAACAGACATGCACTAAAATGTTACATTTGTTACACATTGGTGTCATATGGTCTAAATAGTCCTCTTGAACTATGTCAGCTTTCTGATGTTAATATGTATCTTGTGAAGGCTGAATTCTCTCTCTTTAAGCCTCAGCTCCTTTAGTTGTGTGGTTTGACAAGAATCATAGCTTTCAGTGAAAAAAGAAAGCTTTTAGTCTTCATATTTACAAAGAAAAGATTGAAGGTAAGAACTCTTCTTAAACAGAAAGGTAAATGGAAAGATTACAAAATATATTATTTTCTTAAATTTTTTTGATTTTTTAAATTGCTTTCTGGTATTTACTGTAGCTTTCTTGATGCACAGGTCTGGTAGCACCTATATAATTTTTTTTTTTTTTTAAGTATAATCTTCATCATAGGAAGACCTATGTATGAATTGTTGTTTATGTAAGTAGTTAGGCTTGTAAAATACAGCAGCAGAGTTTCTTACTGGTTGCTGCTAGTATATTTGACTCTTTTTTCCCCTGTTTTGAATTGTTTAAAGAGAATACTCAAGTTGCATGAAAATTTCATTTTAATGTCCTAGTTTTCACCCAGCCTAGTTACCTCTGGGTACATCTGGTCATAGAATCATAGAATCATAGAATGGTTAGAGTTGGAAGGGACCTTAAAGGTCATCAAGTTCCAACCCCCCTGCCATGGGCAGGGACACCTATGGTCAATCTATATGTAGAGAAAACTCTAACAGGGCCCAGTATTCCCAAGGCCAACTGAATATACTGACTACTGCTAACTTCAGTACCTCAGAAAGAAAGTCTCAGAGGGTCTCATCAGGATTAAAGACTGTATATATCATGTTACTGACCTGTATTTAAATTTTTATATATCTTCATAAACACTTATACCTGGTGGATGTGGAAAACAACCTGTATTGCTGATCATCTCAAGTAAAGGAAACACAATGATTTTGGTACTGCTGCACTCCAAAATCTGCTTGCCACCACAACCACATAATCTACTTGTCCTTTGCAACAGTTCTGCCTTCTCAGGCTCCCTTCCTTCTCCTGCAGTGGTGGTTGGCAGCAGAGTCCCATCCCCATTTGTCCTCTCCAGCAAGGTAAATGAGGAGGAGTATGAGCAGGTTTTCCATGTCTGGTGTAACCAAGCTGTGCAGAGAGGAGCTGTCTTACTTGCCACTCTGGTTGACCTGGTTGTCTTCTTCTGCTCTGCCATTTCAGCATATGCAGGGGGATAATTTTATGGGGAGTCTGAAAGGATCACACCTTCCTGGATCAAGGAGTTGCTGTGCTCTGCTCTGTGCTCTAAAGAGAAGATTCTCAGGAATAGATAAAAATGTTATTTTTAAAAAAGCTAAATGGTTTTGCGATTTATTAAGCAATGTTTTATATTATGTGTCACCACAAAACTCCTCTTGAAAACCTTCCATAACGGTTCTTACAAGTATCTTTAGCTCTTGTTCTCCAGAGTCTGTTATTTCAGTACATCACCTTGTGAAATTCAGTACTTCACTATTTCACATCTTTACAGAAGTTAGGAATGTCTAATTAAAACCAAATGTATGCATAAAATATTTTTTCCAGCTAAAATTCATCTTTGTCCAGCATAGATAAAACTAAAGTTCAAAATATGATAAAAACATGATTATTTTTATGTTGCAGGAGGGGTGAAGGCAGTCAGTCAGAGAAGCTCTTTCAAAAATTTTGGTTTATCCCATTTGTTTATCTCACCCTTCCCTTCCCTTCCCTTCCTTCTGCCAGCTTCCTCAGAAGCCCTTATTAACTACTGTAGCCAAAGAGGTGGACAGTGGGANCCTTCCCTTCCCTTCCCTTCCCTTCCCTTCCCTTCCCTTCCTTCTGCCAGCTTCCTCAGAAGCCCTTATTAACTACTGTAGCCAAAGAGGTGGACAGTGGGAGAGGCAGTAACTAATAAGGCAGTATTTTAGTCCATGTTTACACCAGTACAACTGTCTGAAAGAAACAAAAGTTGCAGCAACATCAGTGTCTGCGGATGAAATCGTGCTCTGAGACACTAAAGAGAATTTGGAGACCGGATTTTAATTTGTTCCAGAAAATCAAATTGTGGGTCTTGTCATGGGTTGCAATCTCAAGCACTTTCCTGACATATCTCACCGCTTTTCCTAGTGAGGACTCAACTCCTAGAGCTTGTCCTGACCTTTCCCCTTCAGCACTCCCAGTTGCACAGCTCATGGTTCCCCAGGCTCTGGCCTCACACCCACACCTGAGCTTATGTGTTCTGCCACGTAACCAATTGCTCTTATCTGGAGAGAATCATTGGAAAGCTTCTTCCTCAGACATGTGCTTAGCTGCCCTGCAGAAATGTCTTGTCAGAATTATCTTCATAAATAATGCTGATGTTTTAAAATTAATGGCATGCAGGGCAGTTGGTTTTAACTAATTTCCTAACTAATGTGAAGCTGAAACTTCACATTTTGACAATATATGAATATAACTTCTATACTTTTCTTGTAGAAAAATTATTTATGCCTGAGCTTAGTGCTGCAAAATTAAAAAGGAGGGAAGGAGGAAGCAAAAAATACCCTCACTGCTCTGGTGCAAACTTTTTTCCAGTTTATAACATTTTCAGGATTCTCATTTATGTTGGTAGAGTGGGGAGGAGGGGAAAGATAGAAAGAGAGGCTAACAGCAATTTTACAGAATGAACAAAATCATCCCCAATCCAACCTATAAATTAGTTAGCCTTCAGGTTTTATATTCTGCAGTTCTTACATAAGACATGTATATTGCAAATGAAAAAGCAAGACACATGTCTTTCAGTGCACCCTGTTGCTGTGAATTCTTGTTTCTGGAGAACTTTGTGGTGATCCAACCATCCCTGTTAACAGATCACAGTGCAAGGTCAGGACTGAAACGTGTTTAAGTTTTGGGTAACTTTATTAGTAGTGAGAAGCAAATGTGTGAACAAGACTTTCACTATTATTTCCATCTCAGGAAATCCTTTAGTGATTTAAGGGATTGAGCAGACTGTAAATACTCCCTGAACTTAACGTAACTGACCTTAAAAATGCCATCTGGGAGAAATTATAATTTGGGGTATTTAAGTGTCTCTTAAAACGTAATAAAATTTTAAATAAAGACAGTAAGCCTACAAAATTTGTACCTATTAAACTGCTGTAGTTGATTGGTATTTCAAACATATAGTAGGTGTACTATGGCCTGATAATCAAGTTCTTAATTCAATAATCAGTTTGCTGTTCATATTAATGTGGAGCAATGAGTAAATCCACACAGTACTTTGATTTATTGTAGATTTGTATTCTTCAAGTGATGTTCCAAAGACCTTTCATGATTATTTAAACCAGTTAAAAGTGTCAGTTTAATTTTGCAAGGCAGTCTGTAACTTGTGTCAGCAGATACTATGGATAATTTATGAGGAAATGACAAATTATAGGAAGCAGAGGAAGTTTCACAAAAAGTTAACTTCAAGGCAAGCGAGTTGCTTTTTACTATTTTTTAGGATCACTAGAATAGATGAGAAAAGGGAATCTAATTTCAGTCATGGCTATGTTTCAAAGTCTTTTTCTGTGTTTCTCATGAACAATTGTAATCAGATATGCCAGCGAAGCCATTGAACAAATCAAAGTCTGTGATTTGCACAAGTGATGGAGCTTTACAGTGCAATATTGACTGGATTATGTGCCTTCACCTAATAAGGATGTACCATATAAAGGACTAAGAAAGCACAGCATCTGTTCTTGTGTTGTCTTAAGGGAACTGTTTCAGCCCACCTCTAGCACAAGTCAATCATATTGTAAGACCACAAGCTGCATCAACAGATTTCAAATACCTGATAAGTTTATCAGTGGACATAAGCATACTTAAACTTATATATTTACAGAATTTACTATAGCAGATTACAACTCTGTCAGGCAACCATATGGTGATTAAAATATCCGTTTCTTAATTAGCATGAGTTTATTGGGGGCACATTAACTATTAGTTCATTGAACTGTGAAAATCAGGTAATTTCATATTCTGAAATTGCAATGTTTGACTTTTTTATAGGTATTAATGGGGGTTTATATTTTAATTTCAGTTTTAACAGTATATAATTAATTTTTTTTCATATAGTTAATGTGAAGTACCTTTCATAGAGCACTATGTTATTCATGTGTTGTTAATCTTGGATGTATAAAATGACAAGAATGGGATTTTATCCTAAGTCTGTATCTCCATTTCTACAACCTATTGATTTATGGATATTTGCTTACTGCTTCTTCAGGTTTGCTTTTAAAGACAATGAAAAAAATCAAAATAAAATTGACTGTGACTGGCAGCACGTGATAGCCCGTTCAAATTTTGAGAAAGAAGAATGGAATCGAATTTTAGGCTTTATCCTTATAAGATTTTTGCAAATAACCACCCTGGTAGCAATTACGTCTGATATTGTACATGCTAGGTTCTTTGTACTAAAGCTCCAGAATAAAACTATATGCTTCATACATTAAACTAACTTGAGAAGAAAAACAATTTACACCCCACATCCAAAAAAGCAAGATTATTTTTATGGGTCTGTTCACGATTCCTTTTATTTTCACCATGTATTTCTTTGACAAGAAGTGGCTGGTAATCATTTATGTACACCCAAAGTATAGTCTAGGTAGTATATAATACATTTCTCCGCTTTTTCAAGTGAAGGCAGCCAGTGCCCTTTAAACTCAAAGTCAAAATATTTTCTAAATTGGCCATGGACAATTTTCACCTTAGCTAGCTTTATGATCTGAGAAATTTAAAGGAAACTTTATGGATGACTTTAGCTGTGGATGAAGTTAGGCCATTATGCTTTCAGGCACAATTAGGCTTTCTTGGACTCTTTCCTTAGGACACGCATAAAGTCTTCCTGGAGGATGAATTTCTTCTTTGACCTTCTGTTTCCCATTTGCACTGCATAGTAAACTTATGAAGTGTCTTGAATGACTTTCACTGAGAAAGCAGTAGAGAGACACTATCAAACTTGTTTGGGGATGCTTCTGTTGCTTCTGAATATGGGGCTTGACTGTCAGTATATGCAGTCATTTGTTTCGATCAGAAATAAAGCATGCTCATCCAGTGGGAGCTCCAGGAGATGATGCCTCGGGGTGGGCCTTCTGGAATTTTGGTATGAAGGAAAATTAAGATGAATCTATTGCTGTGTTTTGTGCTAAGAGTGTGAGAAAGGGCTTTAGACCTGCTTCTTCTGTCACTTTCACTGTAGATGTCAGAGCTGACAGCTCTTGCTTTTCTTCCCCCTCTTGCATGTACCTGCAGGCCCAAAATCTCAAGACATCTGCGGTGAGCAAAGGTCTGCTTACCTTCCTGCAAGTTAAAACATGAGCACTATCATACGTTCCTCAGTGTGTTCAGCTACATAATTTATTTGAGCAGTTGCTGGGATATATGTGAGTTTTTAGAAACTGAGTCAAAACAGACTATGCTTTTCTACTTTCAAATTAGGGATACAATATTAATTACTACTAATGTCTTTAACTTCACTCCTACTACCCAACTTTCTGTGCTTGTTTTCTGTCCTTTAGTAACCTTAGGCTTTATGTTGACATATTGAAAGACTTTGTTTTGTGGCACTATTTATAAAATAGTATGCTCAATCAGAGATGCTCATTTCATAGCACTCTGAATGCACAATTCATAGCACACTTCCCAAAGCTTGGGAAGGAAGAATAATTCAAATCACTCAATGGAAAAGCTTTTTAATGTTGAGCTTTCAGTGTCTGTGCAATAATAGAACATTCTAAAGAGATGTAGATTATTTTAGAGGTAAAGGTCTGCATCTTCAAAAGAGCCATCAATAGAATTAGGTGTTGAACTCCTTTGAAGCTGCTTTCAAATTTCCTGCTTAATTTTGTTTACTCCTGTGGAGTCAGTCATCTGTGTACAAGAGGAATATAAAACAAGGAGGAGTCACCCCTTCCAAAATGTGTATTCATGGCCTTAGACAATCTGAAAGGAATTCAGAGGGGTTTACCATCCCTTTCATCCTAGAGTACTCCTTTTTGTCCATGGAAGTTTTAATGGGTCACAGCTTAATCGTTGTTTCCTGCATCAACATTGTAAAAAGAGGTTCATCAGTGTTAAGGTGTTGGCAAGCAAGATAATGCAAAGGCATGGAGGGCAGTGATGTAAAATGTGGGGTTTCTATTCCTCCATTTTTATTGATGTGTTCTTGCTAGAACAGAGGCACAGCCTTGCCTCTTAGTGGAGAATGTGGACCAGTGTTGGACAAAAAAATCCAGCCAAGGAAAAGTGTTCAGGAGTTTTGTGAATTTAGGCAACACAGTACGCAACTAGAAAATACTACAAAACATAAACACCACAAGCTGTGTCTCTCATTCATGAAGGAGATTCTTCTGCTACTAAAATTCATCCTTATGTTAAGGTGCCATGAAGATTTCAGGCACTATCCCTTAGATCTTCTATACTTTAAAATCTCAACTGATTTTAACAACAACAACAACAACAACAACAGCAACAACAATTTAGAGTACTAATAATAATTATTTAGAGTATCAAGTTGAGTGCTTTTTTAGCAGATTGAATACCTTGGAGTATGAAGATTGTCCCAAACAGACATTTTTCTGGAATGCAAGAGAACTTCCAGAAGCCTCTGAGATGCTCAAGAATTTTGTGCATCACGTGTAGCTGTGGATCCAGGCAGTAAACTGGCAATGTTAATTCATTTTTTGACAGACATTTTAATACAAAGAAAAACGGGCTCTTAGCATCCAACCAACAGTGGCTTACATCTGTTATTCCTAGTGCAAGAGAAGTTAGGTCCCAGTTACAATAGGCAGAAAAATAGAGTGTCATTATTTGTTATTCAAAGTGGGATAGCTTAGGACATCAGACATTAGAAAACATGTTTTGGATCACTGCCTTTTATCTTTCACTCCCACATCTGTACATGTTGAGGAACAATTAGAAATACACAGCGGTGTATCATCTATGGCAATCTATTTTCAAATTGTCGCACAAGCCTGATTTTGTTATAATTTAACAGATTGCAACAACGGACTGCTTTTCTCTCAAAATGGAAGTCTGTGTCCCCCCTTTGTGATAGCTGAGAGGGAAAGGCAATGATGCTCAAGAATTGGTCTGTGACCTGATCTCCCACTGCCAGGTGTGCTGTGAATACATGCAGAACAGCCACTAATACATATTGCCAGCATGTTCTTCAGTAGTTTGCTTTTGCAGTACCCTGTTTGCTAATAAAAGGACTGGTTGTTGAAGAATCTTCCCTCCCTGACAAACAATTGAACCCCTTTGTTTAAATGGCTTGTTGGAAGTTTCAGATGATAATACCTTTAGCATTGGAGAAAAGCAGGAGGAACTGGGACTGAGTTTTCATTGGGTTTGGGGTTTTTTTCATTTTTTTCCCAGACAAAATAGTATTCTTGTTCACAATTGGAAATGAAAAATAGCACAATGAATATGTTAAGAAACCACATTTTGCCTGAATGTTTCACTTTGTTACTCACGAATAAAAGCTACTATATAGAGACAACATGTGGATTTGCTACAGATAGTAGCATCAATGTGGTCATGGAGCAAATATTGAATGTGCTTACCCACAGAGAGGGTGACATGGAAGGTTACACAGACTACTGAGGGCTTGGATTTGCAAAGTGCAGTAAGTTTTTCAGGTTTTGTATCCAGCAACTTGATCCAGTTTGGTCTGGTTAGAGTTTAGTTTGCATTTTGGTTGTCATTGTTCCAATTCAGTTCACTAGGTTGTTACTCTCTAACTCTAATGTGAAAATGATTAACAGGGTGATTTAAATTTAGTGGTTAGATTGTGATTTACTGGATTCAACAGTTAACTGTGGAGGAACTAGAAAAAGGCAGATGAATAAGTAAACTGAAAGAGTGAAAGGTTAAATCCTAATGATGTGTTAAGTAATGTGACAGAAAGATTGCTTTTCATCTCCAAGTGCAGAAAAGCACTTTCTTTTGAAGTTAGCACATCACCAGAAAGATTCACCTGCTACAGTATGATATTAACTAACCCTGATGATCTTTTTGAAAAAACAGTTGCTATTCTCATCCTTGAAATGTAGCCACTGTGGGTATCTAATAGCTGCTCAGTTTCTCTTGAACACCACCTTTGCAGGAGCAGTCTTTATTCATAAAAATTGTGAGAGAAAAAAAATGTAGTAAGGACACAAAAACAACAACAAAAGCAACAATGTAAAGATTTAAACATGGTAGGAAAGTTGCTACTTCTTATGCCACCATCACCTTCAATGTACCAAAAGAGAGCACTAATTAAAAAAGATCCAAGTATTGTCTACCTAAACACTCTTCTTCAAGACAACTGCAACTATGGTGAACTGCTAGCTGTTGCAAATAGAAAATTAAATGTGAAATCAGTACTTTCACTTCTCAACTCTGAGACTGACATCGTAAGTACAGGTTTTGTTTAAGGAGGTATATATATTCAGAGCTCTTTAACCTCTTCTGAAGCTTAAATGCTCTTGGGGATATTTCCTGTAAGACTAGGCAATGCTCTAGATGGAAAAACTGAAGGAAATAGTGACCTGTTCATGTGAAAGCTATTGCCCTGACATCCTGCAAATACCTCTTTTTAGACCTTCTTTGCCTTTGTTCTCTACAGAGAACAGCCTAAAAGGAAAATTCCCACCATCTTTTCACCATGCATAGTGTGTCTCACCCTGACCAAAGCCTAAGCCTTGCTTCTGCAAGCTCTTCAGTGGGTGTTTCAGTGGAGAGGCTTACGGACTTAAGCTTGTGCCTAATATATGCAGAGCAGGAACCTAATCATTGCGTGTTGTAGTTTGTACATTTTGATGCTTCTCCCTGTTGGATTGATTTTTCTCCTCTTGGGAGGATACAACTGTTGGTCCAGGATCACTATATAGAGGGAATAATGCTCCTGGCCAACAAACGAGGTGCAGGAAGAAGCAGCAAGGGTCTCAGAGGCAGAGCAAAATGTAGGAGTTGTCCTTCTTCAAAGTACTTCTGTTTCACTGCAAGATTATTGAAGGAAATAGAAGTTACTGCAGGATCATGAGCGAGGTAAAGGCCACTAAAATGGATGGATTCAAGAAGTTTCTTCTGGCTATATTCATATCTTCTCAGTCACTCACCCAGTCACTGCCATTTGGAAAAGACCTCTTGCCATTCTGTCTCCATGTTCTAATACACAGCATGTCAATCCTCTGATCTTTTTCATATGCTTAAATCAGAACAGCAGAAGCAGTGTTAGGCAAAGTTTTGTCGTGCACTTTTAGTGTCTGCTTTGAAAGCTGAGCAACCCTAGCTTGGCCATTTCTGCTAATTGCAGTCCCCAAGAGGCACAGGCAGAGAGTTTCTGGGTTGAAGAGCTCTCATCCCTGAAGAAGCAGTTCCTCAGAGACAATAACCTCTAAACTGTGCAAATGGCATATACTGAATTGCCTGCAATCTAGATTCATCCAGTCAAAGAATTTGTCTGATCAGATGCACTGCCCTCAAACTCCTCTTGGTTATCACACTCCAGCAATGTGTGCTTAAAAAGCTAAGCAGTTCATCTTTTTGTAAAAGGTGCTAAAACATTCTTTGGCATGAGTGCTAGACTTAAAAGCGCTACAGTTTTCAGCAGAAAATCCTTTTCCTTATTGAAACTAGCACAACATTGTCCTTCATCTACTTCTCTGCCATCATGCAAGTACTGTATGCCAGTTTCCTATGTATATATTCTGGAGGTGTATTCTGTGCAGTCATGCTACTTTCTTCTGTGTCAAAAAATAAGCGTGTGTTAAAAGGTTACACAGCCAAAAATTGAAGCAGATCTTTTTCTAGACAAAAAATTATAGGGAATTCAGTTACATGTCACAGCATCTTGCTTTCAGTGTTTACTTAAAATGTGTGGAAAAGTACTCATTTTTACCTGCCATTTGTATGAAATATTGATTCTGATTTTATACCTCACCAAAAATAGAGAATGGCAAGCTTAGGTGCAACTCGTACACAAAAGCTTTTCCACTTGTTACTGCAATTCTCCAAAAGGTGTAATCCGAATACAGTAACAGCTAACTAGTATTAAAACAAGAAAAGAAAATAATAAAAAATATTACGCTGTCTGTAAAAACTATACACAGATTACACTGATCTAGCACATTGGTCTACAAGGAAGGACTTCTATTTCTCTGCCTAACATTATTGTGTCTTTTCATGAAGACCTTGAATAAAATGAGCCTTGAAGTCAGTTAGGACAAACTTTAAGTGGAGGTCATTGGGAGAAAATAATTTGTACAGGCTGACAGTCTGACTTCGCATCTTCCTTATACTTAAAAACAAATATAAGGACCTACTATATTGCAAATGTTGTTTAAAATCTGACTTTGATACAGGAACTAACATGTTTTGATGTAACTGAACATTCCAAATGCAAAATACTTCATAATTCAGAATACTGCACAGATGTGCCTTTTTCTGCAGTCATAACTAACGGTTGTTGTTGCAGCATTAATTGAATTGCACCAGTCTGTAAATAGTTATGTAATCTGAGACAGGTACTTTGTCCAAATGATGAATGAAATGAAGCCAGCTTAGTAGTAACATTCAAAAATAGTTTATTGTCCACTGTTTCAGAATGCTATTTAGAGGACAGTATAGCAGAAGGCTGTGAAGCTGCCCACTGCATTTGCAGCACCCTCCCTGCAAAAGTGAGACACTTCCTCCTTCTGCCTTGTTTTGTGTTTTCACAGAGTCACACTGGAGATGAGGTGCCATGTCAGAGCCAAAGAAGTCAACTTAAGACATGATTTACATTTCAGTGACTGACTTTCTACAAAGCAACCTGATGCAGACTATAGTACACAGCAGTTTATGTTAGGAACATGGACTGCAACTAACTTGTAGTTACAGCAATTAGAAATAGGTTATGTTAAATGAGGACATTGTATTATTTATACCTGTGTATTGCATATTACAGTGTGAAAGTAGGAGCACATCCCTACAATAAATGTTTTGTTTCTCAGCGGTAGTCAAACAAGACATTCGTTATTAGACATGCAGGTTTGATCTGTGTCTTTTTAAAGATATACAAATGCTCTACTGTAGCATTTTAATACCACTGAAGTGAATAAGGTTGAACATGTGTAACTGTAGGCACTACTTGTCTCAAATGCCTCATTTACTTTTGGAAGGCTAAAATTAATGTCTTGGCTCCAAAGAGAGGTCTTGTGGTTTGCTGGATCACTGATCTCTGGGTTTCAGTGATACAGTATTTTCACATACTATTCTTTTTCCATCTGGCCTCTGTGGTGTTAAAATGTAATCTCCATTCACTGCTATATATTCCTGTAGTCTGCTTGCATTGAAACATGAGTCAGGCCAGAGCTCAAAATCTTACCTAGTGATATGTCTTCTGTCCAAGACAGCACTGCAGACTTGACATTCAAAGAGAAGGTGTGTAGTAAAATCTGGGGCAGATATCAACAAAGTAACCTGCAAAAATCTGCTTGCTTCTGAGAGTTTTTCACCATTTGCAAACTTAACTAGGGTAAAGTTGCATCTTTGATCTCAATTACCCACTAGGCACCATAGAACTTATAATGCTACAGAGACTTTTTAATTGCTTCAACAGTCATTTGACAACTTTGTGAAGTGGGGACTAGATTCACATGACTTTTGGTTACTTGGGATATATGAGAATTGCAACACCAAAAAGGGGAAAAATTCGGAAGTGACTGAGGTAGTGATGAAAATATTTTGGCTAGTCTTACTTATTAGAAGACGGTCACATCATTTGTGGACTTATGAAAGACTCATCTTCCCTTCTGATCCAGATGAGTTGTTGGGTTTGTTAAACATGTGGAAAGGAGAAAAAATTAGGGCTTATCATCTTAACTTGCAATACAAACAAGACTTGAATACCCCTAAAGCACAGCAAATACTTGTCAAGATTACAAGGTGGACTTTTACAGGCTTTCCATAGTATAAAAGGAGCCTACAGCAATGTAGTGCTAGATTGTCAATATTCTTCATGGTTAGTCTTACATTATTCATTTTGCAGATAGGCTGTCTTCAGAGAAAGGCCGGCATCTACCAATAGTTCCAACTCCCTGTAGTCACAGCTTACATTTTCTTTTACATAGAAAAGAATTGCAATAACACGGACCTTTCCAGGCATCAACAGGTAAATCTGAAAGCTGAGTTCAAATCTGCATGCAGGCTAAAAACCCCTCTCCTTGGGGAAATCTAGATTAGAGAGCCCCAGGTACATATAAGATATGGCCTGACAAAAACGTATTGATCAGTGCTGACACCTAGGTACTGGTGTCACACACTGGCGTTCCACAAAAACATACTACAGTGAAGTCACACCACTCTAGAAGAGCACAGAACCAACTTTTATGAGTAACTTCAGGATTCATTTTAAATGATGTGAAAATCAAATTCTAAATCACATTAGTAGTATACATTGCCTCACAGTTCAGAGTTGGAAGTAATAAAATGTCTGTGACCCAAAATATTAACTGATTTCTATTGCATGCTAGGAAAATTATTTACTTTGCCCCTGGTCACAACAATATTCTCATGATACAAAATATAAAAAGTTAAGTGCTCTGCTTTTTGAATCCAGTAAAGTTGTAGGTTGTCAGACAACTATACAGCTTGGAAGTTGGTAAACACACACATACTGAACAAACTAGTGTTACTCTGGCAATAAGATGGATTTGCTACCTGTTTTTCTTGAAAATGGATTTCTTCCAAACCATTATTTAAAAGCAAGTTGGACTTATAAGTCAAAATATTTACAGAGCAGGCATGAATCAGGAACACAGCACTTTTTGCCTCTCTGTGATGGGCCATTTATCTAAAGTCATGGTGCTGGTTTATTCATTTCAAAACTATTGCTAATAAACACTACCAAGCACTCCAAATCCTCCTGCCTTAAGGTTTATCCCTTTTTATATTCTCTGTAATGTATTCTCAGTCAAATTTAATTAATTTACATTAAGTAATACTAATTATGTATTTTAAAATATATGAATATGATAGAGCCTTGGGTGACACCTATTAGAGTGTTCTTAGCCAGGACTATCAAAAAATAAAACACAAATCCTGGAGCAGAGTATTTCTGCCTGCTTACATATAGGCAAACAGGCTATTATCTTCTTCCATATATTTGCTGTAGGATTTGCTGTATCTTCCTTCCTCCCTTCTTGCCAAATTACTGTTAAACACAAATTATGACACTGAATTAAAGGTGCTTTGTAGCTCTACTTAGGTGAGTAGAGTACGCAAAAAAATCTGTTCACAGAAGTTACAGCCCACATAGCCATCATCCTTTGGAAAAAACTTTTCCTTGTAGGTCTCTGTGAGTGTCCAGGTCTGTTTTCTATTAGGATTCTCCCACTCTGGAGAAAAATAATCTGTTTGTACATGACTGTCTGCTGGATCAGAGCTCTGCAGAAGGGTTGTGTCTCTAAGTTCTTGGAAAGGGTGTTGGGAAGTTGAATGACTCAGTTCTTCTACAGAAGTGAGAATCTGAATATAATAGTTACTACCAGCAGTTGTTTCTTGGGCCAATGGTATGTATCAGGCTTCTTACGTGGGACATTCTGTACTGGCTACCACTTTCAGTCTTTAATGAGACAAAATTCAATTTTAGTATTTACTCCTAAAGCTAGGATACTAAATAGCTAGGATAGCTAAAGCTAGGGTACTAAATACAGAAAACTTTACTAAACAACTCTTGAAAAAAGGGAATATTTAGTAATAGTACTTCTAATTCTCATTCTAAACTAAAAAAAAAAAGAAAAAAAATCCCCCTGTAACTCTACATGGATTCTCAAATCTCTGAACTATATCAGTAGTAATAAAATTTTAGTTGACCTTACTTTAGTGCTTTCATATGACATACCTGTTTCCTGTTTATCAATGGTTCATATGTTTAATGCCACAACTAGACTTATGCAGAACTCTTAACTTTCCTCTAATTATCAATACTAGGTCAGTAAAATATTTGTATATTGATCCGTCTTCCTAATTTCATAAGTAGCTCTTGGCATAGCTTTATGATGAACCTCAGCTGTTTTGGAAGACTATGAATTTCCAAATACAAGTTACTCTCAATGGAAACCTAACTAGTACAGGTATTTAACTTTCACAGGTTCTGAAAGAAGTCAAATCAAACTGTTAAACTTCATCATGATCCTGTCTAAATCCAGAAAGATGGCTCTGAAGATAACAGTACAATCTTTGTGGTACCAAGACCTTATTGCAGCTTTCAGTTATTGGAAATTACAACAATCTCATTATATAATATTATAGCTATTAAATAGGCCCATTACAGCCCTGCAAAATCAAAACCATCTGTTCTTATTCGGTAGGATCTGCCTTTTTCCTGGAAGAAAAGAGTTTGTATGCTTGGTGCATCTCAGTATCAGGTAAGCCCACTGACAGATTGTACCTTTTGAGCGATTCTTGCCATGCAAAGAGATATTATAGCTGTTTGGTGGATCCTGGCATCAGTCACATAATTTTATGCCAGGAGATCAGAAATATAGAATTCACAGCTCAGCTCAGGAATGGTTAAGTGGAGTTGATTAACAACAGAACAATGTACTTTAGGCTTTTCTGCTTTAAGACTAGTGAATGCAGAGTATAAGATACGCTTACAGATGTATTGCATTTCCTGATATATTTTGCTAATGTAATAAATCTAAATATTTATTTTCAACATTACTAAGTATTACATCTTTAGCAAGATGTCTAACGCACTTGTCATTGTTGATATGGCTTCATAAGTTTTCTACAACCTGATTAAGTAGAAGGCTTCTCTATTCCTTTGCTGAGAGACTGCAGTGAATCCACAGGAATATTTCAGCACTGATTTTATTTACAGTCAGATATGACTGCATCTCATGTTAGCATGAATTAATTTTGTACATGTGTATGTGGTTATCCAGAAGCTGAACTAAGAAATTGTAATAAACCTCTAAGCTGATTTGTATAGACTAAATAGTTGATTTAATATCACATTCATATACACTTGACTAGAAAATTAATTATGGACATAATTGCCAAGATATTAATATTTGTGTATGTATGATTTTTCTGTATCAAGGAACATCAAAAATATTTTTTCCTTACATTTTCAAAAGCATTTGCTAATTTTGCTTATCCTTATAATAGTGAGGAGAAATGAACTGCTGTGTGGGAAAACATCCAGACTTGGTGATGCTTTTAAAAACTTACACATTTGCTATGGTACAAACTTGACCAAAGAGTTAAAACACAATATGAACACCAGCCCTGAATTATTTTCACAATTAAAAATTCATACTAGTATGGTTAATATTCATTTGCTAGCTAGCTCTAATATGGTCTGTTTTCAAATTTGTTCTTGCTATCACAGTGATGACAGGTATTAGACTAATCTGTGTACCAATTTTTGAGGCTATTTTGAAGGGAGAATAGAAAAGATAACCAAATGAACAGGAATGGCTGATTGTGCTCAGCTCCCTCTCTTTCTTCATAATCCTGCATGTAAGCGGGTGGATACCGGCTAATGAAGTCACAAAGCTTAGAGGATAGGTAAGGAGTTTTGATGGCGTGGCAGTTTGTTCAGCACATTAGCAGCTCTTCTTACATATTTTCTAGAAACTCAGATTCTTATCATCCCTACACACATTTGCCTGCTGTTTTTTATCTTTGTCAGTGTCCTTGCTCCTCTAAATCTGGCAACATCAAACATTTGGTTTGCAGCTGACTGTTTTCTTCTTTGTGAGTCTTTACTCCAGGTTATTTGTTCCTCCACTTCTACTGGGAAAAAATGTAAAGTCTAAATGTAGCATGCACACTGCATTTTCAATTAACTGAAAGCAGCTCTATTTTACATGTGGTTCCAGAAGAGCTGAAAAGTCCTGTATTTCCCTAGAGCTCACATCACAAATTTTCTAGTTCAACTTTGTCTTACTTCTTCGAGGCAAATTTCTGAGTCATTTGTTTACAAAATTATTAATGTCTCTGAAACTATGGATTACTGTGGCTAACTTGTGTGAACACTTTGCACTAAACCCAGGTGGAACTGAATTTAACATGAATATGTATGGACAAGCTTTGTCCATACATATTCATTTTTGAATATGTATTCAAATTTGTGTTGAAACAAAAAAAAATTTGGATGTATCTCCCCTTATTTTGAAGACTAAAACTTCAAAGAATTTCTCACAAGGTTTGGCCTTTATTAAAGTCAGATGATGCATTTAATGTGGAATATAAATTCATTTATACTTGGTAAAGAGAAACTCCTCAATGTTATTCTGTTCTCTACAGTAGAAGCCAGAAGACTTACAGGCGTTCCAGACAGGAGACAAAATCAATATTCGCTCACCACCTTTTGCAAAGATGTATTTCTGTTCTCTGTATTCATCTGCTTTAACTGCAGGTCTCCTTTGTATTTCTAGACCTCCCAGATTCCTTAACAAGGAAGATAAGGCTCGTAAATTACGTGTACCGAGAGGAATAAAACAGCTGTCTGTCTAGCTGCTCCATCTTGAATGCTGGTGAGATCAATACATGACCATCATGTTATCAGGTACATGAGGATGGTGAAATAGTACATTTACATAGTGGAGGAAAACTAAATTTACACCATAAACCTCAATTCTGTCATTTTCCAGCTACTAAGCATTAGATTTTGCAATGCTGTGTTCTCTTTAACAGTGTTTTGTGTGTCACTTCCTGTTTCTTTTTTAAGCAGAAAACTGAAAAAAAATGCTAGAAATTTTATGAAAATTTTGCAATCATATTGAAGGCCATCTGTTATCTGTACATGCCTGCCAGCTGAACTGCTACCATAGCTGAAATCAGTGGCAGGTTATTCTCTACCACTGAAGAAGCAAGCACTTTCCTCACAGATTTTACTGGAGGGACCTGGGACTCCTCAATGTCTGAGTTTGCTCTCTACATGCTGCTGTCATTTTCTTCCAGCTCCAGCATGTTGTTCTAATTGATTTGCTGAGCCGGGTGTCCTCCTCATATCCAACTTCTTCTTGAAAAAAAACCCCCACACATTCTGTAACAATCAGACTCTTGCCTAGTTTTTCTTTCTGTTTCTCCTTCAACCGCATTTGCCTGCTTTTGTGCAACCTTTTTAATTTTGTCTGTGCCTTGTCCTATCCCTTCCCTACTGTTGTCCTCAGTCTGTTTAGTTTTGCCTTATTCTGGCATTTCCAGGGCCTTGTTCGTCCTTGCATTTCTTACCTCAGTTTCTCTTTTCCAGTCTTCTGCTACCCTTCCTGTCCTTGGGGACAGCCTTTTGGCAAGCCACCCTGCTTCTTTTAGCTTGGTGCTTAATGTTTAGTGGTGGACTTCACAGTGTTACGTTTACAGTTGGACTCGATGGTGTTAAGAGTCTTCTCCAACCGAAATGACTCTGTGATTCTATTCTGTAATTCTTCAATTCTTCCCACGTCAGCTCACAGCAGGGGCAATCTCCAGAACCCAACCTCCAGGTGGCTCCAGTATCAGTGCTCTCTCCTTGGCCAGGCACTGGTATTTCAACAGAAAAGGGATCCCATCTTCTCTTTAGCAGTGCTTTGTGGTGTAGTTTTCCCTGAACAAAAAATTTGTCCCTCAGCAAATTGCCATATTTCATCACAAGCAGTTTTGGTTGGGTTTTTTTTCCCAGGTTACATACAGTTTAAAGAGGCCTTGTAACAAGGCATCTTGGGCACGCTTGCTAAGGAAAGGTGGCACCTGGAGGACATATATTGTGAGTTATCCGGACCCTTTTTGTTGCTCCAGTGGTACCAAGCAACTACAGATTTGTATTTAAGTGAGGCATGTAGTGCCTTTTATATCCATGTGGCCACGTAAAGCTGCAGAGTAATGACAGACCTTAGCTGTACGTTTATCTAGGTATAGATACATATTCATACATATCTGTTAAGATAAGGTCTGTATTAATGATTACTGATCCTGTGCGTAAGCTCAGGAAGTTTTGACTGGTTACGGACGCTTTTTAAGAGCAGTTGCCTTTCCATGGTCACATGTACAACTTCAATAATGAAACAGAAAGAAAACTACGGCAAAAGAACATCTTGGTGAAAATTTTCAAGCTGCCAGACTTTACTGGACATAACATAACAAACATAACATCGTGTAACATAAACTGCCAGACTTTACTGACCAAATTTTACTGGACATAACAAAATTGTACTGCTTATCGCAGCCAAATGACTGTATCTCAGTGACTGGATCATGTGAAGTTTGGCGCTGTAAAGAAGGCCTGGTCTCTGTGGCGCTGCTCCTATACACTTAAACAAGAAATTAAGCCTACTTTTTACTTCCAGGATTGTTTGTTTAGCGCCATTTCTAAAACAGGCCATAGCAGCCACAGGTAGGAAACCCAGCGGACACTCAGGAGTGTGCAGTGTCTTCCCTCAGAAACCTTTGGAATAAATGATACGGACTCTGTGTGAATGTATGTGTGTTTGTATATTTGTCTATTAGATAAATTTTAAACTATGGAAATACTTAAAAGTTCTTGTACTTATCAAAAGTATGAATATTTAGAGCACATATCTTAATGATATTTTCTATAGTACTTTTATCTTTGATTAACATAAATGCATTCAGAATCAAATAAAAAAGCATTAAATTCATCATCATAACTCCACCGATGTATTTAGGTCCTAAACTGAATTTTACCTTTTTTTTTCCTCATCCCTAAATTTTCTAGTTTCTTTTCCCATGCAACAGCCCCACATATCAGCTCACAATATTAGCAGCCCTGAAGCCAAGGGGACAAAAATACAAGTTGAATAACTAAAACAAATTACACTTTTGCCTAAAGCAGGGCAGTGCTTATTGTAATTTCCAGGTCATTTCTTTGCTGCCTGATGAAAAGAGAGTGATTACTAGGCATTTGTGTAAATGCTTGCTGATCATTAATGTTTTATCTGCTAGCTGCCAACATTACTCTTCTCAACATTCACTTAAAAATGAGTTCACGTAATTTAGCTGGTCAACCACAAAGTGCAAATAATAAAAGGGTCATACTTTTTCAAACAATACAAGTGCTGAGGACTTTCAACCCAATAATTAAGCAAATACCAACAAATAATGCATCTTTTACACTGTGTATATATATTTGTGTGGGTGTATATATAGAGGGCAGTTTTTTTCACTTTAAAAAAAAATTTACTAAGGTCCATATTCCCCTTCAGAGAAAGTATTTTCCTCAAAAAAAGTCTTGAACAATCAAGTATCTCTCTCATGTTTAGCCCGACTGTTGCTGTACCTTTTAACACAGAACTAGAAGGATTATACATTAAATTCATCATATAAATAGTGAAGTATTAAAAGATTAAATACCTCTTCTGTCCTTGCATTTAATTCATCAACATTCTGGTGGAAGGGTGTGAGGAGAGCCTGCCATCCTGTGTTGCAGTCCCCTGGGGATGGTACAGGCTGGTGTCTATAGCAAGATGGGAGCTGCTCGCAGCTGCTCTGTCTCCAAGATGCCCCAGGACCCGGCAGCCAAACCCACTCCAAACAAATCCCCTTAGACCCTAGCCGAGGTACATGGAAGATGGGATCTTTTTCTGGGTAAAATAGTCAGATGTTGCTAGGCTTGAACTCCAGTTTGTATTAATGGGAAAATATTTGTTTAAATGTCCCCAGCAAAGCTTAGAAACATAGATAGTTTTAACATAGGTGCTAGCAAGCCTATAACCAAGTATTTTCTTTAATCATGTTGAGCTATTTTGAGGTTTTTTTCTATATTTAAAGTTATGCAAAATTTATCTGGCCAGCAAGTAGACTTGTCTCTGCTGAATTCCATGGACTTTATATCAGGAGCTGTTCCGTTAATTTAAGGGGTCATGTTCTTTTCTTTTCATTTTAGATGATGATGCTTTCACTTTCTTCTGTGGGACAACAAGTGAGTAGGAAAGTCATGTTTGTGAAAGTTCAAATATTGCCCATTCAGCACGTTGAGTTACACCGAAGTGGCTGATAGCACACAGGCAACTTGGACTTTAGCTAATTTTGCTCCCTTCTATAACCTACTCCTTGCCCCGTATTCTGCCTCTCTTTCCACACCTCACAACTGTGCTTCACTGCTCTGCTCGTGCTGACCCAGAAGGGGAGAGCTGAGATTTGTAAATACTCCTGTCTGCTGCAGGTAGCACTGACTCCTTCCTGTGGCCTGGGCAGCAGAGGAGACACATGGCCAGTTTTGCAAATAGCAGGTACACTGAAAGGCAGAACTAATACATAACATATTTACTTATATAAAAATAGATAATAGTTATATATAATAAATACACTATATATAATATAATAATAAAAATATAAATATTAAAAATAAATAAATGACGCTTATCTGCTGGATTAGTGTCCTTTCTCACTGTGAATTTGCCACCTTCTGCCATTTCTTAACTTCATCCACACCTCCCAGTAGTGTATCTTCTTCCTCAGCCACAGAACAGCGACATTGCAGTTGAGTGGAAGCAATCCTACTAATCANNNAAGCAATCCTACTAATCAGAGTGTTTTCTAATATTTTAATTTAGTAAAAAATTTTTAAAACCTCAGTTGCTGATGATTGAACAACCTGTTGTTAAAATCTGCTTAGAAAAAACAGCATAAGTAGTTACAAAGGCCTTCAGACCTAAGAGTTTCAGATGCACTGTGAGGCAATTTGAAAGCAAGATGCATTGCTTTAAAGCCTATTGTATTTAGAGCAGAGTTAAATAGCTTTTCTAACAGAGAAAGTCTGGATCAAACACTGAATTGCATATCTGCCCCTGTAAAATATGTAGAGAGAGGTCAGAATGATTAATTTTTGTACACATATAACTCTATTTGCACAATACTGGCTGTTGAAACATCTTTAAAATTTTGATTTTATGCTTGCCAGATATTTTAACTGTTATTGTGAGACCATTCTCTAGGCCTAAGCCGCAAAAAAGAAGGAATACTTAGTACATGGAATACATATAAATGCTAATTCAATTCATGCTCTGGAGCCATGAATTTCCAATTGAAGTTCCTTAAATAAAACTCAACTGTATTTCAGACTGGTGACTTCATCCTTCCAATTTCAATCCTCCTCATCTCTTTCCAACTGCTATCTGTCATATTCATACATTCATCTGTCATAATCTACAGCGAAGTTGCATTTGCTTTTAATTAGAATGTCTCTTAAATAGTCAGATGAAAATTGTAGGTATCTCCTGACAATTGCGAGTGAGTATGCTGAAGACCTCACAGAGTCTGTAAAAGCTTGCAAAACATTTGAGCAGCTCAGTCAGAGCAAGAATTCATTAGTTTATATCAACTAGGCATCAATCCCAATTTTGTGCACAATCTCATATACTGGATGGTCAGAAATTTGTGCAATGGGTGTGGGAGGGAGAACACATGGCTCACTCTTGCTCGTTCAGTAGCTCTGCATGCTCGCCTGTTCACACGCTTGTGTGTACAAGCACTGTTACTGCCGGAGGCTGTGCAACTGATGAAGAGTACGCTCTCACACCCTGGTCCTCA
>VZSF01006712.1:0-84103 GCA_013398295.1 Chionis minor | reverse complement strand
TTTTATATATATATATATAGCATTCATTGTATATATGTCTGTCAGAAATTTTTTGGTAAGCTTTATTATATGCTCTGTTAGCAACTTCCATCATTTGCATTACTGCTCCACTAAAACAAAAATGTTTACTTCGACTAATATGACTAATAACAAACAGCAACTATTACACTATTACCTAGGCTGCAATAAACTAAATAATGCTTAGAAGACCTGAGAAACCATGAAGGCAAGCAGATGTTTCAGAATCACTTTCCAAATGATATAGGTGATGTATGTCCAAAATAAGTGACAGCTGCATATACATACAACAAAAAATATGCGTGTCTGTACATTTCTGTCTTCCCATCAGTGTATATAATTTAATTATCAGCTTTTCTGCATAAGAAAACCCAAAATTGCTTGGAATTCATTTTTAAGAGTTTTTCACGATTGTCTGAAAGATTTGAGAAAGATTATTGCAGAGTATATTGCACAGATCTTCTGTAACTAACTCTTTAGTAAACTGAGCGCATGATAACTGAAAAAGTAACTTTTACTGACGAACACTTTAACACAGAGATTACAGCATTTATCTGTATTTGACACAGAAAAAAAAAATGTGGACTCTCAGGCCATAGTCTGAGATGAAGGCAACTGCACATACAAAGTCTCAGACCACCGTGTTTCTAACATTTGCAGTTCAAGGTCTTAACACCCCATTAACACCCCACCTCACATCTTCAGCAACAGAGGTTTTGATACAGGCACTTCTCCTTACCCAGTCCTCTTACAGTTTCCTTATACCTGTCTATCAAACCCCTATTCAGGAATTCTGCATCTAGGAAAAACATACTGTGACAAGACTTATGCTAAGATTAATGAGGATTTTTCTCTTTTCAGCTGCGGAAGGTAGATATGTGGTACAACAAGCCCTGAAATGACTTTTGAAATCCATAAACTCTTGAAATGTCTGGTTTGAATTCATCTGCTCATGGCAGGTAATGTGTCTCTCGGCAGTACGTAAATCAATAGGTCAATATTGTCAATCCACATCTGCCTATACATTGAGCTTCTTCAGAGCTGGCATGTGTCCCTACTGTGTCCCATGGATACATTCCTCATTTCTATTTAAAAATACTACCATTTACTATTGTATCTGATACATACAACAAAGAAAAACGTCAAAATACGTATTTGCTAGCACCTGAACTACACCAAACTGCTGAAGGCAACTCTTACTTAGGGAAACAATCCACAAGGAATACAACTGAATAATAACTTTGTTGTCTCAGCGCACCACACTTGCATCTCTTCTCCACAGGACTTTCATCCATATGAATTCTGCGTGCTGATGATTAACTGCGTACAACAAATGACGACAACTTTACAATTTAAAATGCAAATAAAAACATTTTACATCTTTTCCCAGCTTAATTAGAATTCGGTTGGATTTTGAAATCTTTCCCCATCAACTGATAATGCAATACTTAAGCTTTATGACAAGTGTTTTTTTCAATAATGTAGAACTGAGACATCTGTTTTGGTTACAATATATGGTAAAATTTATTATCTAACTTCATGTTTGTTTATACAATTAAGACTAGAGTACCCTACAAAGTATTAGCATAGCAGGTGGCATTAGACTTAAAATTTCACTTTTCTTCTTTTAAATACACACACACAAACAAAATCTCAAATCCTGTTCTGTGTTCTATGAACTTTGCAGTGATAAAAATAAAGCAGCTGTAGCAATCTTTTTAGGGACAGTTTTGGACCACGGATCTCAGTAATTATGCAGAATGACAGAATGCTAGTTGGGTTTTATCTAGAAAAGTAGGAAGATGTAAAATAGCACTTTTTAGTGCCTTATGTTTTGTTTACATTGTCCTTCCTGCTTCTGTTACTTCTCAACCTCCTCAAAAGATAGCTCACAATAACCTGTGATGGCTACCATGTGTAATTTATCCCTTAAGTCAGTATATGCTTTAATAATGCACTATCTGAGGAAGTTCATACACATCTTACAACCGCCTGTTTCTCTTTTCTTCCTCCACAAAAGCAGTCTGAAACTATGCGTTCCTTTCCGTTATCATTTCAATATATTTTCTATATGTTTCTGCTTCCTCGGGGTTTACAATCAATATGCAGTGAAAGTATCCAGGTGCACATTTAGAATACAAAAAGATTCTCCAGGCAGCACAGGAAACTAGTTGAACATACCATTCATTTTTATCCAATTTTGCTTTAGCAGCTGAAAAATACTATAAAAAATATGGGATATTACCTAATTATTATCGTTTCTGAGAGCTATATAGTTACCAGCGTTTTTTAAGTAAAACCTCCAGATTTTGCATGATGGCTAAAGAAATACAATTACCCAAAATCTAGTAGAGTAATTTTATATATGAAATAAAAAAACATGCCCTGAAACAAAAGTTCCAAGGTGCTCTCTTGCATTTGAATGCTGCCAGCTAAAGAACCAAGACTATAATCTTCCAGTATCTCCTGAGGGAATTGTCTTGAAATGTGCAATTGTAGAGGGGTACACCTGTGAATGTGCTTTGTGCAATAACGGGTATGTCACAGGGTATGAGACATGTCAATAGAAACCTGCCGTTCAAATTCTGGGTTTTTTAACCTCTGCATGTTTTGTTGGGGTTTTTTTTTCCTCCTTATAATACCATTTATGAAGGTAGAATTGGCAAACAGAAGTAAGGGGGAAAAATTTGCTTCACCATTGGAAGCTGGAAATGAAATCCTTCTTTTACTGAAATCAGTTACAATTACAATGACTTCAGTGGAATCAAGATCATACTTATGAATTTCTGTCTTCTGCGCTCATACCCACAGATCATCAGTTGTTTTTTTTTCTTGAAACAATTTTCTACTAACAGATTAGTTCAAAACAAGCAGGCATGCTAGCTGTTGACAACAAAAGCATTTGACTGAAAAAGAAACATTAATCCTTGGTGAAAGGTGATATAAGTGCTGAAGGTCAATTAAGCACAGTAAATGAAGCCCATACACTGTGCAACCCAAGCGTCAGTAGCTGTGTGTTACCTTCCACAGTTTTCAAAACTTTCTGAACTGAGTCAACAATCAGTCAGAACATTGTTCTTGTCAAAAATACATGATGATACCCGCTAAAATGCAGAACAAATTGGTGATGTTCCCACATTTGTTTTAGCAGTAAAACATAAATCTGCAGCATGTAGAAGAGTAATCAGACAACAGAACAGACAGCAGTGTTTTACAGTACTTCATAAATCCCATGCCTGAACAGAAAGCGACAGAGTACCATTGAAAGGAATGCTTGCTTTCCAGCTCTACAGTCTAGATCCAGAAAATGACCGAGGAACCCAAAACAAGACACCAATAAATTTAGTGCACCAAAATCTGAAGCTGTGAAAACCTTCAAGATCAAAAAGCTCCCTTAAAGCCTCTTTGTAACCTCAGTGGTATATGGGTATATAAGACATCCCAGTTTCTGACCTTTAAAGGTCCCTAATTGCTCAATAATTGTATTCACTTCAAGATGGAGAAGAATTTCAATTTTGGCAAAGTTAAAAAATGTACAGTTCAACTCATCTGCAAGGCAGGCAACAGTGACCTGAGGGATTTAATCCTGCAAGTGCTTCCAGAGGTTGCCTAACACTTACTAACGAGATTGTGCCCTTCTCAAACTACTGTATCGCTCACCACTTCTTCCATGCCACATTTGGTGATACACTCTGGGACACTGTCAGCACAAGCAGCATACCCATCCTCTGATTCAAATATTGTAGGCACAGCAGAAAGAACTCTCTGTGAGAGTTCTTTCAAAAACTAGGGACAGGTGCCTTCAGGAAAGGCTCCCTGGGCCAAATCTGGATTCCATTGGGGGACAGATAAATAAAAACAAGCTACTGCAATGTGGGATACTCCTATGCTCAGAGCCTTTACCAAAACTGACCTTGAACTGTACACATTTTAAGTATGACTCATGCTGCTGGTAGAGAAGATAGGGCCATAAAGATCTGAAACCTGGATTAACGTCTTTTACTGTGAGATCCTGGGGCACTGCTATCCCCTCAGCTGGGGAGGAACACTATGTAGTTGTAACTATCATCAGAACATCTATTCAGGAGAGAAAGGGAGAGGTAAAGAGAGGGAGAGAGACAGAAAGAAATGAAGAAAGAAAAAAAGGTGCCTTACCTCACTTTTAAATTGCCTTGCTGTGGCTGTCCATCATAAATTGACAAAATATCAAAATCTTCCTCAAGCGCAAAAGTATGAAATGACAATTGTATCCTGTTACGTTCTCCTGTGATAATTATCCACGTGCAGTTGGCATAATTTGGATAACCATGAGGAAATCCGGGGCTTTCTATAGTACCATTTGGTCCCTGTACTAAGCCTCCGCAGTTCTGACCTGAAAAAGAAGAAAGGAGAATATGTATGTTGGTGTTTTTCCCCTCCACCAGTATATACTCTTACACGAGTAACTATACGTAAACTCAATTTTATAATATTTTTTCTAAATTACAAACACCACATAAAATTGCATTTATACCATTCTTCCCTCTGGATTCAAAACCCCCGTCGCTGGATTTTCTGAGACACCTACCATCTTTTTATGCAATGAATCATTATTTGAGGTTATGTACCATTAACAATGTATGATTTATTCATCCAAATGTGAAATTTAAGTATTTGCCTTGATGCCATAAATTCAACAGACTGACATTTTTAATGCCAGTGTTCAGAGTGAATGCTATTTACAAAGTTTTTATATAAATACTAAAGTATTAGAGTTTCTGCTGTTCTGAAACATAATTTCAACACAGAGATCAAAATGTAGACACACATTTATTACTCATTCTGTTGCCACCAACGTTGTTTTTTATACGTTGAAAACACAGCAAAATTTCTGCAGTATAACATCCTTAGTGCCATGTGTATTATGATCAGGAAAGTGTTAAATTTTTGGTTTAGGACTCTTAAAAAAATAACACTAAGGGTTTACTCAGCAGGCATTTGTGTCTGGTTTGTACATCCTACAGACCTTGTGAGGGTATGGTAGCTCATTAATGGGAAGTCCTCAGCAAGAAACCTTGACTTACAGTGCATACGCTTGCTAATTTACTACTGGATTTTGTTAATCCCACACACACAGTAGTTGTACTGGCTCAGAACTGGAGAGAAGTGTTAATAAAATATTTGAACAGAGAAAAGTTTAAGGACATTCTGTGCACTGTAATGCCTGGATTATTACATGCATTTTAAGCACTTCAGAACAAGTACAATCCCAGCATTTTATTGTTATACCTAAACCAGAAAAGTATTTCAGGCTGCAATTTTATCTTTAACTTCACAGCAGCAGGTCTCTGAGACTGAATTTTCAGGGCTGTCAAATGCTTGTGGGAGGTTTCTAAATCTTAATAAAACGGATTCAATAAAAAGGATTTGCTGCTAAAACTAAAGAACTAATAAGTAATAATTTTCTGCTAAATTTCAAATATAACAAAAATCTAATGAATAGATAAAAAGGCTATGGGGATTCAGGAAGCCTTTAAAGTAAAAATCTTCTCTAGTATCTCTACCAATTGATTCACATTACTTTAATAAAACACTGGTATTATTAAACATTCCTGAGGAAGGAACCTATTACACCATGAACTGAGCATGAAAGTTTCAGCTGTGTACTGTTCATTGGAACTGCTCTGCATTCTTGTGGATGCTTTGCAGTGTATTCCTCTTCCTGCAACCACAGGGGAAATGTCATACAAATGTCACAAGCAATTTAAAATAATTTAATTACTACAGAAATAATATCTGAAGACACAAAATGAAAATTATAGTGACAGCCCACCACCCTAATACTCTAACGAGCTACTTCATGTCACCAACATCCAGAAATTGGTTTGTGTAAATCAAGCACGCCCTGCAAGCCGTGCTGCACAGCAGCTTTCCTATCGCTCGCTGTGAAAGGGTTGCCTTGAAAGAGGAGAGCTATCCACAATTAGTCTAAAATCTATCAAACACACAACCACCTTTCAGGAGCAGCAATTTATAATTCTGGTATATAAAGAACATCATACACCATATGTAATTCCATATGTAAATACAGTATGTTAACTACATATCTGAGTTGCAGGGAGACAAATTGCCTCCCCAGTCTCTTTGGAAAACCCAACAGCTGGCTTAAGATAAAACTTACTATTGCTGGGGTAGTAAGTGAGCCTTCCCACTCCCAAAATGGCCATAGCTCAGCAGCCTCCTTACAGAGGCACTTGCTACCTACTCGCAGAAGTTTTTGCAGCTGTCAGTGATCGCTCCCAGTTTTATTACAAAAGGTGTTCTGCACTTCTTAGCATAGATTCAAGTTATTGTGCATTATTCTGTTATAAACGTTAATGATAAACAAGGCAGCCAACACTTTACCCCTGTTTAACTTACGCATTTCTCACCATCCATAACTCTGCCTTTCTTCAGTTTCCTTTTGCTTTCCTGTATATATATATATATATATATTCCTTCCAGTTCTGAAACCATTTGTAAACATGCTGCCTATTCACTTTGTACCCAAGAAACATGAGGCAAAGGAGAACCATAAAGGAAAATGACTACTGAAAAATGGTTACTAAATGCTATTTAAGTTTGCTCTTAATTTTATATGCATATATATAAATACATACTTTTTTACTTTCAATACAAACCCCAATAAAAATACTAGAAGAACTTTAATACATGGTTAACTCCTAATTAAATCTCATTGCTGCATGCTGACAATTGCAAAGAGGATCTCTCTTCTGAACTAAGCAATACTCAAAGAGACTTTAAAAGCTGTACAAGCCCAGAAAAATGACATACTTCTAGGTCTGTCCCTGCCCAGTTAAGACATGATGTATGTTAACAGAACAGTATTAGAGAAAAAGGATCAGCTGCTATTGGAATAATACCTATTTTGTCAATACATGTAAGTCTAAAACCTTCAGAACTGTCAAATGTTACACCTCTGCCAAGGAGTAAATTCAGCATTAAATCACTTAAGAGAGATTCAGTAGGAGGATATACTTGGACAGCAGGAATGAAGAGATGTATGCGTGACAGGTGGCAGCAAATTAGATAGGAGTTGGCAATGCAATATCCTACAAAAAATGCAGTTTCTGACTGTAGAGATACCACAGACCAGTAAGAGGACACCCAAGAGATTAATTAAGAATACTTTGTTTCTTACGGGTGCCTTAACAGCAGAAAGTGTCAATAAAGTCCAGGGAATTCAGAAACCAGTAAGAACAATTAAAGAGACTGAGCATATCGACAAGGAAATGTTAAAAGAATATAGTATCAGCAGAGTAGTTCTGCTGCACTAAATGTAAACAGGGAAGAGAATGTAGGCTGAACACAACTGAATACACCCTAAATGGAGGCCCACCCATGCAATTCACTTTAGCTCTGGCTATTGCGTCAAAGAAAAAAATAAATGTTGCCATTTTTCACACGACATGCAGTCATTGATTGAGTACAATATCAGTACAATGAATTATTTTAATATTAAAGGTGTATTAGACTGCCAAAATTTTATTAGTATGACACCACATCGTTGTTTATATGAATATAAACTATGCTGTTAGCATTAATTTTCTGTCATATGTTGTCTATAAGAAGATATTTCAGGACAGCTATTTTAACTTTATGATATAAAAAGTGTAATTTAAGAAAACTGATGTTCTTGGCTGGTAGTTGAAAATTATTTACATTGATTTCAGCTTTACTTTATCTTAGAAAGGTTTTTTGCATATCCTGTACCAGCCCTATTTGCACCTGCTCAGGCTCAACACTTCTCAGTTGCAACCCCTAAGTGACAGCTCAACAAGAAAACTTAAAACACTGCAATTCTGCCTTAAACCCTGAGGTCAAATGGGTGGTAGAATCACTAACAACCAGTAGAATTTAAGTACTGCTTTGCCAGAAGAGTTTGAATAAACCTCACAAAATACAAACCCACGAACCTCAGCCTTGTGAAAAGAATGCTATGGGGAGATCTCATCACAGTGTTCCAGTGTTTAAAGGGTGGCTAGAAAGAAGATGGAGACTCCCTTTTTACCAGCAGTCACGTGGAAAAGACGAGGGATAATGGGTAGATTCCGATTGGATGCAAGATGAAAATTTTTCACAACAACAACCATCAGCCATTGGAACCATCTCACCAGGGAAGTGGTGGATTCGCTGTCATTGGAAAATGTGAAGATTGAGCTGGAGGGGGTGCTGTGCCATCTTAGCTAGACTGTGCTTTTGCCAAGAACGGTCAGACTTTTAGGTCCCTTCCAACCTAGTATTCTATGGATTTCTTTTCCATGAACTCACCCAGTCATCCTCCGAGTCTATACTAACTTCTAGATCTTTAATGTATTGTAGAGGGAATCCCGAAACATGAAAAACCCTTCTTTGTGTTTGTTCAGCAGCTACCATCCATTAGGTTCATTTGATGCCCCACTACAGTTTTGTATGGAAAGCGAACATACAGATGATTCTTATTGATGCTTTCTATGCCAGTTACCATCTTATTGACCTTTATCATGTCCCAGCTTTTCTTTTTCCCCAAGTTCAAAAGTTCCACTTTATACAGCTGTTCTTTATACTAAAGCCATTTTATCACCTTTCTCTAAACCTTTTGCTGCTTTGTTAAACACTTGATGAGACAGGGATACCAGAACTTCTTGTAATATTGGAGTTCATAGAACTCCAATAGGTCTCCATTAGGTTTTAAAAGCATATAGTTTTAAAATAAAGCCTTGATTCTTCTTCAATATATCATATATATCATATTGTCAATCAATTCTCTTCTAACACAAGTTTCAGGTGTTCCAGCTTTTAGTTCTTAACTCCCTTTGATCCCTTTTAAATATGGCCATCTCAGGTGAACTGAAGCTGGAGACTACATTAGAAGTACAGCAACTTTTTCCTTGATTTGTCTTTTAAACTCTAGATACCACATGGTGCTTGTGACACTACTGTTTATTTTCTCTTTGTGCCATAAAATGTTCTATCAGTTTTTCAGCTTTAAACAGATGCAATTTTCCACAAAGAAAAATGGGAATAACAAAACATATAGAAGTTTTACTGTCTTCATTAATCTTCCCTGTATATTCTGAATATCTATTGGCCCAGCAAGGCTGTCTTGCAGGCTACTTGCTCCAGCTGTGTTCAAAAGAAGAATTTTCAGGTTTACAATATTGGCCTGCAATGCTCTTGGACGCTAATGTTTTATACCCAGGAAAGCCTTCAGCGAGGGCCCAGCAGCTCCTAAATCTTACTGGGATATCACTGAAACACGTGCCTTCCCCTGCCTTGCATTGGCATTTGCTCCTTCTGTCAGTCTGCACAAAACAGCACTAATCACTTTCTTTACATACATAGCCGGATAAATCCCTGACTCCATCATCTCTCTTTTATCCTTATTTGTGAAGCATTAATTATAGAAGTTGATGCTTAGAGCCCTCACAGATTTTAAATTCTCTCTCCTGCACAGAAAATTCAAAGGCACGTCTCTCACATCCCCAGAGCACCTCACAATTGTGATTATGACTCCTCTAACTCATGTATGTGCACACTTGTAGGAACTTCAATATTGCAGTATTAGCTTCAACTTAAATGACTTTGAGCAGCAAAGCTCATGACAGCAACAGTTTTGCAAATAGGACTTTTAACAAGAAAGGTTAAAACAGAATGTTCTTGATTGTGCAAAGATGCATTACAAATATGTAGAACAAAAAAGATTTCCTCTTGAACTACAACAGGTAACTACAGATTTAAGTTGTTGCTGCCATCAGTTGGGATGGTGGAGCAGCAGATAGCTGTAAGGCATAAATAGGTGGTTGCAAACCTTGTTCAATATGCTACTTTCATTGATACCCCCTGTAAGCTCTCGGCTTTTCCTGCCGCCAACTGGCCGTGCTCTGCACCGGGCCCATATCTCTGCTTTCTCACCGGAATATCCCAAAGCTATCTTCTGACAATGCTACTAGCCAATAAAACTGTTATTTCCTAAATTAACTTTTAATAAAGAACAGAAATGTCAAATGGCCAGAGGGGCAAAGGCACTATTTTCTGAGGACTGTTTTAAACAGCATTTGGCTACTTCGAGCGTCCTTTAAAAATCAATTATTAGATAAAACTCACAACACTTTCCAAGGAATTAACCAAATCAGAAGTATCACACTCTTTTTAATTTAGATATCACTAAAGATTTATTCACAACTGCAAGCCATCATCTCTGCTGGCAAAATTGAAGCCCTGGTTGTCAGCGACATCACGAAGATCTCAGGAAGTGGCCGCCTGCACCACACCAGCATTTCCTCGCTGTGCCCACCATCGCCTTCCAACGCCACAGAGAACTGGTGCCACAAAGCATCTCTACTACAGGTATTTAAACATATTCAAGACACTCCCAGCCCAACGCGAAATGAGAACAGCATAATTTACTCACAAAATTATGTTTTTGCAAGACCGGGAAAAGTAGTCAATTTCAAAAGAATTACTGAGAAATTGTTTTAAACTTATTTGATCTGAAATAATTAATAACAACCTGTTAGGTTATATGATAAAACGCTCATCTGTGCACCCACAAAGGAGAACAGAGAGACAATGGAAGATGGGGGAGCCCCAGCACCACCCTGCCCCAGCTCTTCCCAGGCCCATCCCAGGAGCCATCAGCCCATCGCAGGCCCATCTCCATGTGCTCGGAGGAGCACAGGACTGCAGGGCAGGTGGGAACCCAAAGGAAGGACTCAGAGGAAGGGCCACCCTTGTCCAGGGCCTCCCAGGGCTGTCCCAAGAAAGCCTCAGCACCAGTGCCCAGATATGGCACCCACCATGATGGGCCGAGAGGACCAGATCCAGATCCCCTTCTGGACTGGTGGGATTGCTGCCTGAGGTGTGGGACATGTTATGGGATGCTGAGGAAGAGCATTTTAGGATTGCGTTAAGACTTATCATGCGATGGTTAGGGGAGGAACCAGAGGTGGGGAAAGGGATGAATTTAGATGATTTAGGGAGGAACAATTGTGGGAAAATAGACAGGAAAAGGGACAAACAGAGCTGGTCATGAGTCAACCGTGGCCTGTCTGGCTGTGTCCCCACAGGGCTCGTAGGAGCCCGCAGGTGGGTGGTGCCAACCAGGGGTGAGTGCAGGCTGGGGTGCCAGCAGCTCGGCGGGCTGGACCGTGGGCCAGAAGGCATGTGTGCACGGGTGCCAGTGACCAGGGAGACCCCAGGGAGTGACGGTCCCCGGTGAGACTAGGGGCAGAGCCCGTGTGTCTGCGGTTCAGCACAAGGAGCCAGCACAGGCATGTGAGTGAGCGTGCAAGCACTGGAGATGGTCTGGCTGGATGAGGTGGTGAGCAGCTGATGTAGATGGGGAGCCAGGAGGGTTTCTCCAAGGACAAGACCACAGAGGTNGAGGGAGTGGATCCCCATCCTGCTCAGCCAGAGATGGGAAACAGGACAAGGCCATTGGTGGTGCCTGAGTTCATAGGAGTGCTGGGTGTGTCCACCCCTGTTCCCCTATAGAATCATAGAACCACTTGGGTTGGAAGAGACCTACAAGATCATAGAGTCCAACCATAACCTACACTACTAAAATCACCACTAAACCATGTCCCTCAGCACCACGTCCACCCGTCTTTTAAATACCTCCAGGGATGGTGATTCCACCACCTCCCTGGGCAGCCTGTTCTATATGTGGCTGGCCACATGTATACATATGTATGCAGTGTATCCATGTGCTCCGTGTGCACGTGCCTACTGGGAAAAGCTGCTCAGCCTTGCTGCTGCCTGCAGCTGGGGCACAGAGATGGGGCAGCCTCACCTCTCAGCTCTCAGATTCAACCCTTCCGTACACAATCAATTGCCTCTGAAATGTTAAATATTCTGTAACTTGGCAGCTAAAGCTAAAAATAGAGAAAAAATGGCAGCCAAATGGTAAAATTTAGATTGATTTCCTTTAAATACAGATGCGTTCAAACCCTGCAATTTTTGTCTGTGACCCGTCTAGGACCTTGACTAGGTCCATCTCACACAACCTGAACAGCTGATAAATGCTAGAACGCATGTAATAACCTGAAATTTCTGCTGCAGACATTCGCATAGTGACAGCAACTTCATCAGTCTATAAAATGTTTTAAATTCAGACCTTACTTCCAGCCACAGTGTGTATATATATTCATTGATTGGGTTGATGAAACAGAAAAGCAGGTGTAAAATTTTTGAAGTCTCAGATTACTACTCTGAGAGCCAGGCAATAGCTTTGTGTGCAATTTCCTATGTATATTTAAGCCTTTATCCAGCACTCAAGTGAAATTAAACAATCCTGAAGGTTAAAGATTTATATTACTATTCAGCTAGAAGTTCTGAAACAAATCCTGCCGTAATGGTAGCTTTGCTGTGTACCAGAGCAAAACATCTTAATTGCTGGTGTGCGGAAGTTTTTTCTTTATTTTAATGAAGTTCTCAATGCTGAAACATGTATTATACATCAGCCGGATTATGTTGCCATTACAAATTGAAAAAAAGATATTTCAAGTTCCCTTTTCAATACTGGAATGTCCAAAAAGATCAATAAATCAGTATTCGCACAAATTAATGGGGAAATAAAATGCAGCAAAACATGTTTCTCTGCAGGAATTTTTTTTTTTAAGGGCTTTTAATGCTTTTTTAAAAATCCGGTCCACAACCTTATCAATTCAGTGCCAGTGGCTAGTAGAGACCAAAAAAATAGAAATACCATACCGCTCTTTCAAGGCTACTGCTTGATAGTCCTTCCTTCTGAAAACCAGTAAGTTCTTAGTTAAAAGCAACTGGATTATGTGAAGTTGTTGTACCCCCTGTCTTTCAGAAGTAATGATTTTAGCCCAATACAGCAAAGTTCTCCAAATTCTCTTTGTTCTTCCTTTGCATTTACTCAATTGTTTTTAAGATTCATTAAAATGAAGGAAAGAAAATGCATTAAAAAGAGAGGAAAAGAATGCAAGTTGTATAACAGATCAGAAATACGTAGGAGGTGGTGTTGAAAAAAGTTCTTTTACAGAAGGCAAGATCCTAGATTGCAAAATGCTGAGCTAAAGACAGTTTTAGTGCTCTTTAAAACAAGACTATTCTTCCTAGATGTAAACTCATTCTGCAGCTGGAGATCACTGAGGACAGGGGGGATTTTATTTGTTTACTTTTCCAAAATAAAGTAAAATAAATGGAGGCTTTAGGTAAACATCACTATTACTGTTACAGTTGCTTAGCAACAGCTGGTAGAACCTGACAGTCTGGTATAGCTCAGGTAAATAAAAGTAAAGTGCTGATTTCATTGTTTGTTAAATACTGAGACAATAATCCAAATTCTCTTCTGAGCTTCACAGGAACAGAAGCAACTCAACTGTAGTCAAACTACTCCGAGTAGAGGACTTTATTTTCCTTCTGCCAGAGTCCTGCAACATACAGGAAAACTGTCTGTACCAAATCTGATCTGTACTGATCACTTCAGTATTGTCACCTTGACTTCCATTTTTTATTGATGCCACTCTCCCAGACCACTTCACTAACAGCCTTGCTCACATATCAGGATCTTACAGCAGGTTTTTTTATTACCGTCTTTGTCACTGGCTGCCTACATCATGAGGCTGAGAAGTCATGAGGCAGTTCGGTTTTATACTACTACTAAAAGAGCATATTATCAAAAAGTCCAGTTCTGAAAACTGGGAAAAATCCATTTGTCTCATTGTAACTGCTCAATGAGCATCATCTACTTTAATTACTTTTTATTCCCTGACAGTTATTATTTTGTGCATCACTTCTGTTATCCAGCAGGCTTTCCAGCATTTTTTTCGTCTGTGCGACCACAGAATCAGTCCAGAAAAGGTTTCAATTTTTTCAATCTCTGCTACTTTAATTCATGCTTTGTTTGCATCTAAAACAGAACCTTTTAGTTCAGTGTGCTTTAATTAACTGTACAGAATCAACTGACATCAACTGAGAAGGACAAATACTATCTTCCAAATTAGATTGCTAAATTGTAACTTGAGGAAAGAGAATGAGTGGCAATAAATTCTTCAATAGTCATTAGAGAAGTTTCATTGTCAAAGATGGAAGAGTTATTTTTAGAACTGAACTTAGAAAGATGACATTACATTACATTTTAGTGTTAAAACAATCACCTTTGTTAATAAAAGTGCATTTTGCAGGAAGAATTCTAGCTTTCACATTAAAAAAAAAAAGATATTTTATGGATCTAATGCAAGAAATCATTAAACATCCCTCTTGACAGCTATATTCTTGCCATACACATAATTGTGCTTATTTAGATTTGGATTTTATATAAACCAGAATACGGGCACTACTGTCCTATGCAATGCACATAAAAGAAAGAAAAATTCTCCTATGAAAAATTAACAATATAACAATATTACAGCATTAGCAAAGTTAAATATAATCAAAAGATAGGTAGAATGGCAACACATGCAAATGTAAAATATTTAATTGCACTTTTGATGTTAACAAATTTACACTGAGAAAACATACACAACCTATGTCATTCATTAACATTACCAGGGTGGAAATGATGCAACAGAAACATATTCCCTGGAGATTATAAATTCAAAGTACAGCTGTCTAAGACATTCATGACTGGAACTGAAATGATGTGTTCTAATAATCTTAACCACAGGAAATTTAGTACCTTATGTTTTGTATCTTACTGATATGTTTGCACAGTATTAAAGTAATTACTGATTTTAATGGGGCAATGGGATGGAATGGAGGGTGATGCAGCTCCTGTGCCTGAGTCATGATGTCAACAGCTGACATTTATGCACAGAAATATTCAGAACGGAGTAGCTAACCACCACCTTGTAGAATTAATAACAAACACAATTGTGTGAGTAACTATAGGTGTGATTCAGCACTGTTCTGAATCCTTTGGCCTTATCTACACCAATTCAAAGGGTGCCAAAATGCTGCCAGCCTCATTTGGTGCCCCCAGTTCATACTGGAGTAAACGACTAAAGAGTAAGATATTTTTGTGTGTCTACATAAGATCAAGTTTTATTTCTCCCACACTTAATACAACTTTTCAGTTTTATATTTTCCATTGTGTATATCTCAAACATTTAGATTTGTAAATAATGGCAAGTAAAGCTGTGAACTGTGACACAAATGCAATTAACTTTTGCTTTAAAGTACACTTTCTAAATGGTGTATAAAGTATATCTATTTACTAATTAAACACATTCAGCCTATGCACATGATTCAGATAGGTTACAGAAAGAAAAGTTTACACAATTAATTAAATTCAAATAAATTAAGAAAGAGATGATAGTACAAATTGGAACTGTAAAGTATGCAAGAGGGTATTATGATACTACATACTTAAAGAAATTATTTCTCCTAACAATGCAACACTTTATGAGGTAATCTATTTCTCAGAGCTGGTTTGCCTATACTAAAAAATTGTTTCTTCTAGAATTATGGTGGATGCTTTTATGAAATACCAAATTGAAAAATCACCCAAATATTCAACTATTTATGTGAAGTGAAGCACATGAAATTCCAGAAACTGAACTTAGGCTCCGTCAGGCCTTTCCATCTGGTATCTGTCTTCACATACTGCCTATACATACAACACACAAGCACTCTCTCAGGGACTAGTTCTGAACTGGATGGCTCAGAGGGATTTTTAACCCTTGATTAAGGCATATTTGAAACAGGTAGAAGAGATCTACACCCTTTGCGGGAATATTATAAGCAGTGTCCTGCTATGTTCATTTTACATGAAATACTGTACAAAAGAAAAAGCCATCTGCATCACTGACTCATCCCCAGGAGCCCGTGTGACTGACAGGAAATGGAGAGCCAAAAGAAGCGCAGCAAGTAGACACTATTCATGTTGTCAGTGCTAAAGCTGGTTGTGCCAGGGTTGGTGAAATGTAGGCTGAGCTGCCATGTCAGTGCCAGGTCTGCGATGCAGAGCTGCCCTCGGACCTGCGAGCTTTTCTGATGTTCATAGTCACTGCTTCCACAAAACCACACGGAGATGGGGTTTCTCCAGGACATTTTTAATTTACCACTCACAGTAGTTATCCTTATAGCTCTTCCTCCATAAGTACTCTAATGTAAATAATTTTCTGTGGAAGGTCCAAATACAACATTGCCTGTTCTTTCTCTAGGCCTAAACTAAAAGCTTTGCTATTTCTGATAACCAAGGGATCTAACTTTCATTAAAAAAGCCGAGGTATGGGGGTGATGGATGGTGGACGGGATTGATCCTGAGATCCTAGCCTTTCTGAACAAGAACCCAACATATCTGACTATTGAAGTGTCCAGGAGTATGATCGTACTCCCGCTGAAGTCAACGACAACCATTCTATAGACTTCAGTGACAGAAGGATCAACTCTGGACATACGGGCTCAGATCCATTACATATCTGGCTTGCTTCCAGAAGGAGACAAAATCTGAGAGGGAAACGACTGGCATGGCTCAGTAGAAGTGGACGTGCCTTTGGGAGACTGCTCATGGCCATCAATAAGAGCAGGATAAGACTGCGAAATGTTAGCTTTCAGTCATGTTACATCAGACTGCATTATGTCATGCTGTCTTACATCTCATCTGACAGGCACATTTCTGTTACAAAACATAAAGAGACAGAATAAACAGCAGAGAGTTGAAAAAAAAGTATTTATTTTAGTCAAGGTGACTAGTCAATTAGCAGTTACGATAAAACAAGCTTTAACTAGATTGAAATTATTCTTGTCCCTATGAGTAAAAGACCTTGCCAACACCACAGTTTTTATAAAATCAACTATAAATTATTAATTCAATCCACATTGGACCAATTATTAGACTACAGCTGCATGATTTACTATTGAAATTCTGAAAGCGCTCCCCTCTAGCACACTCTGAAGCACACCTGACTCCCCGTTTACCCTATCTGCAACTTTTTCTTATTCAGGGTGGAATGTAATCATATGTATATAGAAAACACTGAACATATGGCTCTTGTGGCAGAAACTGTAAAACTAAATTTTCCACAGTCGCTTGCTGGACAAACAGCCAAATGCCGTTTCATGCTTCAGCTAAACCACTGTAACTCTATCTTCTTTGTGTCATTGTAACCTATATTTCAAGAAGCTGTATAATTCACAGTATGGTTGTCGGCTGGAGTCATCCAGTCCATGCAAACTATGTTCTTAAAATGTCGCAGAAAAATCTCAAGTATTAGCATACTTTGAAAATACATGTAAGGTTCACTGTATTCCAGAGTTTATAATCACGATTTGGTGACGAACAACCACATTTATTATAAAAGAAATGATCAAAAAATTAAGCAAATATTGTTTGTGATTCTTGCCATTTGATATAACAGGTATTTTTGCATGTTTGCATTTATAAAATGTTGATTCTGTAGGCTACTAAAACAACTAGAGCCAGGAAAGAGAACATCAAAGGTCACATATAAAAGTATAGCCACGTTACAATCACAGCACTTGGAGAACACGAGACACACCCACACACACACTTCCCAAACCTCCTCTTGGTGCCGCTCCTAAAGGAAAATGTCATCAACAAAACAGGCATACTATTAAATAGCTTTGATTTATCTCAACATTGTCCTCTTCAAGCCAACTGTCTCTGTGTGTCACATTTTGTGGACTTTCAGTTGACATAAGCCGGCATGTCTTCACTAGCTACATCACATCAGATCAACTCTAACACCAGTTGAATTTCCAACATGTATGCTGATTCTACCACCCATCCTTCTTCCTCCCCTTCTTCCTTTCTTCCCTCTTTCCTTCCTTTCTTCAGTTTTCAAGTACTGATTCTGTAAAGGTATTCTATTATTTATTCTTGAATCTGATCTTTTTAATGACACTCTAAGATTTCTATGCTTCTAAGGCAAAACACTGTATTCAAAATTAGTAATCAAAGAAAGTGCAAGGAAAAGGCCTATTTACTGTATTTGTTAAACCTATTTCCAGATTCTTTGGCTGTTCAGTTGCATGATGGATGCAATAGACACTGAATTTCAGCTGCCATTTCACTTGTTTTGCTTTACAGAAAGGTTATGTGAAGAGCTGCAGAAAGACTGTGATACTGAGAAATTTCATGTTGACACAAGTACAGTAGTGCCATGCCCAAGCAAAAGACAATTTTCCACACGTAGCAATGGGCTCTAAACTACCTGTTAGAACTCAAGACAACTATCACAGACCAGATGGAATGTTGAAGTAATGTGTTCATAAAATCGTAAGTCAAAAAAGTGAATAGAATGTTTAAAATTATTACAGTTAGAAGAAACAAAGAAAGTATCATTAAGCCCTGCGTATGCTCACTGTCTAATCTGAGTTCTGCATGCAAGTTCAACCCCACAATCTTATCAGAAAAGGTGTAGGTAAGAACTATAAGGATGACTGAAGGTATGAAACAGCTTCTGTACAGGAAGACTAAATAGACCCAAATTTTCTAGCCTGCAAAAGAGACTGCTGAGGGGGAAAGTGGGAGAGGTTCACAGCATCACAGTGGTAAGAAAAAGCGTTCTCTGTTCCAATTTTCTTTTCCCTGTTTTCATTACTCGAAACTCCTTCTGCTGATAGAGTCAAAACAAAAGGAGATAAATTTTTACCTAGTGCATAACTAAACAGTGAAATTCGTTTCAACAAGAAAGCAATTAGATTGTACCAAAACAGAAATTAGTAAAAGAACATTTTTAAAGTTATCCAGAGGGGAGTGGTCAATGGCTCAATGTCCAGGAGATCAGAGAGAAGGGGCTCCTTCAGGGGTCCATATTGGGAGCAGTACTGTTCAATTATCTTCATCAATGACATAGACAGTGGGATTGAGTGCGGCCTCAGCAAGTTTGCAAACACCGAGCTGTGTGGTGTGGTTGACACCCCTGAGGGATGGGATGCCATCCACAGGAATCTGGAAAAGCTCGAGAAGTGGGCATACGTGAACCTCATGAGGTTCAACAAGGCCTACTGCAGGGCCCTGCACCTTGGTCAGGGCAACCCCAGTACCGATACAGGCTGGTAGGTGAAGGGACTGAGAGCAGCCCTGAGGAGAGGGACTTGGGGTTACTGGTGGACGAAAAGTGAGCTGACAATGCACTCACAGTCCAGAAAGCCAACCATATCCTGGGCTGAATCAAAAGAAGCGTGGCAAGCAGGTCAAGGGAGGTGATTCTGCCCCTCTACTCCACTCTGGTGAGAACCCACAAGGAATACTGTGCCCACGTCTGAAGCCCTCAGCACAGGGAACTCATGGACCTCTTGGACTGGGTCCAAAGGAGGGCCAGGAAGATGATCAGAAGGCTGGAGCGCCTCTCCTATGAGGACAGGCTGAGGGAGTTGGGCTTGTTCAGCCTGGAGAAGAAAAGGCTCTGGGGAAGAGAGCCTTTCAGTACTTAAAGGGGGCCTCCAAGAAAGACAGGGACAAACTTTTTATCAGGGCCTGTTGGGTTAGGACAAGGGAAAAGCTAAAGGAGGGTAGATGTGGACCAGATATAAGGAAGAATTTTTTTTTATGATGAGGGTGGTGAAACGCTGGAACAGATTGTCCAGAGAAGTGGTAGATGCGCCATACATGGAAACACTGAAGGTCAGGTTGCATGGCACTCTGAGCAACCTGATCTAGTTGACAATGTCCGTGCTCATTGCAGGGGAGGTTGGACTAGATGATCTTAGAAGGTCTCTTCCAACCCCAACTATTCTATGATTTTATGAAAATGAAAGATACCACCTCTGGCATAGAAAGTCTTCCAGGCTCACAACCCTAGAAGAAAGAAGGTGTATGTTGGAAAGTACGCTTATAATCTTCTTACAGTTTTTCTTGGCATCTGCTATTAGGCAGTGATGTAGATAAGATACCAGACTTGATGGACTTCAGTCAGACCCACTATGCTCTTCACACTACTCTCCTGGAGATATCACTTGAGAGGGAATACCCCATAGCACTATTAAAGCACCTAAGGTTATCCTAGTCAGATTTTGAATAACATCAAATTAATAGGTTTTATGCTTTAACACCTTTTTTCTCTTCTTCATTGAAAGGCACTAACTAGTTGCCCATTATTAAGGACAGTATCAACCATTCTTAACCTTTGGATATTATTGCCTTCACGTAAAACATTTACAGACCTAACACACATTGGTTTTCCTTTCTTTGTGAGAGCTATCTTTGGCTTTTATTGACAATTCAAAAAAATACTATTATTAATAGCCAGGCTGATCAACAGTGGTGATAGAGATAGTAATTATTACTGAATGTCTTGAACTGCACATTTGTAAGAAAGAGGACTTTGAAACTTACCATGAAGCATTCATACTATGTGAGCTTTGACAGAGCTAATATTTGCATAAAATATTTTTTTTATTATTTGTCCCAATAGGAAGTGAAAGGACTACATGCACATTAATTAGATTGCCACCATGAGACTATACTAAGCAGTAATTTATTATGAATAAACCCTTTCTGTTCAGTAAGAAACAATAGTTTCTAAGAATATAACAGTCTGGTCCTTAATTTTCATGGACCCTGTTCACTAAACAGCATCTCTTTGTTTGCAACAGCGTGCCTAATTTGTGCCCATTCTTCCAAACATGCCATTTTAATACACTTACAGACACTATGAATTATAAAGTGATCCTAGAAACTTCCTTTTGGATTTTGGTGTTCACATAAGGATGATATAACTCCTTTACTAGCCTAGCTGGACTAGTGGTAGGTTGCAGAAGGCCACAAAAAAAGTTTAATGAAACACAGAGTAATTTTTCTGAAAGTCATTCCCCACACATTTTTTTCTCACAAAGGAATGAAGTTTGGTATTACAGCTTAGCTCTTCAGTGAGTCAATTAAGACACAGCAAGTTATGAAATAATTAGATAATAGCCAACTGCACAGTGGGAGAAGGTGTCTGAAACCTTGAAACACTGAGTTTGCATGGTGAGAAGATACTCCTTGAAGCAAAACTTACATGCGACTGCTGATTTCGCATACAACCTGCTCGAACACATTCACCTTTCAAAAAGGGTAGTGACTGAAATGATTGACAAAGTCCTTGAACAAAACTAGTTTTGACTTAGAAAACACAGATTTTTCCTTCAGCTGTATAGAAGTTGTGCGGTCAGAACTGTGCAACCAATGTATGCCCAAAGTACAGACAGGAGCTTGTCTCTCACAAAGATAAAAATATTTGTGTGGAACAGCAAGGAGTAGATGGGGACCTCTAGCAGATGTTTCATTTCCCCATAGTAAGAGTTTGCATAGTATCTGTGCAATTAAGAAGCCTGGCTGAATCAGTGTTTCTAAAATAAGCAGGCAGGTGATGGTGAGATATTCCTGCAGGTTTAGCTTACATGTAAGAGCTAATAATCTATATGTCTTTTATAACAAAACTGTTTAGATTTCAGATTAAAAATCAAGAAAAATTTAATAAATGTAATATTCTGATGTTTTCCAGTTTGAGGTTTTCATAACGCTTCAAGGAGAAAGTTCTGATTTCCTCTCTGGGATAGCACTGCAATGTTCTGAGCAACCTGCCTGGTGAATTTTTCTACTAACACAGAGATATTTTTGATCCTCTTTCTTAAGCATTAAAACCAGTTGCCAATAAAAGCATTTGCAATGAAATTCCATTCATACAAATATTTTGTCTGGAGTTCACGTGGTATTCATCAAGGGTATCTGCAGCAGTAATATTTTTTTTATTGTACTTGTTTCTGTTACTCATTACTTCGTTGAATAGAAGCATTTCTTACAAGAGTGGCATGCCATGTTTGCGGCTTTTTGCCTCCAATTCCTAGACGAATATTAAAATTCACTATTTCACCTGAATATGCAAATATAATATATATTTCTTTGTCTAATTCTACTTCAGCAAAAATTCAAAACTAGAGGAAAATACTCTTTTTTCTGTGTTAAAATGCTTTTGGGAGATAGTGTCACTACATGTCTCTGCTATCTGTATGAAAATATAGCTAAATCAGAGTCATACTTTGTGTTTGAATTCTAATCTTAGAACAGACAGTATCTCCCCTGATTCCTTCCTCAGTGTGCATGGCTAAGCCTCATGCAGCTTCTGGGACTGAACAGAGTGTTTACCTCATCCTCACACGTTAATAGTACATATTCCAGCCCAGCCAAAGGAAAAGTTAGCAACTTCTCTGTGCTAGCTGTTTCCAGTTGCTTTGGACTGGAGGGGAGTATGGTTATCACAAACAGAAAGAGAGTTTTTACTTCTCCAAAAATCCCCATAGTGCACATGGGTACTGTACACACACACACAAATTGGAGAAAACAAAGAAACACTGAACTTTTACAAGGATTGGGAGAAATTGAACGGCAGAGGCAAAAGCTGGGGCAAAGAAAGGTGAAAGATTTGTTAGGGCTTTTTGGTTTTTGTTTCTAAAAATCTGAGAAAAAGAAAGAAAATCATAAATATACGCCTTAAGCCCATTAAAAATGCAGAAAGTAAAAGAATACACAAACTTAGATGATGCTTCTTTAGTTATGCACTCCGACATAATCTTTAATTATGTGATCACATACTCATGTTTTTTAAAACTTTCTCCTTCACATCCAGTCTCCTTCCACGACTTAACCACTCCTCTTCCTTCACAACCATTCTCTGGTTCAAAGTCCTTACAGTTCTCTCCTCAAAACCGTGATTTTTCTTCTTCACGCAAAAGAGCAACTTAAAAGAGCAGCAGATGACTGAAAATAAATTCTAGATTATTTAGTTTGGTCACTGCAACTTTGCTGCTTCAGTTCCTCCAAATTCTAATTCTTACTATGACAGAAAATTCAGACAAGTAGACATCAGACACTGAAATTTTCACACTAATATAAATCTGCCTAGAATTTTGCACTCAGTAAATACTATGGAAAAGGATGCAAAGATTTCTGCTCCCCTGTAGATTTTAGGCAACTGTCTCAAAAAGTGTATGAGATTCAGCTGACCAAAGCTGCATAACTAAGCAGACCTCATACTTTGTCAAAATGTTGTACTAGAGGAAAACAACCATGGGTCAATGACTCCAATCACAATTAAGCACCAATTTAAGTTCACAGAATAATAAAGTCGTTTGGGTTGGAAGAGACCTTTACAGATTATCTAGTTCAAGCCCCCTGCCATGGGCAGGGACACCTCCTGCTAGACCAGGTTGCTCAATGCCCCATCTAACCTGACCTTAAATACTTCCAACGACGGGGGCTTATACAACTTCTCTGGGCAACTTGTGCCAGTGTTTCACCACCCTCGTCATAAAAACATGTCTTCCTTATATCTGGTCTAAATCTACCCTCTTTTAGCTTAAAACCATTTCCCCTTGTCCAAATCCAACAGGCCCTGATAAAAAGTTTGTCCCTGTAGGCCCCCTTTAAGTACTGACAGGCTGCAGTAACATCTCCCTGGAGCCTTCTCCAGGCTGAATAACCCCAACTCTCTCAGCCTGTCCTCATAGCAGAGGTGCTCCAGCCCTCCAATCGTGTTCATGGCCCTCCTCTGGACCTGCTCCAACAGGTCCAAGTCTTTCTTGTGTTGAGGGCTCCAGAGCTGGACACAGTATTCCATGTGGGGTCTCACCAGAACGGCGTTGAGGAGCAGTATCCCCTCCTTTGACCTGCTGGCCACGCTGCTTTTGATGCAGCCCAGGATATGATTGGCTTTCGGACTGTGAGCGCACATTGCCGGCTCATATCCAAATTTTCATCCACTAGTATCCTCAAGTCCCTCTCTGCAGGGCTGCTCATTCATCACCCACTTGGCAGATCTGGATTCGAGTCTACTTCCTGAATAATTTCTGAGTTTTAGCTAATGACTATCCAGCATAGAATGAAGAAGACCTGAAATCCAGGACCAAAATTGTAGGCATTTGCCCCCTAGCAGGGTTTCAGCTGAAGCAAGTTGGAAACAAATCAGCAACTATGAAAATGTAAAATGCTCAGAATGCCTCCACTGCTATTATGAGACAAAGCACCTCTACTTCTGTGGGAGAACAGTGTGGTACACAACTATATAACATCTCCAGTATTAAAGGATTTAACATAGCTACCCTTCATGTCTTTAATGTATATTCAGCCCAACATGAATTAATTCTCCATGTGAAGTAAACTTGTGTTTCACAAATGTGCTTATGAGTTTAATGATGTCTTTCAAATGACAATTTCAGTATTTAACTTCTTTTTTTTTTCATAGACGCCTAGACTAAAAGGTTTAAAAAGAAACCTCAAATACATGTTACTGGTTAGCAAATGTTATTCTCTATATTTTTCCTTTTAGTATTTAGAGACTAAAATATGTCAGTTTTTTGGTTTTTATTTGTTTTGGTTTTTTTTTTTTTTTTTTCTGAAGAAAATAGATCATGTGCAAATATGCAACACTGGAAAATATAAAAAGTCACATTTAAAACCTAATATCCCTGTTCTGTTTCTCAAAATTCAAACTCTCCCATGAGTAATGTCCTCTTTGTCATGTATCTGCAAACACTGTTTCACAGAGTCATAGAATCATTTATGTTGGGAAAGACCTTTAAGATCATCTAGTCCAACCATTGGCACTAGTCTACCAGGTCTGCCCCTAAACCGTGTCTCTAAGCGCTACTTATATACGACTTTTAAACATATCTAGGGATGGTGACTCAACCACCTCCCTAGGCAGCCTATTCCAATGTCTGATAATTCTTTCAGTGAAAATTTTTTTCCTAATGTCTAGCCTAAACCTCCCCTGGCACAACTTGAACCCATTTCCTCTTGTCCTTCCTCATCTGTAATAGAATCTAAAGACATTGCTTCAAAATGACTTCAGTCTGTTTCAAGCTGAAAATCCTACAGCTACCAAACCAATTGGCCACATACTACAACATTTTCTTAAAGCCTTCCTCAACATATAGACCTGTTCTACATATTTTCATTTTCCCCATTATGGCTTTGTAGAAAATTCTTCAAACTTCAGTGAAAGACCAGTGGTCATCTATATATACATCACTCTGACAAAGATTTGATTCTTCCTCTGAGCTCAGGAGCACAGCTTTCTAGAAGTCTTAATGTCAGATTATGCTTACATGTGAAAACACTGTTGATGGGATTACTCTCCCTTAACTTTAACCACCCAAGGTTAGTCATGTAATCTAAACTAGTCATCAAGGCTCCCATTTTAGAGATAATCGAGTATTTTAGTAGTGTGATTCATTACATTTTACCTAAGGTATAAACTCGATGAAGATATGAATCACTTATAAATGTCATTCTCCATTGTCTGTTTAGCAAACTGAGATTGGACTAGATGTCTAATTCTTAAATGGCTACCTGATAAGGGACTAAATACCATCTCACCTTTCCAACTCAGCAATAGTTAAATAACTATGCAGTGAACTTAGAAGTCATTCCATTGCCTTCTCTGGGAAGCCTCATATGCTTAATTTGGGCATGGGACTGATCCATTACTGTTGAAAAATACTTCAGCATTTCTCTGTGCTCTGTGAAATTTATACAATGAATTAATTTCATCTAATATACAAACCCTGATGAGAATTTTCTATAATTCATTTTCTTACCAGATATGATAAACTTTGTAGCAAAAGGAATTAACGCCACAGGATTACATATTATTTTCCTAAATTATGGAGGCAAAAATGATTGCTAAGTACATTAAAACTGAAAGGGAAATTCTTACAAGTCTTTATTTGGTGTGAAACCAGTAGCAATAGGATTTAATCTAAAGTAAAATAAATATTTTTCATTCTAACATTAGAATTTTAAATCACCTTCATCTAAGTAAATAGAAAAAACATTTATGAGAACTCCCTCTAGAAAAATGCATATGTGAACACATATTCTTTAATGTCGAGAAAGAAGAAAAATATTATTACATAGCCCTGATGGAGAGCCTAATGAAGAAAGCAGGGAGCTCTCCCTTGATGGAAGAAGTTGAAAGTGTGTATTAATTGTATTTAAAAATACTGCCTTTTCTAGTCTATATTGTTTAAAAGAAGCAGCATCTTTATCTCTTGGCTTCAGCTATGTGAAGGCATACCATAGCTGCAGCAATTATTCTGTAGAATCTAACTTTTTAATATTTTAAGTAGAAGGAGTAATAGGCTTGCTAAAAATATATGGGGTTTTTTATATATGTTATATATATACACACACATTTTTAGGATTTTCTTGAAAGAAAAAATTGCATTTATAAAATGGTTTTCACACGTAAAAGAGTTCTATAAACTTTCATGAGGGAAATCATTCCCATTCCTCTTTGTATCTGTAGAAAGACTTTCTAATTGACTGAAAAATAAATTCTTTATTAAATTTTATTGCCACTACTATACACTACAGTTAGGCATTAAGATCACTCCAGTCCTGGCAAAGCATACTTATTTTGACAGTATGAGAAGTGTATCAACTACTACAGATGAGAACAAAGTATCAACAAAACCAAAACCTCTGAAAGCCCAGGAAAAACCAGAACAGAAACAACCGGGCCATTTATTCCGTCTGTATTAATGAAACTAAATAAAACTAAACAGGGACACAAGGACAAGGGAGTGATTAATCACTGCACATCCTCTAGGGTTGCAAAAATTACAAATCAGTCTTTAACGAAAGGAAACCATTAATTTTGAGCTGTAAGAGGATATAAAAGGCCATTCTTATGTTCACTTTGATTTTATGAGTTCAGTTCTATTATCCTGTATGTCAACCACTTCTTGTACAGAGAGATTCTGATCAAGTTGTTTAAGTGACAGTTTCTTCCTCAACTGTACCTTACCATTCTTGGTTTGAAAATTATTCCATGCCTCAGAAAAGCTGCATAAATATGTTATTTACAAAAATAGCAATGTGAAAATCCCTTATGAATACTCAAGCCTTTAAAGTATTGAGGATTATAGGAAAGATAGTGAGCATTGCTGTCCCATTAATGATAAAAGTGTGCAAGCATGCTGTACTTCTTCCAGATTTAAGAGCTTTCCAAGCTTATTTTTCCTTCTCCAAACTCTGTAAATATAGATGACACCATCTGACTGTTGTAACGTACAGTGAAAAACAGAAGGTAAAGGTAATATATTACATACCACTCTTTTCACAGTAGATACAAGTTGTGGTTTTGCAGACTACATGGAACTCCATGTAGCAGCAGTGTCTACGTAATTACTATTGTGGCGTCTCAGCCTGAACATTAACACTAAAATTATCATGCAACTTTTTTGGTATCTGAAGCAGCAGCGCAAGTTATCAGTCTGTGCAGGAAAGAGGATTTGTCTCTGCTTGTCTCCTTGCCACTGGAACCTCATGGTTCGTTCTTTTCCCTTTCTGATAACCAAATGCTGAAGATTAGCGAACAAGAATTTAAGACAGTTGACACACCTAGGCACTGGGGTTAGTCGTGCTCCAGGTGATAGGCAGGAATTCACAATAATCTCATAGGTTTAGACACGATCATTTAAGGGGGTACCATGTATAATACTCCAAGGAGCCTGCACAGTAGGTGAGAAGGAACAAGAGGGTGGAGGCTGTTCAGGCGCTTCTTGCTTGCAACAGAACCCTTCACAGAAAGGACGGGCTCCTTTTACATGTTTCAGGTCCTTTTTCACCATCCTAAATAAAACATACTGTTTCTACAGCATATAGGGCTTACTATCACTACCTTGGAAGCTCTGAAGTTGAGACTTGGTAAAGAGAAATTATCAAATAGTTTGTAAAGGAGAAAAAAAAAAACAAAACCCAAACCACCCAAAACTGAACATCTGGATCTGGAATCAACAAGTAAGGGGGAATTCAGAGCCCTGAATCAGTCACAGAACTTCCAAAGAGAAGAGGAGTTTTGGCAGACCCTTGGCCTTAATGTTTCAAGTTGATTAGTTGGCATATTTCTAAAGTTTCTGTATGCAGGGAAATTTTATATTTCCTTTATGTCCGAATAAATGCACATTTCTTTCTTTCTGCAAATACTTGTCTAGTCATGAAATATGTTGGTTTCAGACTAAAGCACAAGGCCAAATAACCTAAGGTCAACTTATGTGTTAAGTCATAAAACATTTTTCTTATCTCTGAACACAGATAAGGCAGGCATAGGTACCTAGCCTAATACTTTTTCTGGAAGACTGCAAGTTTTTTGTGAAGGTTACTACTAACTCTACAGTCTTTACTATCAGCTCTTGCTTGCTGAGCAGATCTTTTCTCATCAGCAAAACTACTCAGTTGAATAAGACATACAAGATTAAATAAATAGTCTATGACCTTTTATCAATATCAAGAGACAGGCCCAAAATTTAATGGAAGCAAGTATTAACAAAAATACTCGTATGAATGTGTTGCTGTATCACATATATAAATCCTTGATCCTTTCCACAATGTTGCTGCCTTCCTCTCTTTATATTCATAATTGTTCTTTTATCCTATAACTACAAATACGGTTTTAATCTCTTCTCAGACCCAAATACAAATATATATAAAATCTCAGAAGTTAATAAGAGATTTCCAATGTAAGAAAAACAATTTTTGTAGGGAGAAGTAATATTTTTTTATTACGTTTAGTTACAGCTGGAAAGTGCAGACAAGCTTTTGGACTACAGATCTCTTTGGATCAGAATTTATATTTTCCAAAGAATATGAAACTCCAAGCTAAGTGCAGGCTGGAAATGATTGTTCTTCCCAGAAGCAAATGCTATGTTTAACCTAGTATAAGAAGAGACTGCTGGTAGAATGGCAGGCCTGTCTTTCTCAACCACCTCCCTCATGCTGTTTTTAGAGCTCACGTTGCCGTGTTGATCCAGTAAAAAGCTAACAACATTTTTCAGTCAACTAATTTCCCATCAGGTCACAGAACTAATGAAATTCAACCCTTGGCCTCATGATCAAGCACAAGAGAAGCAGCAGAGGCTGTTGCAGTGTGGCTTGCACCAAGACTGTGTTGAGCATAATGTGAAGCCACATTTTCAATTTAAACTAGTTATAATAATTAATTAGAAAAATGAAATAGAGTAACTATATATAAACAGGCGGAAAACTCCTAAGACTAATAACCCCTCTAGGGTGCAGGTGGGAAAGATGGGAAACAAACAGAAGAAAAACTAGGAATAGGACACAAAACCAATCTGGCTACTGAGATTGTGGACATTAAGAACCGTCAGTTATGAATTTCAAGTTCCCAGATTTTGAGATTCATCAACAACCTGGATGAAGGGATGGAGTATACCATCAGCAAGTTTGCTGATGACACAAAGCTGGGAGGGGTGGCTGACACACCAGAAGGCTGAGCGGCCATTCACTGTGACCTGGACAGGACTGAGAGTTGGGCAGAGAGAAACCTAATGAAATTCAACAAAGGCAAGTGTAGGGTCCTGCCCCTGGGGAGGAATAACCCCACGCACCAGTACAGGTGAGGGGCTGACCTGCTGGAGAGCAGCTGTGCAGAGAAGGACCTGGGAGTCCTGGTGGACAACAGGATGACCATGAGCCAGCAATGTGCCCTTGTGGCCAAGAAGGCCAATGGCATCCTGGGGGGCATCAAGAAGAGTGTGGCCAGCAGGTCGAGGGAGGTCATCCTTCCCCTCTACTCTGCCCTGGTGAGGCCGCAACTCGAGTACTGTGTCCATTTCTGGGCTCCCCAGTTTAAAAAGGACAGGGAACTGCTGGAGAGGGTACAGCAAAGGGCTATGAAGGTGATTAGGGGGCTGGAACATCTTTCTTATGACGAAAGGCTGAGAGAGTTGGGTCTTTGTAGTTTGGAGAAGAGAAGACTGAGGGAAGATCTTATCAATGCTTATAAATACTTAAAGGGAGGGTGCTGGGAGGAGGGGGCCAGGCTTTTTTCAGTGGTGCCCAGTGACAGAACAAGAGGTAACGGGTACAAACTTGGATGTAGGAAGTTCCACCTGAACATGAGGAAGAACTTCGTTCCCTTGAGGGTGGCAGAGCACTGGCACAGGTTGCCCATAGAGGTGGTGGAGTCTCCAACTCTGGAGACATTCCAAACCCGCCTGGACGCCATCCTGTGCAACCTGCTGTAGGTGGACCTGCTCTGACAGGTGGGTTGGACCAGAGATCTCTAGGGGTCCCTTCCAACCCGTAACATTTTATGATTTTATGATAACTTGGTAAACTTCCCTCAAAGAAAATGACTGACAGGTCATGGATGATTATTGTATAAAATGGTAACAACAACCTCAGACTAGAAACCGTATTTCTGCCTTTTGTCTGTTGGCAGTATAAACTCCTTTCTCTCACTATAGTTCTCAAGTTCACATATACCAGTTTCATTCTATATATCTATAATACATCACTGCGTCCAAAAACCTCCTCTGGCAACTGAAGTCAGTTTCCATATGAAACGGCAAGACCTACTTTAATCCAAAGCTACTTTTTGAAGAGTTTCCAGAATACATACATAAAAAAATCTGTAAGAGGTCAGAAGAGAATGGAGATGTCAATTTGAAGAGTGGCACAGCAGAATCAGTTGGAATAGTTTCAAGTCATTAAAAAAAAAAAAAAAGGAAAAAAATAAAGTGACACCTTCCTAAAAATGAGGCACTGTTTTTCTTCTACAGATAAAGATCCAGTTTTCACCCACAAAACCTTCCTTTACATGCCAGACGGCATGTAAATCCTGTATCAACATACAGGCTTTCTGTTGTGTATTACCAAAAATGAGAAAGATGACATGCAAATTAAAAGCTGAAAAAATTTTTAACAGAATTTCCTACTAGAACAATTTCCTGATTAAAGGTATAAAAACGGAGTTTAGCTGAGTTATCGTAATACAGGCATCACTGAAAATATTTTCTGTTCAAAATTCAGCTCAAGGAATTGCCTCATTTCATGAGAACATCCATTTCTTTTCATCGTTTTAGAACCATGGATTCCCAAGCATTTCTCATAGAAGTAGTGCCAGTTTCAATGCTCCCCACGTATGCCTGTCCACATCAATACTAATTTTGTAACATTGTAATCTGAATTAATTCCTCAATTCAGATTAAATATAACCTAAGAAACAAATTCTATTTTTAATTCAATCAGTACTTCAAGTCAGCTCCCAGGCTAAATTCACAAATGCTTTTAGTAGCACAATAAAGGTGCTGGGAAGGAGACACTTATTGCTCCCACAAAAAGAAACACATAAAAATATTAATCCTAAATTATCTTTCAATCATATCTCTATATTTGTGCATGGAAAATCAAAACTATGTATGGAAAAAAAAACCAACCTCCCAAGCTCTTATACTCAATAATGTGACCTCTTTTTATTAATGGCTTCATACAGTATTGACTGAACAATGCACAGACTTTAAGTATTTAAATCAATAGTGCAATCATATTTTGAGCTCCCTTGTGCTTGCAGCACAGTTAATGGGAGAAGATAAAACAGGACTTACCTCCCTAGACTTATTCTACAATCTGTTTCTCACTAATATGCAATTCTCCTATGTATTAAATTTCAACTCACTGAAACATTGTCCCCAAACTTTTCATATGAAGGCATATTAAAGTTGCTTTATGATCACAATAAAATAATCTATTTTTACTTTGTTCTCAAGATAACAGTTTGTTAAACTGAATTAATTTCATAGTCTTAACATTTTCTTATTTAGTTCTGTCAAAACATAACACTAATTAGCAACATGTTAATAGCATTACAGTAGTTCTACTCAGTAGTCATTTCAAGCCATTATTAAATGAAAGCTAGTGTATTTGTTTAACAGAGAATTGTATAGCCTGCTTTCAGCTGTCTTCATGGATGAATAAAAGTGTGCCAGGCTGTGGACTATGCTACAAAACAGGACCAAGTCAGCATGGTATTATAAGCCTGAATATAATGCTACTATAGAACAGTCGGCAATACTCACTTCTCTTTTTTTAGTTGAAGATAATTTTCCTACACCTTGTAACTCAGCACAAGAAAAGGATCAGTGTCCTATAGTAATAGAATAACCTATAATAGCATATTATATTATTCTGTATTCACATCTGGATCTCATCTGACATGGATGTTGGGATTGAGTGCACCCTCAGCAAGTCTGCCAATGACACCAAGCTGTGTGGAGCGGTTGACATGCTGGAGGGAAGGGATGCCATTCAGAGGGACCTGGACAGGCTGGAGAGGTGGGCCTGTGCCAACCTCGTGAAGTTCAACAAGGCCAAGTGCAAGGTTCTGCACCTGAGTCGGGGCAATCCCATGCACAAATACAGGCTGGGTGGAAAATGGATCGAGAGCAGCCCTGAGGAGAAGGACTTGGGGGTATTGGTAGACGAGAAGGTCAACAGGAGCCGAGAATTTGTGCTCGCAGCCCAGAAGGCCAACCGTATCCTTGGCTGCATCAAAAGCAGCATGGCCAGCAGGTCAAGGGAGGTGATTCTGCCCCTCTACTCTACTCTCATGAGACCCCACCTGGAATATTGTGTCCAGTCCTGGAGGTCTCAGCACAGGAAAGACATAGACCTGTTGGAACAAGTCCAGAGGAAGGCCACAAAAATTATCAGAGGGCTGGAGCACCACCTCTCCTGTGAAGACAGGATGAGAGAGCTGGGGTTCTTCAATCTCGACAAGGCTCCAGGGAGACCTTACAGCAGCCTTTCAGGACTTAAAGGGAGCCTACAAGAAAGCTGGAGGACTTTTTACAAGGGCGTGTAGTGACACAACAAGGGGTAACAGCTTCAAACTGACAGAGGGTAGACTTAGATTAGGCCTCAGGAAGATGTTTTTCACTGTGAGGGTGGTGTGGCACTAGAACAGGTTGCTCAGGGAAATTGTGGAGGCCCCACCCCTGGAAGTGTTCAAGGCCAGGCTGCATGGGGCTTTGAGCAACCTGGTCTAATGGGAGGTGTCCTTGCCCATGGAAGGGAAGTTGAAATTTGATGATCTTGAAGGTCCCTTCCAACCTAAACCATTCTATGATTCTATTCCCCTAGTGTTTCCACTGTCAGCCTGTACTTAAGTACACCCTTTGCTCTGTACAACTGTTAAAGAAGTGTTGTATCTATAGAATCATAGAATCATTTAGGTTGGAAAAGACCTTTAAGATCATCTAGTCCAACCATTGACCCTACTCTACCAGGTCCGCCACTAAACCATATCTCTAAGAAACACATCCATACGACTTTTAAACACATCTAGGGATGGTGGCTCAATCACCTCCCTGGGCAGCCTATTCCAATGTTTGACAACTCAGTAAAAAACCCCTTCCTAATGTCCAGTCTAAGCCTCCCCTGGCACAACCTGAACCCATTTCCTCTTTTCCTATCACTAGTTACTTGAGAGAAGAATATGTCAGAATAAATACTGATACAGAGTAAGTACTGATACGTGCCTTTCCAGAACAGTATTACTAAAACTGGACGAAACTACTCTCAAGTAGCAACATGCACTTCTTTTCCTGAGGAAAATGTAAAGGCCTCAAAACACAGAACTGTTGGAAGTTAAAACTGGCTCATGGTGTTTTATTAATTTTAATAGCATATTATTAATGGTTATTTGGTAACACTATTGCCCAAGAAATCAATCCACTCAGCCTGAAAGATCTGCTGCAATGCACCTTTAAAATAATGCCTTGCAGATGTTTATGACTTGTCTTCTGGTAGACCACTTGATACAAAATCATCTTCCTGCACAAATACATTTTATAGCGATAGATATATAGACATGCAGATATATAGACATGCAGATATACATGTCTAATTTTCATCTGCTTGTCAAGCTTTTTTGTAGCTTTCTTGTTACACTTAGTAAAATGCTGCCAGTTCATACAAAGTGCTATGCATTAAAAGCTGAGAATTTGTTTTGTTAAACCCTGTGAGCACTACTTCTTCTGTTACCAAAATAAAAGCAAGTACCATAGAATTCACAGGACTGAATTCTGCTCAGAGCTGCCTGGACAATTTGGATAAACTAATATGCCTCTTTGGAAGAGATGACCATGAAATTATCTCCATAAATAACGGACCTGGAAGATGCAGAATAAATATATTCATTTAATGTTAACATGCATTGTAGAGACTCATGTGAAAACTACCAGGAAACTGGAAACAATGCAGTTATTTTTCCCGCCACTGCCTTCCCAAGCAAACACTAATTTTTGTATCCTTTTAACTCCCTTCTTCCAAAAGTTATAATAAGAAATAATCCGCATGCCTTGTTTGCTTCCTGCACTACCTCCTGTCCTGACGTCTGGGGAATGGTCGAGTAACCCCATTTTGACCCAGTGAAAGTCATCTGTATTAGTTATTCACGGAAAGCTCAACATGCCATTCTGAAAACAAATTACAAAACATACAACAGTGTTCTGAAGGTTTCTCTGCTATAATTACAGGCTGTTTCAGTTTATCAATGAAAGTAACAAACTTATTATCACAAAGGAGTAATTCTATGCAAGTTATGTTCAGCAACACCAAGCTTTATGAGGTACACATCACACAAATATAATATCCTTTAAGTTGTTTGTTTTTCAGGCTCCCACGATCTACCTGAGGGGGAAAAAAAAGAAAAGAAAAAAAGCATGCTTCTAAAAGCTAATGTTCACTAGCCTAATTAGTTGGGCTAATTACTTAGGCTAAGTAAAACAGCACTGAAGACAAGGCAATTTGAGTAGTAGCTCACTTGGCAGCTCATGCAAGCCTACCCATTGCAGCAAATCCAGGTTAGTTCTTCATTTTCCCACCTTTATTGTTATTCTAAATTGAATTGGTTAAACTGATTTAGCCAACACACATTTATCAAGACTTAATTATTTAATTGTTTGATTATTTAATAGTTACACACATTTATCAAGACTTAATTGAGGAACTCCATTAACATAACTGAAGTCTAACCAGAGCCAGCTCTGTTTTACTGTTTCCAGTATTTGGGGCTATTAGTGATCAAAAAGACTTCCCAGGAACACAACCCCCTCCCCTCAGTCCTTTGCTGAAAAAAAGAAAAAAAAGGGAAAACGGGAGTGGGGAAGAGAAAAAATGAGTACGGTACAAATTTGAGACAGCAAACCCAGGAAGGGCTATGAAACAAAAACATTTGACCTTCCAGATTGTTGTGATGAGGAGAGTATTCCAGGGAAAGGGTGATTCCCTACTTCCTTCCTTCCCATACCATTTCGCTAGCAGGCCATCCTCAGAGAGACCAGGAATCTTCAGTCTGACTAGCAGAACCATTTTTTGCCCAAAAAAAAAAAAAATCATCTGCAGCAGTAATAATCAACAAAAAATCAGCTTTTTATATCAGGACTTTAAGATGAAAAAAATTTGCTAAAATCTAAACCGTTATGAACCACTGCAGCCCAAAAAAGGTCTGAAGCAACACAATGTAAAATCTAGGAAACAATTTAACACATTCAGAAAAAGTCCTAGCTATAATGCATGTGAGTTCACAGAGTGATTAAATTTTTATCACAACTCTTCCCCTGACACTAAAGGTGCATTAGTGTACATTCCCAGAAGATCAGCCACCTTCACCGAGGACAGCATCTGAATAGCTCAGGTTTTTGAGGATTTACAAACTACACAGCACAGTTGGACCTGATTTGTCTGCTTTGAACATACCTTCCACACACTGATAGCACTGAGCTCAGCACAAAGCACAGTAATCACAGTCACTTTATATCTCAGTGCCGTTGGGTATTTGCATAATAGCCTACTGGTGACAACACTCAGACTGTGTGGGAGGTCTGGGTCCTATTCTTGCCTCAACTTGACAGGATTCAAATTCAGGTTTTTCATTCCTCAGCCACTATCCTCTAAAATAGCTATTCCAGTTTTGTCAAAAAAAGGACTGCTGCTCAGCCACCACAGGGCACTGAGCCACACAGAGAACCTGGCTTTGCAGCCGCAGGAAATCTGAGTCTCATCTTGGAGCATCGCTCCAAGATGGAGTGGAAAAGGTGGAGAAGCCTAGGTTTGATTTTTTGGGTTTGGGAACTTTTATGATTTGCATACTTAGATGGATACTGAATGAAGACCAAAACGAATGAAAACATTTAAACAGAGGAACAGGATTTGGTACCCAAAGTCTGTCTCACTTTTGAGAAGTCTTCTGCCTTAGGTTTTTAATCTGCAGATACATAAATTCCTTGATATCACTGCATCACAGTTGTGGTATATCACCACTGTACTACACAGCTAATTTACAATATTTTATCTTGCACTGCTCTTTATACAATGAACTGTCACTTATGTTACCCTTGACATAGAGTATTATAACGAACCAGATACAAGAACTATTTTTTTTTCAGCCAGTATAAAAGCAAATACTTTTAATAGATATGAAAGTTCTGGGGTTTGATTTTTCAATTATTTTTGCTTCCTAAGTTATCTCAGATGAATTTATACGTAATATACATGATTATAAAGACTAAGAAAAGAACATAAGTGGGAAAAATACTGTAATTAGCAAACATTTGGGTTTTTTCATTAGCAAGGAAATAATTCTTCAGGGGAGCATTATGAAGAGAACACATTTAGCGCAGTTCATAAATGCATGTAATGAACTTCACCGGGGATCTTATGACTAATACATTAAACATCTTTCAGGTGACCTTGATTTAACTGTGTAATTGACTATTATTCATAAGTTACCGTAAAGCAATATTCTTGGTGAGTCAGAAATTTCCTATACTAAATTCTAGGGTAAAATGTGGATCTGTAAATATTGAATCACTATTTATATGCAGGTTTTTTCCAGATCTGCAGTTTATGAATAGTTATCTCATAAAATCTTCAACTTTTAAGTCATGGATTGATGCATCTTTTTACAGTATCTTACTTTGTACAAGAGTAGAAAAGAAACATCCTAAACTCCACAAGATTAGGTGCTTTGCTCCTCATTTGTCCCTTATCTGAGTCAAACAGCACTGAAAATGCTGGGTCTCTACTAGTGAATAAATACTGTTTTAATGGAGAAAAAGATTGAAAAACTCCTATTTTTGAATTCTTGAATCTCAATAGAACCCCAATATTTAAAATGCAGCAACTTAGAGTATGTATTTTTAATGACAATGAGAGGATAGAGATTCTGTATGTCACTTTTCGCCTTTTTCCTTGTTTTTTAAAAAGATAATATTTTCGATGTGTGCTGTTACACATTTCTGAACCGCTTTTACCATATTTGCCTTCTTACTGACATCTTACTAATTCTATAGCTAAAGACTGACACTAGCTATGCTCACCTGAAATCAGCAGAGATTCCAGGTTATTCTGTGCTTTATTCCTACCAGACTTCCAATAGGATTAATTGGAAAGACGGTGGAGCTTGTTCCCTCTTCTACAAGTTTACATCAGAAAATGCAGCTAATGTGTAGGAAGTCTTCAGTCTTCCCAATAAGCAGAACGACGCGAAGGAGACCATTGTTGTCTGTGTAGGACTTTGGCTTCACATATGGCAGAAGCTATTAAATTGACAGATTAAATTTAGAAATATGATACACAGCTGAAAACTGCAATGTTAGATAGCCTTCAGGACAAGTTTCACTGTCAGATGTTCCTACTTCTTAGCTGAAATGTTTAAGTACTCTTTCATCTGTCCCTTAAGATATTCATTATAACACTCGAGTCTCTTGTTGGGAACTTACTTATCCAAGATTGAAAATAATTGCTATTTCTTCAAAGTATCAGAACAAACTTGCTATGTTGAGCTCGTTCGGGTGAGAGAAACGTCATCTCATGGTAAATGGTGTATCCCATGTAGCTGTTAAGAAGACACACCTCTGCAGAGAATTCGGACAAAGCTATGTGGTTGTAGGAAGTCACTGCAAACATAAATGTGTGTTTAGTTGCCTGTGTACATGGTCTACTGGAATTTGACTGTATTACCGTGGTAGCCATGTGAAGAGTTTGCTTTCCTTTCTTTAACATACAGATATTAGGGTATTTCTTTTCTTCCCTCTGATATATCTCAAAGCAAGTCTATTATAGTGTCAATCACTAGAATTTACAATAAATCTCAAGCTATACAAAGCTGACATCTTCCCAGCAAATTAAAAAATGCAAACACGTTAACAGTTTCCGTTGAGAGTTTTGCATTAATTGCAAATAGAGCATAAAGACTTAATAAATCTTTTCTCAGTCTAAAGAAGGTAACTTATTTTAGCTGTGTCTCAGCAGTAAGACTGTATGTAATCTTTCTGTACCTGATAAAGTGCTCTCTCCAGGAAATTTTTTCATGAAATTTCCTGTACAAGCTGTGGGAAAATTCAGGCTGACACCAGCAGGACTTAGTTTGAGTTCTCCAAGAGGAAAACAACCTGTGCCAGTTACTGCAAGATTTTACTCCATTCAGTATTATGAAACTCCGTAAAATACAGAAGTGCACAATAATGATTTCTGGATTCTTAAAGATGTGGTTTATAAAAGTATTCCTCACATTTCTGTGGACATACTTTTCACATTTACTCTTTTTGAAGCAAGAAGAGGTTTATTTTGTTTGGAATAACAAGACAATTACACATCTTGTGACAATTCTTTGTATTTAAGAGAAAATTTATGGTATCTCACTGAGGCAGTGCCAGATGGTTATAAATCTTGCTTAAACATATGCTGAATTATTCACTGGTATAAATGTTCTCCCTAATTTCCTAAGCCATTTTACCTTGTGTCCTTAAATTACATAATATTTGTCATAAACTGCGTTTTCATGGGTTTAGCAGGCTGCTATATACAAGAGTATCTAGAAAAGGAAAATTTAAACCTCTTTAAAAATCCCATGTATAAAGAAGTATAGGCAAATGATGAAAGAATTAAAAACAAACAGGCTTAAGAGAAAGTCCTTCTGCTTTTACACTTCGTTCTTTTCCATTATTTGAGATTTCATCTTCCATTTTTCATCGCATTATATCTGCAGGGAGCATCCTGCCATGCGCATGCAGGCTCTCTCACAACCGGGCCCAGGAAATGTGCTTTAGCTTCCCTTGTCAGCCTAGTTACAATTACAGTAAATCTTTCTCAAAAGCAGTAGCCTTCAGGCAGCAAACAGATGTTGCTCAAAGCTGTTCAGCGTACAGGAAGAGAGAGAAATAAGGCACATGAATAAACCAGAAATGGGGTGTCTAGCTCTCTTCTACGTATGCTTCATGGTACGTTCTCAGCATCATCTTAGAAAACAGCACATGAAGCCAAAAAATAACAATATGACAAGAACTAACACAATGGTCAACAGCCAAGCTATTTACAGCTGTCCTTAAATATAACCTATTCCTGGAAGCCAGCATCAAATGACACTGTGCTGAGCGACATACTGCTCTGTGCAGCTTTTCCCTTGGCTCTGCAGGGCCACAGGAGGTAAAGTTTTCTGCAATGTCGGTGCAATGACGATAATCCCCCCCCAGCTTTCCCCATTAAAATTTAATTGCAATTCAGTGGGGAAGCTGTGGGGTCTCAGCTGCCGGCACTGTAAAATCTCACCTCAGCAGGCTACAAGGAGCCAAGGGGAAAATATCAATGTGGACAAACTCATGTTCCAAAAGCACGGAACATCAGATGATTGCAATCAACACCACCCTATCCCAGCATTAACAAGCTATTCACTTCAACAGACTTTTGAAAATCTTTTAGAAAGTGAATTGCAAGTATGAATTAAAAATGGGTTTAAGTGCTGACGATCCCAGTTAACAGCCTCCTTCTCAATCAAATACAAAGTTGACATTTTATTTCCAAAAATCAATGTAAACAAAAACATTCAGTCATTAAAAATATTTAATGCTAAAAGGAAATTCTTGTCAGCTTCAGTTAGCCTAAAGATGGCCAATGAAACAATTAATCCAGAATCTCACTGGGGGTGTATTTAAGAGGATTTTTCACACAACACATTGTTTTATGGTGGAAATATTTTCCACATAATACTAGGATTTAAATACACATTGTCAAACAATAGAAAAAAAGATCAGACTAATTTATGACAGATAAGGCTGACAATGTCTACTAAACACAAACTGTCCACATGCAACTCAATCAGAAAGACAGTAAAGTTGTTTCCGCTATCAGTTGTTAGGACATGATTTTAGGTTAAATGGAGCTTTAGCCTGAAATCGTACAGAAATTCATGTAGCCTTAAGAGTCCATATTGGAAGAACACAAATAATGTTATTAATGTTTTCAAATTTATGAATATAACCTATACAAATTTTTCTACATTTTAAAATCTGCTAACGCAGACTGCAGATACAAAAAGTGATCATAAAAACCTCTTTTTGTTCCCCAGTAAAGGACTTAAGGAACATATGAATTCATTCCTTCATAAGGATATTTTGTAGCAGTGCCTCACAATTTCAGTCTTAGATTTTTTCAGTTTCCTAAATCTGGATCAGCAAGTGTTAAAAGAAGCCATTCCTTTAATATATACAATCTTCTGCCATCTTTGAATAAATATGCCGTGAGTCTTCATTTCAGCTCACTGTATCACATCCAACATCTCTCTCTACTTCATTAATGAAGACAGCTACTTAATAAAATCAGGAAAATTAGCTAAATTCCTGTGGTGTATATATATGAAACATTAAAAGTTCCTATGCACTTTTAGGGTTGCTATGGAACTATAATATTTATACATGGTAAGTCAGACCTAAAAAGAGGACTTTTTTTAGGATCAAGCGAATATTTGTTTAATAAAAAGTTGAGTATAAAAGATTTCAGTTTATCACTTAAGGAAAAAAACCCCAAAAGTAAACCCAAGGAGCAGCTTCTCTCATAGTTGCAACTTCACTGCCCCCTTGTTTCTTCAAAATATAAAATATTTATATAATATAATATAAATCATAATATAATTACATGTTTTCCTTTTCATGAATGTACCAAAGAACAGGGTGTGGGGGGGTTGTCATTATCCTTCTTTTTATGTCTTCAGAAGACATTTTTTTTTCCTTAACTTTTTTTAAATGCATCACAAGCAAATACAGTTGAACTAACAAAGCTCAAATCACAGGTGCAAGTAAAAAAAATTACTTGTACAAAGGACACTGTCAAGCTGTGTTAACAGCCAAGTTTAGAGGCTTTAGCATTATAATGTTTGGATTAATAACACCTACCTTAGACCCTCTAAAAGTCATGCATTTGATCAAAAAAGATCTTTAGGCTTTTTTTTAATTAGACAATAAAAAGAGAGAGATTATATTAATCTGGAAAGCCAACTTTTATGAAAAAAATATGAATCCAGGATAAAGGAACTTATAAAGGAAATGGATGTATGAAATGAGGAGATAAGAGCGTCATGATCTCTTACTGATTTTATATTTTGTACAAAACTGAACGAAGGAAAAAAAGAAAAAAGCCTGACTTAGTAGAGAAGTTGAACTCTAGGAAAGAGTTAATGGCCTTGGAGTGTATGCGGGGGCACGCGTCCCTGTGTGAGAAAAGGACATCAGTCCTCCATGAGTAGCACACTTAAGATTTGCCCAACTTTTTCAATCCTTTCTACAGCCTGGCTTAGGGGGTTCTTCTCTCAGGGTGCTACTCACTGCTCCACATCTGCACCACAGAGGGTGGCTGGGTGTCAGGTGCCACAGCTGTGTCCCAACTCTACACACTCCACCTAGCAGTGGAAGCACGCCATGCCATGTATTATCTATCACTGGTCCATGCTTGACCCATTGCAGAAAGACTGTTGTTCTGAGTACCTATTTCCGCATCACAACCAGGTTAACTTTTAGAGTATGGCTTTGACTTGGATTACAGGCAACAGAAACTTTCCTTCTGTTTCAACAGGGCTGTCTCAGGCCGAATGAGACCAATGATCAGAAATGGACAACAGCAACAATCTCAGAAGATTAATATCGAAAGATCAAAGTGCTGACAAGACCCTCCAATGTTTATAAAGAAACTGTATGCTACAAATCATAATTCTACTGAATATGCACTGGTTTAAAGAAAACCAGCTGTGTCTTCTTTTCTGCTCTTCTGTCTCTCCTATACAAATATTTTCACTACTCAAAGCTTTTATAAACAATTTCTTTCTTAGTCAATGTTACAATATCCTGGAGAACAGCAGCTGTCTTTCAACGTCTACTTTCTAACTCTGTTGTGTAGCGATTGAGCTTTCAGTAACTTCTATGCTATGCATGACCATGTAGAAGATTTGTGAGCAAGGGCAGTTCTGGAGTTCTTAAAGCTGAATTCTACTCCAGGTAACCATACTTTTAAGATATATAAACATGACAGAGATCCCTGCTGTTCTTCAGCAGAGATCTCAACTGCACAGATTGCTGACAACAGTATATGCAACACTGATACAATAGCTAGCAACAGAGGCAATCAAAAAACCAGAACATGTACAAAAATAAGCACAGATACTCTCAAAATTATTCCCAAAATATCTTCTTGACTAGCTAGAAGAGACAGACTACCAGAGACCACAATCACATAAAACCATCAGTTATTTATATAAAGAATTATCTATTGAAATAGATAGCTTATCTACCAGTGTTGAATTCATGAAAGATGCATTCTACTGACCATTTTCAGCCATTGTCACTCATTTAAAAATAGTTTTCCTGCTTCTAAGCAGGTAGAAGAAAAAAGACAGGTTACAAGATCTTGTCTAGACCATGCTTTTGCCAAGAAAGGTTGGACCAGATGATTCTTGGGGCCCCTTCCAACCTCATAGTCTATGATTCCATAAACAGAATTGAAAACGATCCTAAAGAAACCTAACAAAACCCCACTAGAATAGAAAACACAGCACAGTCCTCCTTGAAATAATAGCAATCGTTATCATCAAACAGATAGAGACCCCCAAACGTGGTTTAAAGGTACTGCTGTCTTAACAACACAACTCCACTTGTTAGCTCATCATCTCTCTGCTGTTACCGGTACTGCCCGGTAAGACTACGTTCTCATTCGCACCTGGAGAGCAGCCTCTCTCCTTCAGTAAACAGAAAACCTCTTCAGCTCTCCCCCATTCCATCTCCTTCCTTCTATTCTCCTTACAACAAATAATTTTGCCTTAATACCATGAGTAGTTTCATTAATCTTTGCTTTTCTGTTTGCATCACTCTGTTCCACTACCCGCCACAGCCTGCATTCCAGAGGCATTTTCTGCTTTGTAGACATCGGCTGAGGCCATACCTGAACATCGGCAGGTAGCTATGCAAACAATGGGAAGGGCAAACAATATGGTGTGAGAAAAACAAACAAACCACCCTTTTCTCATGGTTCTTAGTTGCCTGTGCCAATGTCAGCTCACACTTTGCCACCTGGATTTGCAAATAGCACCTTACAGACCCCTCACCAGGGTAAACCTGTCTGAATGAGAGCATTTCAGCGCTCTGAAGTGCCGTGACCATTTTTTAACTGCAAGAAGAGAGTAAAAGTGTATGTTGATACAACCACATTTTTGCTGATGTGAACTTAACAATTTCCAATTACCAAGTGGGTTTTATGTGGAAAATTGTCTTCAAGGAATAAAGCTGAGCCTTTCAATGAATCCCCTGTGTTTGTGGAATTTGGATAATGAGGTAAAGTCTCTGTGCTCAAAGAACAATTAAGACTGGCCTTGCTATCTCTTGGGCAGTCCGGAGGAGTGGAGCCTCACCTGGCCAGCACGGGAGGCAGATAAGGAGGGAGCCCTGTGTAGGCAGGAGAGCCCTGCTTTTCCTCAGGGAAGGCAAGATAACAGGAACCTGTGGAGTTCTTTGTTCTTCAAAAAGGCTGTCATGCCCGATGACTGACCTCTGCCTCATTACTGTGAAATGCATATTAAAGTTGACACCCCTGCATATGCTAGTGAAGATTCTAAAGATCATGCTAAACATATATGACTATAGCACTCGTCTCTCCATGCAAATCATACTATACGTCACCTAGGTGAGGCAAACCTTGTAATTTTGGGGATAAAAAGACAGAGAAAATGACTGTTAAATTGGGAGAATCTCAATACCTGACGGACCACTCAACAGGCTGTGTTCCCTTCCTCCCCCCCAGGCAGGGACACCTTCTTGGGTAAGCGCTGTGTCTTTCACCCTCTGGTGAATATTAATGCTGGCTTGTTATATTATTATTATTTTTGCTAGCTACCTTAAGTGGCAGTGCTGTTGTAGTCAGTGAATTTATCAACAGCAATCTCAAATCTGTTCTGTCACTCTCAATAAATAAATAATTCGATTTTTGTGAATCTGACACAGTGAAAGTCCTTTCCTGGGACTCTGACAGAAGAATCAGTGAAAGTCCTGGGACTCTGACAGACAAATATCGAAACTACATTCCTTTTAAACACGACAGTGTTAAAGGCCTAAATCAATAGTTTATTCAAGAAAATGCATGCACAGTCAGGCTTCCTAAGTCCATATCAACTCTTTATCTGTAAATTTTATGTAAATTAGCAACTGAGTTTTCAGACTTCTTTTCTTAATTTTCATGTCTTTATCTCAAGGAACCTTACCAAACCACATTGTTGGCGAGTGTATTTCTGAGGTAATTTTCATATTAAATTTTACTTTTTGACAATATTGAAAGTGGATGTTCTTTGTTCCACAATGCAGTATTTTAGCCATTTCCTTTCAAGAGAATCTGAAAAACTATTAATAGAATAACAGATTCACACTTATCTGGAATAGGTAGAATTCATTAAATCAGAAATGTGGACATTGACGAATGCTGCCAATAAAGAGCCTAGTCCACTGGTCTGAAAGAAGACAAGCATAGGGAATGCTTCCATTTTCTTTTCCTGCGTGGGAACAGCCAGATGACATGTGGTGTATTTTTTAGAACTATAACCCAAAAGGAGAAAACTAGTTTATGCAGCAACAATCCTTCATTCTATTTGGAAACCCCCTTTCTGATGAGAATGAAAACATATCAAGATTAATTCTGCATGTTCCCCTCATAGCTTAGGCATACACAAATAAATATCAGAGAGTTTCAGAGATTAACTGGAATGTTTGTCATCTGTGAGCTTCATCTCTTGAAGATGATGCAACATGATACAGAAATAGCCATACACACCTTAAAAATGGTTTAATACTGCTTTGAACTCTCATTTGAGAAACTTCAAATCTAAAGACAGAAACTCATAAATTAATAAAGAAAAGAATGCATCTTGTGAAGTGTACTTATCAAATAACACAGTATACTGGTTTTGGCTGGGATACAGTTAATTTTCTTCACAGTAACTCATATAGTGCTGTTGTTTCAGATTTGTGGCCCAAACAGTGTTGATAACACAGGGATGTTTTAACTATTGCTGAGCAGGGCTTGCACAGCATCAAGGTCTCTTCTGCTTCTCACACCACCTCACCAGCCAGTAGGCTGGGGGTGCACAAGGTGCTGGGAGGGGACACAGCTGACCCAGCTGACCCCAGCTGACCAGAGGGATATCCCACACCATGTGACATCACGCTCAGCAATAAAAGCTGGGGGGGCATGGCGGGGAAGGGAGGACATTCAGAGTTATCGCGTTTGTATTCCTAAGTAACCATAATGTGTGATGGAGCCTGCTTTCCTGGAGATGGTTGAACACCTGCCTGCCAATGGGAAGCAGTGAATGAATTCCTTGTTTTCCTTTGCTTGCTCATGCAGCTTTTGCTTTACCTATTAAACTGTCTTTACCTCAACCCACAAGTTTTCTCACTTTTCCCCTTTTGATTCTCTCCCCCACCCCACCAAGGGGGCACGTGAGCAAGTGGCTGGGTGGGACTTGGCTACCGACTGGGGTTAAACCGCAACACACAAAAAGATTTTATTTGCTTCATGTTTGGAGCACGTACAGCTTTTCTAATGACATCAATCTTCGCAGAGTTTGATATGCTTATAAGTCTGTCCAATTTAATTTTTCATCCTGCTAAAATGATTACATAACTGACCTTAGTAATTCCCATAAAGTTATGAAGTGTAAGAGACAGTACCAGAAGACAAATTCTTCTATCCCAGTATACTACTAATCTCTAATAATAACCAAAATATGGAACTACTCATTTGAACACAACAATTCTACCCATATTTCAGAAAAACAGTTCCAGATATCCTTTTTAAATAATGTGAGATATACCACACTATATAACAAAACAGCACTATATAACAAAACAGCTTTAAAAGTGTTTTCTTGAATATTTGTAAAAAAATATTTGGAAATCAAATTGACTACATGGCAGTGTTTTAGCAACTTCTTCCAGACAAATATTCTTTTTTTCATTCTATCCTGTTACTCTTAGCATCATTATCATGACAGTGCTATCTTATTTAGAAAATACGATTTCTGACACAATTCCAAAAAAACTGTTATCAAGTTTTCTTTTCTATTTATGGATGAGAATTCAGTTCAGGTATTTTATCAATTTAAGTTAAAGAACTTAAGCTATGTACGGAGCTGTCCCTGACATACGTTACAACATGATATTTATCTTTGTTTCTACACTTCAAAGCACTCCCTTAGAAAGCACATAATAAATCTAAAAAAAGATTAATTGACATTGATTTCAGAAACAGCCTTTTAGTCTTACTGCAGTATACCTAAATGAGCAAGTATATAAGTTTTCACAAATGTTTTATCATGATTTATTATGCAAATTATGCATGCACTAATTGTTAAAAAGAGAGGCCTAAACAGACATCTTGTAAAACGATACTTAAGGTTTAGATTGAAATTCATGCTTTTCTGTGCTAATTGACACATGATCTCTTAGGACCAGAAAAGATAAAATGCTGGAGAATTACAAGGAAGAAAGGTAGAAACTCTAGTACCGTTATGTAAATCATTAAATATTAGGGATACCTACTTAAGAGCTTACAACAAGAAAAAGCATGTTATCATACCTCCTCCTCTTCCAAGCCAAATGTAGAGTGTAAAATCTCTTTAATTTTAGACCTCTAGGAAAGGCTTATGGCTCTTAACTAGTGAAATATTAAAAACTCCTAACATCTCAGAGCTGGGTTTTGGTATGGTTTGCTATGCTGTCTTCATTAGAAAGGCTGACATGTTTGCTAGCTTCTTATAGTTTTACCAGAGAAATCAAGAGGAAAACCACATAAAGTCTTTCTACATGTGTTTATATTACATGTAAGCAAGCCATTATAGCAAGGCTGAACAGTTCATACATGTTTAACTAACCCGTTAAATTATAACTACAATGGCTGAAAGAGCTACTTTTAAACTGTACTTCAGAAATTCTCTCGTGCAGCAGAACAAAGGAGACCGCAAAGATGAAGATAAAAGATAGGAGCTATGGCTGCATGGTTAAAGAAAACTTTTTTCCCAGTTTTTTTTTTCCCTGTTCTACAACCAGAAGAGACTTTCCAACAGATATTTACATAAATGACCTGCTGAAAATATTTTAAAAAGCCCTCTGTATTTTGTAGCAAATTTAATAGCTACCAGAAATTCTGTGGGAGTGTAGCAGAAACCGCATGGGGGTTTTATGTATTGTCAGGTTAATTTAATTCAGCAATCTAGGGCAGACATCTAGTACAAATTTCAAAAAATTCCCTGCTTGATTCTCTTTCTGCAAAAAGCAAGAGTAAGAGATTCTTACCTCCATCTGCCAGTGCTCTCTCCAGTCATCATTTACATCCCTTTCATTTGCATAATTCAACTTTTTGTGACGCCATACTCTAAGTACAGACAGTGGAAGAATCCACGTAAAAGCCCTTTCTCCTTCCCCTTCCACTCAGAAGTTTTTATTCTGCTTTGCTTCATGAGTTTTGTGTGCAATCACACAAAACAGAAAGAAAAAAATCGGTCAGGGTTGAGGGGAAACAAGTAGGAAGGAGAAGTCTCAAAAACCATAAGGGGGAATTGCATTTTAAGGGAAAAGACAAAAGAATTAATGGATATAGCAAACAAACTATTGTATTTTTTTCTTTCCCTATGACTAATGACATTTTCAGTGCCTGGCAAGACCTCAGTGCAGTCTGGTTCGAGGAATGCTATAAAGTGAAGTGTCAACTTAGTGCATGCAGAACTGGCATCTCAATCTCTTGCTCCAAAATGTCTGAGGCTACTAAAGTATCAGAAAAAAGGAGAAAAGAAGGGCAGTAATAAATAATACAGTCCAAGGTAGAAATTAATTTTTCTGGGCTTCAAATCAAGCACAAGATGTTTCAAATTATTTGCACCATTGGAGGGAATTCAGGTGCTAACCAATGGCCTATATGACACTAAAGCAAATATAGTCACAGTACAGTCACTTTGAGATGAGCTTAATCCTGCTAACGGTGTAGTTGTGTACAAACACAATGCCCCCATAACCATTTGCCCTTACACTCTCATCTAAAAACTTCAAAAAATTCTTGCCTATTTTATCTAACTGTAAGTAAAAACTCTTTGGCTAGGTTTGCTTAAAACATTTAAATGTGTGTGTATATTAATTTAACTAAATGAACAGCAAGATCTACAACCAACAATATTCGAAGTAAAAAAGGGGCAAGAATCCCTTTAAAACTGTGCTTTTTCATTTTCAAGAAGAGATTTGAGTTGCTGATTCATCGTTTTTTGCGATCATGCCACTACTACTTTTTGTACTTACAAGTACAGAGGTGGCAGTTTAACCAATAAACTAATAAGACTATCAGATATTATTTTTTTACTGTTCAGAATGCAAAACAAGATAAAACAAAAAGAACACACAGTTAAGAATTACTTTAAAGATATATGACTAATAATTCAGATGAAAACAGACAGGAAACGGAATGTCTTTAGTTTAATATTGTATATTTTGATTTGTCTAAAGGTCCCAGTTGAATATGTGTATTTGTGATAAATCAGAACTAATATAAACATATGAAAAACATGGAGGAACATAACATCCAAAAATCAACAAGCTTGACAGCTCACAGACAAGAAAATACTGTATCCATAGACTAAACTAAAGCACAGAAAAGGGACTTTAAAATGTATTTTTATAGAAAAAGAGGTCTCTATATAAAGAATTACAGGAATGAAATAATATTCAAGAGCCTTTTATTTGGTGCTTAAGAAAAAAAAAGAGCTAAGAATTTGGGAAGAGCATTAATCAAAAGCACGTCTAGCTTCACCTTTGAAAAAGCAGGAAAGGATACAAGAACACTATAACCCAGAAAAGGAGATTTAAATATAACAACACCATAGCATAGCTTTGTGGTCTTAGAATTTGACTGTAAGCCAAGAATACCTGAACTTAAAGTAGAACACAAGCTCCAATCTTCCATGTTAATCAGAAAGCTACTTCTCTCTGTCCAGTTCACTGCCTGTGAGATGCAAATAACTGTGTATTTGGTGATGAAAAGTAATATGCAGTAATAAGCCTCAGGATAATTATGGTGTATGAATATTGGATTATTTTATAATGATTTCTTAAAGCAGGAAAATAAATGTTGGGATTCTGTTTAACTGATTGAAGTCCATAAGCCGGTTTTTAAGCCAAATTAATTAATCCAGCTCTAAATCCCTACTTCTTACATCACAAAATATACTGAAAGTCAAGTAGAGAAGATATAAGAAAAGCTTCTGGTAATAATAGAAGGGTTTTGAAAAAGAATTTGCACATCAGCAATAGCAGTCCAAGGGAAGCTGTGATGTACTGCTAAAATAAAATTAAACTGAAAACCCAAAACGTCAGCAAAAGCGAATGGGTTTGCATTCTGCATTTGTCTGGAGTTTCAGCTGAGCTTTGCTCTCTGATAAACTTTAACACCTCACATCATATGAAAGTCAGTGCTGGGTATCCATTCAGAAGGACATCCATTGCCAAAAAAGCTTCCCTTTGCTCCACGTGTGAAACAGCTCTATTTATCTTGATGATATTTGACAATTTTATCACATATGGAACTTTTTCAGCTTGTACAGATTATTTGGACTATTTTCTCTTTTGACCTTCCTCTCTGCCACAAGCCGCTGCTAGAACCAGGTGTAATTTATTATCTTGAGATACTGCCACAAGTCGGCTTCAGGGACCAAAACCATTTTTTATTTTCCCCCCTTTTTTTGAATAGGTTTTCTATGATTATCCAAATATACTGCTACAGCAAACACAGAAACTTTTTTCTGAAAGACAACAGACATTTTCACTTATCTCGCTCCGAACTAGTCTATGAAAGAACTGGTGTCCTGGTGTGAGGTAGGAGAACTGTGAGTACAGGAAATCTCTCCAAATCTTGCCACCTGCAAGTGAAATGTAGCCCAAGCAAGAAGCTGCTGTAGCCTTCTGGCTTTCCAAGAGCCTAAAAAAATTGCTCTGTTCACTTTTTATTGGACAACGTCCACAACAAAAGAGTACCATTAGAGCTGTTAAACCATGGAATGAAACAACAAACCAGGTTTATCCATGTTTCCTCAGCTCTAAGATTGGCTCTCCTTGGAATCTCACACTATAATCTCCCAATTATCATCCATAGTAAATACAATAGCCTAATATATCAGTACGGAGCTAAGTGGACAGCAGTGGGTAAAATGAAGAAGAATCCCACTTATACCTCCAACAATAAAAGGTATCCTAGCTACAAATAAAAGATACCACCTATAATCAAGGTAGAAACAGTTATTGCTGTTTTACATTTTAAGCTTCAGTCACGCTTTCCAGGCATACAGTAAATCTCAGCTAGAACAAATTCTAAGAGAAAATTTGAAAGCAGTGATAGTCTCCCCCATGCTTCCATGGAGCCACGTTCCAGTACGGTAGGTTAAGGAATGCTAGAAATGGCGTAACAAAGAAGCTGTGTTTTCAGCCACATGTAATCCAGCTCAACTGAGGAAGTTATTAAAGACTCGGTGTAAACAGGACAACAGGCTTCCAGTTACTAGAGCTGTTTTTTCAGAAATAGCAGTGTGGCTCCATGGTATTAGCACTCCAACTTGTGAAAAGGTTTTCTTTCAGGCAGCTTGTTTTCTCACATTTAGTATGAGAAGAAAAGCCATCTTCAAAGACATTTGACAGAGTAGTTGGTTTAGCAAATCCTTGTTTTCTGCTGGGAACTACTGCTATAATCTACATCATATTTTTTACACTTCCACAAGTTTCCTTGAAGAAGTGTTCAGTTGTAGGCTAGTCGTATGACTATTCAATACACAGCAGTGCTTTGAGCCGCATAAGATGACATAACATGACCCTGTATTTGGGTCTTTTTGTAGAACCAACCACCTGACAAAGCGGTGTCTCAGCCTTTTATTACGGTCAGTGATACTATCAGGGAAAGTGCAGCCAAATAACATAAACACATACAAGAAATTAAATTATGAGGCTTTGAAAAAAAAATAAAAATTAAGAATCTGCGACACTGAGATTTACACAAGCAAATATAATTTGCCCAAATGGAAGTGCTTAGAGAAGATGGAATTTACCTATCTGTAACATGAGCAACTTGACATCAAGTTTTCACGGCATACTGCACAGTCAGGTAGATATGGAGAGGCACCACACCATAAATATCACATCTTATTTTGGGATCAAATTTATGAGACAGCGCTTGGGCAGTTTCAGAAATAGAAAATTCTGACTGACAAATATAAGGCAATAGGGGACATGTCAACCCCTGATCATCAGTTTTCCTCAACAAGGTTCTGAACCGGATTGTGCATATGCATCTCTCTAGATGTACTGTGGAAGTCAGGCAACCACAGGACATCCCATGGAACCACAACCACTTCGTAGTTTAGGCCTATACTTTATCCATAATGCTACAGAAAAGATCTTTCTGTACATGGGAGTTCTAATTGACTGAGACAAAAGACCCCTTCCAGCCTTACAGAATGCAGACAGCATCAAATGAAATGGTGAGACAAATCTGTACAAGAGAATCTTAGGTGAACTGAAGAACATGAGAAATAAAGTCAAACAGTCCTCTCCCTTTCTCAAAAGCTTTCCCGAACTCGAAAGCTAACCCGTTACCTCCACATTGAGCTTTATTCAGTTCTGCATAGTTGACTAAATTCATTGGTTGGGTTCATTAAAAAAAAGAAGATGCCACTCTGCATGCACAGATGGACTATGTTCTTTTTCCCCCTGAGCCATGCTGGATATTCTATTCATAAATCGGTATGGAAAACTCATTTATTCCAACTGCATGCAAGTGAAGATAAGACCAGCAAATTTAAATTTTAAATAAACAATTAATAAAGTGGATTCACTTGGTTTTGGAAATGAACTAGTTTCTTTGGTGTTGTTATAAAAGTCCTGACTGTATGCAGTTTCTTATTGTATAATCTATAAAAAAAGAAGGAACCTGGCAGAAGAATAACGTAAGACAGCCAATTGCTTATAGCAGTACCATGTCCTTGTCAAGAAAATAGTTATGTTTAAACCCTAACTATTCATTATACATCTAGTATTTTGAGTACTCATTTGTTCTGCACTTTTATTGTATGAACATACAGAACAAGGAGATTAATTATAAGATAGAAAGTTCTATTTTAACAAAAACATTAGGCAAAGTTCCAAATTAGTAAGCAAACCTCCCAAGTCATCAAAAATATACAGTAAAGTTCAAACACTGGCAGACTTAAATAAGGAAATTTTAATCTGAATGTTCTGTTTTTCAGCAGCCTAACAGCTGTGGGGCTGCCAAGAGCTTAAAGTACTAAAAATATATTTTATCTATTTATCTATTATTAAAGATATTGTTAATCTGATCAACTAACCTGATAAATATCAGCTCAAATGTACACATCCAAAACTCAATTTTCAGTCTCCCTTTACTGCAAACACCTGACCACACTAAGTATGAGCTCTACACACTCTTGCAATTCAGAACACTCTGAAAAGCAGCTTCAATTCCCCCAAAGCACCCTTCCCCCTCCCCTCCCCCAAAAAAAACCAAAAACCCACAAAAAACCAAGACCAAACCAAACAAACTGCTCTACTCTGAAGAACTGCTATGAATCACTGGTATAGGATTTTTCTCGTTGCTCTTCTCAGCTGCTCTGAAGGAAACTCATCTCCTCATCCCCTTAAATGTCTGTCAGACATTTTTTGAAAAGGAATTTACTTTGTTTACTTGACAGTCTTGGATTTTAGTATTCTAACTGATTATACTGGAAGCTGCTATTACTTTCTTTAAAAAAATGATGCGAGACCATGAAAATTTTCTTCTTTTACTTTAAAATGGCTTTAATCGTAACTTTAAAATCCACACTGAAATAAATCTAGATGAACTTTAAGTTTTAAATAACAAATCCCTGTCACTTCAAATGTTTTAATCTTATTGTAAATTAAAGACAGTCATAACTGGAATTCCTTTACAATTTTGATACCTCTTTAGCCAATATATTAATTGAACTAACACAGACACACAAGAAAGAAGTAAGGAAGCAAGAAAAGCTTTTCTTGCTTCAATGCTGTGTCCATCATTTCAATTCAAGGTCACTGGTATCTGAATGAAATGAGTTAGGAGGCCATAAGAAGCCCTGGGAGGAGGAGAAGCTGGGAGAGAGCTACATGAATCAGTGATGCAGGTTGACACATCGACACTTAGAAAGAAGAAGTGCTGATGCAAATGGCTCATATCACTCATGTTTACTGTGCAAAGGCAAATCACATTACACTTACACCGAATGTTTCATAGCTCTTGTTTAAATGTGCAGTGTTGGAGAAGGGGAGAAGGAAGAGAGAAGTGGAGGAATGTTGAATGGACATTAAATCTTGGATGAGAAGTATTGGATGAACATGATGATCACACCTCTGGCAGTACTGTTATGAAGAAATAGCGACAACCCACAGGAGGGCAGTGCGTTGTTCTAGCAATTAGGACATACAGTGGTGTCATTACTCTTATATGTTGCAAAAGATGCTCATGGATGCATAAACACAGCAGCACAATGTGATACTGGTTTGCCACAGTCAGACCAAAAGGAGACAGGACTTCTGAATCTAAGAGGGTAACTCATATTCATGTCACTTCCAGTATTGCTTTAGCTCACTGTAGTTATTCACTTGTATGGCAGTCTTGAGGTTGCATTTGGGACAAAGTCCCAAACCTACTGAAGTCAGTTTTAAAACAAAAGAGAGGGTTGAAACATAGAAATACTTTATTTATATTTTCTATATATATTTTAATACTTTAAATGCTATGACAAGCACCATTATGCAGGAAATAAAGCTATTTGCTATCAGTAATTTATCACTTCCTTTAATATGTTACATGATTAACTTACGGACGAATTTCTTTCCTCTCTTTCAAAAAACTATGATTCTGGATAGCGTCTAAAACAACTACATTCAGACAAGTCTTCAGTAAGGATTTATTTATATTCTTTTACATCCTGAAGCAACGCTAGACTTCTAAAACTGTTCTGTGCTAAGACAGACACCCGTGGATCCTTTTTTAATATTGATAAAAAATATGGTTTCTGGTACTGGCAGTTGTCAAAACACCATCCCTATGGAAATTTCAGTCTTGTGATATATCCCTATTTTGTCTGTTTCAGAAGAGTAAGTGACAGTATTGGTCTTTGAAACCCGTATATAGAACTCGGCGTCCAACAGGCTTAATTTAACCACTGAGGCATCACAGCCCACCATCCACTACTGGGTTTGCCTTTGACTAGTCATAACTACATTTAATGAATATATTAAAATCTGCAAGAAGAAGAGTAAAATGAAGAAAAAGAGTTACAATTTTCTTGGAGTTCACAGTAGGAACGTTGGAGAAAAGAAAATTCAGTGCTAGACCATTACATTTCCTGTATAGTGAATAGGAGCTATGTTGCACATACAAATTCAGTTTCCTGGCTTTATTTAAATATCCCACAGGGACAACACTGCTGCTTATGTTCCCTTTAAAATACTTATCTTTCTACATCTATCAGAAATAAAAATATTTATCTTGCCTAAATTTGAGTTTCAGACATAGATTTCATAAGGTTCTGCTTATAGAATTGTATAAAATGTTATTATGGAATCAGTATTGCCATGCAGTTGTTCTTGAAAGAAAAATGTAAAATGTATACGTCTTTGTTTACTACATATGTAGTTTTCTAGAAAGAGTAAAACTGTAAAAGCTGAGTAAAAATTCCTGACACTATTTTTCTTGTTTGGCCACTGTTGAAGAGCAAATTTTATGGATGATTTCACCCACTGTTCATTAGTAAGTTTTCAGATAGATAATGATAAGTCTTTCCTCCCCCGCCCCCCCATTATCTTTGGAACAGATCGTATCAAAATCAGTCTGTATTAAAACTAGACTACATCAAAATTAAGGTAACTCAGAAATATCATGAACAAAGCCAGACTCAGTATTTCCCAAGTGAAGCTGCAACACAGTGTTCAAACCTTAGTCAGCTGGAGATAAGTGCTACATGTACTTATTTTACTAAATGGGAAGTCAAGACCAAGAGCCTTGCAAAGGTACCAATCCCAGATTAACAAAGAAATAAAACTATGTGTATTATTTGTTAATGACTTCCTAAGAAAACACACTTCAGTTTTTCTCTGCAAATGTGAGATCTATACCAGTCGCTATGATGAAAGCTGACAGCGTAAGATAAATGCATCACTCAGAAAAGAGCTGGATGTCAAGGACAACAACCAGGAGCCAGAATAGCTATATTAAAATTCTGATACATTCAAACACAGAATTTGTTTACAGCTGCACATTTTAAAAAAGAATAAATATGATATGCAGCTCTCTCGCTCATGCTGTATTATCTTGCTCTATAGCTTTCTCTCCAGCAAAGCATCTACTCAATAGGGCCCTGTCACACCTCAGGATGTGAAAACAGATACTCTGGAGCCAGTTTACAGCTACCAGCTTTTGACATAGAAGACCTTTTACCAGTTTGTAGGGATCGAGAGAGAAAAATTCTTTCCCTCTCCACACAGAACGTGCTCCACTCTCCAAGGATAACACAGGCAGGAAACTCAAACATGGCAGCATGACTTGCTTGATCCCCAACCTCCACCACCCAAAAAAACCCCATAAGCAAAATCTAAGCATTAAAACTATTTCCTGTTGTACTTCATTACTGAGTTAACTGAACTCATCTGTTACTGTAGTGAGGACGTGAAATTGTTCTTGTCTACTCTAACAGAACTTTGTAGTAACTGCACACAGCCTACAGTCTATAGTAACACCACCTGAACCCTAATTCACAAGAATCAGTGACCAACCCTACCCTGAAAGTAAGGAAGGAAGCAAGTCAATTCATTTATTAAATTAAACACAATTGCTACTCAGTTTCAAATAACTATATGTGATAGACTACTATCTGAGCTATTCCTTTGTCTTTCTCACACCCAAAAGGCTCAATGCACAGCAAAACTACTGCAAACTTTAAAATAAAAGATTTTAAGAAGGTCTGTAACATCTCAGCCCTGTATGCCAGGGCTGGCTCCTCCAATCTTCCCTCTTGGTTAATTTCTGGTCATAAGGAACACCTAATGCACATTGGCAGTATACCCAAGCTATATATGCACTTTCATATAATTTATAAAATTTCCACAAGTATATGAAAATCACCACAATGGATCAGACCTCTGTATGAAAACAGAATCTTCATCCCGGACTCCACAGCAATAGAGCTTAACAAAACATAAAAGCAAGCAAAGAAACTCCACATTTTGGCATGACAACAGCAGAAGTTGCCTTTTAGACTCCTTACAGAACTGCTAAGTGAAGAATAAACACAAGTAATTTGTTCAGGATCGGATTATTTATGACTTTGGACATTGATTAGCTCTCAGAAGGTAATAGAAGAAATGGGTAGTCCAACATACTTTTTTCATTCACTTCAGTGCAAAAAAACCAAACACATTTGTGGGACACCATTGCATTTCTACTGTCATTGTAAACAGTATTTTTAGTCACTGTTAAGAACAACACTAGCTACCCTGCAGAGTACAGATGAGAAAACTTCCTGACATGATTTCAAGAAGATGCACTCAGTCTGTTGCAAGAAGCGTGGCAGAATGCTTAAGAAATCCAGGAGAAGCGTTTTTCAAGTATTACTAATAGGTTTCTCCATATGCTGCAGCCTCACTTTTCTGTGGGTGTTATGTCTGCACAGCAGATAAACTGAATCACTGCTACCGAGGATACACAACTGGGTCTGACATGGGCCAGCATGGGTCCAAAAGGATTCGTTAGCGAAGCATTCTCTGTGTATATGTCACCTCAGAAATCTGGGGCCAGGCTTGGAAGCAGCTCAGCACTCATTAGTAAGTCTGACAAATACCTGACAACCCCATGCAGAGCAGGTTCAGGGTTCTCAGCAGTCAGAATCGGGAGAGCTGGAAAGCGTGATACCCATTCGCCTCCGTAGCCCTTGACAAAGACAGTTTGGCTCTGCAAGTATCATTTTTTATGGCTTAGCAGTGATTCTTCTACACTGAGTATGGATCTCCAGAGATGTGTCTTTGCACCACAGGCCTCAGAACTCCGAAGTCCATTTGTTACCTTGGGACAGATCCAGATGCAAGTGCACTTCCAGAGTGCTGCCTTCGAACATGACAAGTTGACACACAATGGTAACCTGGTGTGCACTCAGAGCAGTACTGGGATATTTTGCAGAACAAACTCGACCAAACTATGTGAAGCTATTCAGATGTATTTAAATGACATTGAGGATCATGCCAGCAACGTGCACTTACACGTGATGATTCAGTTCTGTATATAAATATCCAGGCAAGCTCCAGCCCTCCGTAAATTACCAATCTCTGTTGGGTATCTCTGAACCTCTTGATTTCCATTCTTTGCCATTTATTACAAAGTTACTTTCAACCTATTTTCCAAAGAAACCCACAATGAATTTATTTGCTAGACATCTGTGTACTAGATTTTCACCTGCAAATTCAACTGTATATAAGATTTGAGATAAAGCATTTGGAAAAGAATATCATCATTTGTTTTCATTGGCCAATCTGGACCAAACCATGACAGTAAAATTACTGAACAGAAAATTGGTTCTGATTTACCTCAAACCAGAACAAGGATGTAGAAACAGTCTAAAGAAAACTTCCTAAAGGAATCGCTTATATTAGGGGAAAGATTGTTATCAATTACGCAAAAAAAAATGTATAATATGTTACAATAATACAGAGGACAACATTTTCAAAGCCAAAAAGAATGCTTTATTAATTTTTAAAAAAATTGTCCCCTTATGGGAAACTTATGAATAATTGGACTGTGTTTTTTATTAGACAGATTTCTTATCAGGAACACTGCTTCACAGTGTTGGTAAATAAATCTTATTTGCTTGTTTATTTTGTTTCAACTGGTATACACTGATCACCGGAAGAGAGATGTGAATTGATATCTTTGTTACTCTTTACTTCACAATCTAGTGTCCATCTCCTTGACAGTTAAAATACTTACACCTTAAACAGAAACAACAGGATTTCCATATTAAAGACTATAAGCAAAAAGCTAACCTCGCTTCCTTACCTACCACTATATGTGGAAAATCCACAGGAACCCTTGGAAACAATACTTTTAAAAGGCAAAAGCTAATACTGCATCATGGGATTTGTCATACCTTATGCAGTGGTACAAGTATTTACCTGAGGGAATCAACCCTCTTTCCATTAATTAATAGCAAAAATTGGTTTAAAGAGAAAAAATATATTCTTAATTCGTGTCCAAAATTAAATATACATTGTAAACTGCAGTAGTGTTTCCAATTAAATGGAATTTACATGAAGAGATTTGCAGCCAAAAAGAAGGAAGATGTGAAATTGCAATCATGAGTTGCATATATAAGAAACAGTTTGACCACACAGATTGATTCTCCATCTTCTGTTTTGTTCATTGGATTGTTTCTTCACTATATGGCTGCAGAGTGCATGAAAACATATGATAAACCAAGATTTATTTAAGCACAATAGCCACCTGACAGCAGACACCTGAAACTTACTTTTATTTCCTTTTTATTATAGATTTGCTGTCCCATTTATATTCTGCTGCATCAGAATGACTATCGTGTATATTACTATCACATGAGGGAATGGTGTAAATGTTGGATTGGACAGACTGAATAGTTCAGCCATGCTCGCCAACACCTATTAGTCTGAACATAGAAACAACAAGATAGAAAACCTAATACAATTAGAATGAGGAGGTTTTGCCCCTGCACATAGGCAAAAGGAGCAATAGGGCATAAGGTGACAAATTTATGATCATATAAATCCATACCAAAACCGTACGTCCAATATTTGGCCAAGTGACATACTTCTCACTGCTCTGAAGCACACAGAAGTTGCAAAACTTGTGACCGATCAGAAAAACATCATCAGGGTGTCACAGGAAAGGTAGTCCCTCCACCCCTCCCCCAAATAATTTGCTTATATTGATATACTGGAAAATCTTCTCCTGACGTTCAAATTCGCAATCACCAAACTCCAAGGAACAACTCAGGTTAGAACAGAGTTACTATTACAAACTGGTTCTTCTGTATCATCACCTCTACTTTTCTGCCATCATCTGCTAGAGCAAGGGCATCCTTACATAGATTCCTATACCTGCATATCTGTGGCTAGAGTTACTGCGGTATAAGGAGGTTTCTTAAGCTCACTGACTACCTAATTCCACTGAAATGAATGGAGATTAATCTATATAGACGTATTATCATATGAACACATGCACACAAAACTGAATTTCCAAGAGGAATGGAGAAGGAACGTGTTAATATTGCTATTGATCTTGGTCATCTGATTAAAAGGTTTATCAGACAATTACCTGGGAAAGCAATGGGCTGAACCTGATATTTCATTAGATCATAAACCATGACATTACAAAGCTAATTATTTTAAAATAATCTATCATTAATCTTTGCTCACAAAACGGCAGGTGAGTTATAAAACAGAAGTAGTAATAAAACCGGCATACATATTTATTCATTTAGAAGTCACAGACCAACTATTATATAACTTAAAATAAATCTTTCATATTAGCTTTTAAAGGAAAGATATGTCAACAATTGCATCTTTCAGTGCATAAATCCATCTTTCTTAACTCAGACTTTGGCATTTGAACAAAGTAGACTTGATTTTCAAGATGCTGAGTTTCTCTTAATTATAAGCTTAATCTTAGTTCTAGCCAATTGCACTTGAAATGTTTAAACTTAGCAGAGAAAACAAGCCTGGAAACTATTATTTTCTTACCCAACAGAAAGAGTTTTCAAACTCTAAAATCAAAGTTTCAATGATATGGCTTCAGAGCCAATAAAAAGTAACAGATTTAAACCCTAATATTTCCATTAAATATTTAAATATATAACTTATTTACTGTCTTCTACAAATACTGTATTAACCTTACATTGCACTTCGGGATTCTTTGTCCCCAGATAAAAATATAAATCCACATGTTGTTCATAAGCCTTGTTTTATGTAATATTAAAAATATGTATTCCCATAGCAGACATGTCTACTGTATATAATATAGTGCCACTTAGCAGTTAAACAATTACAGCTCCATTACTTCATTTTCTGTGTTCATACATGAATTGCACACTTTCATTTATATGTTAAAGCTATTAACTTTATGACAGTCCCACAATTATTTGGAAACTATAGCTTAGACTTACAACTTTTTAACATCAATTTAATTTTTGGTTTACCTCAAATCTTTGAAGAATATTTACTATTTTTGAACATGCCGCTGCTTTTACTTTCCCAAAAGCAAGGGTCAAAAGACACCTTATTTTTGACTAAACAAACTGTGCTTTAGGCAGCAAACCAACAGCATCATAGTAGAAAAACACAGACAGGAGTTTTGCTTTTCAGCTGTCTGAGGAGACAGGTGGTTTGCCCTATTCAGTTTGTCAGAGTTGATTACAAGATAGGAGCTTTTCCTTTTTTTATGCTTGGATGAAGATTTTTCAGATGACAATACCCAAGGTTAATCTCTTAATGGATATTACACAAGATTGTGCCTACAGTGCCACTTAAGTTAGAAGAGTCCACCATTAAATATTTATTCATGTCAATCAAACAACATTTAATTCTAGTTAAATGCATCTTTTCAATTCCGCTTTACTTACTTAATTGGCTATAGAAATACCAAGTGTTCTGAAAAGTACCTGGGGACATTCTGGAAGACAAAATAAAGCACAACCCCAACAATATGGGTCTTTTCAGAATTCTTTTTTTTAGTCACATTATGTTTGTGTAAGCTAAGTTTTTACACCAGCCACATACTGTCAAGTGCTAATTAAAGCTTTTTTAGTTACAGCGCTTCTCAGTAAGGTACTACAGCTTAAAACCTACAGCATGTCAAATAAGCTTTAAGAGTTCACACAGGAAACTTACACTTTAACTGTTTCACTACTTCCACAAAATAAGTTACTTAATACTTGAAGTACCATGGCAATGAACTTTGTGAACCAAGAAACCACCTTCCGAGCTCCTCCCAACCCCAACGACCTTCCCTCAGATCTAAGCTACTTCCTTGCAGCTCCCTCCTTCTCCTCTGTCCCCCACCCCAGGCATCCCTCCTTTCCTCCTCAGTGCCAACAGCACCCACTGTTAGCAAACCTTGAACTTTTTTTTTTTTTTCCTTTTAACCATTTAGTGTGGCTGTTTTTATAGGGCCATCCAAAACTGAAACCCGTCTGGTGTGACTGTCTTACAGCTATACTTGTTGATATTTATTTTTCATTATTTCAAGATGATGTGTCAATTCACTGATTTCAGCAATGTTATTCAAGAACATGCTATTGAAGCCCTCCTACAAAATCATAGGTGACTTTACGCTTCCTTCCATCTTCTCTAAGTTAAAAGCAAATGGCAACAGCTAATAAGCAAAATTCAGCTTTGCTATTTTAAAGCCACATTTTTCTCCTTGGGACTCAATTCAGAATATGTAAATGTATTATTTGCACTGACTCCAGTGAATCCCACACAATTCAGAATTAGGGCTAATATACATAAAATCATAGAACCATTTAGGTTGGAAAAGACCTTTAAGATCATTAAGTCCAACCATTAACACTGCCAAAACCACCACTAAACCATATCCCTAAGTGCCACATCTACACCTCTTTTAAATACCTCCAGGGATGGTGACTCAAAGACTTCCCTGGGCAGCCTGTTCCAATGTTTGATAACCCTTTCGGTGAAGAAATTTTTATTAATATCCAATTTAAACCTCCCCTGGCACAACTTAAGGTTGTCCTATCGCTTGCTACCTGGGAGAAGAGACTGACACCCATCTCTCTACCACCTCCTTTCAGGTAGTTGTAGAGAGCAATAAGGTCTCCTCTCAGCCGCCTTTTCCCCAGACCGAACAGACCCAGTTCCCTCGGCCGCTCCTCGTAAAACTTGTGCTCCAGACTCCTCACCAGGGGCCTAGAGGGACCATTGTCCTTCTCTGGTCACGCTCCAGCACCTCAATGTCGTTCTTGCAGTGAAGGGCCCAAAACTAAACACAGTATTCGAGGTGGGGCCTCACCAGTGCCCAGTACAGAGGTACAATCGCTTCCCTAGTCCTGCTGGCCACACTATTCCTGATACAAGCAAGGATGCTGTTGGCCTTCTTGGCCACCTGGGCACACTGCTGGCTCATGTTCACCCAGGTGTCGACCAGGACCCCTAGATCTTTTTCTGACAGACACCTTTCTAGCCACTCTTCCCCACGCCTGTAGTGCTACATGGGGTTGTTGTGACCAAAGTGCAGGACCCAGCACTTGGCCTTGTTGAGCCTTAGACCATTGGCCTCGGCCCATCCATCCAGCCTGCCCACATCTCTCCATAAAGCCATCCTACCCTCAAGCAGATCAACACTCCCACCCAACTTGGGGTTGCCTGCAAACTTACTGAGGGTGCACTCGATACCCTCATTCAGATCACTGATAAAGATGTTAGACAGAGCTGGCCCCAATACTGAGCCCTGGGGAACACCTGGGACTGGCCACCAACTGGATTCACCACAACTCTTTGGGCCTGTTCATCCAGACTCTTTTTTACCCAGCAAAGAGTACGCCTGTTCAAGCCATGAGCAGCCAGTTTCTCTAGGAGAATGCTGTGGGAAACAGCACCAAAGGCTTTACTGAAGTCTGTGTAGACAACATCCACTGCCTTTCCCTCATCCACCTTGTCATTCAAGCACCACCTATGAATATAGAAAACCTCATCACTGGCTATTACATACATAAGTCCCTCCAAGTTCTGTCTGGTGTTTAAATACATTTTTTTAAAAAGCTGAAAATGAAGCACAATAGACTTCCGAATCCATTGTTTAGGGAACAGTTCCTGTATTTCACCTTAATACACAGGTCCCTTCCACATGGTTTCTGACTCTCATATTCGGAAGATTTTAAGGGTGTATTGAATTCTGTACCATGTCAGTGGAAGTTCTGCACACAAATAAGATGTCACAGAATTCTACAGGCTCAAGGACAAAATTTTGTTGTGTGGATACAGATGTTCCTGCAACAGTATATTCCAAAAGTGGAATGTACTTTTTGTGTACATTCATTTCACAGTTGTTCTGCACTGAAATAAATAAATACATACATACACACCTACAGAAACAAAAGGGTACGGAGATTATTAATTTTTCTGCCTTATTTTGCAGTTTGCCTCCGTTTCTTTTATTGCAATAATTCAGTGTTGAGATATAAATTGTAACCAGGCATGGAGGTAGCTAGGCAATTTAAACCTTCTAAACTTTCAAGTAACTCATTTTTATTTCAAGCATTATTTGATGTGAATAAATCGGCAAAGGCATATTTATACTACACTCTTGAAAAAAAATAGGTTTCAGAGATTTCTTTGCTGTATTTCATGACCTGTACTAAGAACAGAAAGATGCAGAAAAGGATTGAGTGTACTTAGACATCAAAATTGCTCCTAAATTTTAGGTGTTATATAAGAGATTTTCCTAAATTTATGCTGGCACGATCTCTTTCTGGTTCCTTGCTTGCACCATTGACTAGTCAGAGAATTTAAGCACTTGCTTTAGAAAAAATGTTTCACCAGCTAGGTGAATGTTAAAGAAGGATGAACTGAATCTTATCCCAGCATTTAATGTAAATATTTCAAGTTCTTCTGTTTCATATAATTTTGCCTTACATTGTCCAAACATATTGGGGTGGTTTTTTTCAAAAAACGCAATTCTGGTCAACGCTTCTATTGCAACTAGCACATAGAGAGGCTTATAATCTAGAAAAAAGACATCAAGGTAGAAAGAAAAATACAGACTATTGAGAAAAAAATTTTTCATAGCCCACACATACATAGTGCAGCTTTTTTTTTCCCCCTCCCCCTCAGGCTTCAGAATACCTTTGCTTTTTAGTAGGGGATGTGCAGCAACAAAAGGCTTAATTTCTTTTCTCCTTTGAACTTTGCTTTTTAAACATCCGCCTGTACTGCCTGGAATACTTAAAGCCTTCTAATTGCTGGCTGGATGAAAAATACACTTCTTCCTTTGTTCGTGCCATTCTGGAGTCCAAGAGTTGGTTTCCATGACTTCAGCACTGCTCTCATTTCTATATTCCTGTTACAGCTAGTGATAAAATTTGCATTGATTTCAGAGCTAGATTACAACCAAAACTGTATACTTTTGAGAATTCCACTCTGGCTCCTTGAAGACTTTAATCAGAATTTACATAGTCTCATTAGAGATGTGGGGATTCTGTTCTGAAATTGGCAGGTTAGACTGGTTGCTGAGTAACAGATATCCAAAGATATCCAACAGGATATACAAGGCAGAGAAGTTTGGTAATTCTTTCAAAACTAAATTATTTTTCAGTTGAGGGTTTTATTCTTTACATTTCTCAAATGCAAATGTAGTAAAATAAAACATACAAATAAATAAAAAACTGCTGACTACAGAGGAGAAGCAAAAATACCAAGACCTTTGAAATTTTGTTTTACTGATTTTTCTGTTCAGAATTTTACTGCAAGAATCATTCCATCATAGTGAATATTCACTGGGCTTATGTATAGGAGTGCAAGATATTTACCTAAAATATATCACGATTCGACTTTGACTATACTACACAGATTATATTATGCAGGCCAGAAAAAACAGTAGCAGTTTCAAATAGGGTGTAATTGAGAGTTGGAAGTGTTCTAGGCAAACCCATAGAGAACAAAACAGAAAGCTTTAGGGAGCAACAATGCACAGCACCAGTCAAACAGCAAAGTAATAGGAGAGTAGAAACAAAAGTTATAAAACCAAAAGCCTGCAGTAGTTAAAACCAAGCTGATTACTTGCCTTATCTCAAGGCCATCTATCCCTTGTCTTGTCTCCATGAGATTATTATTGACTTTTCAAAAGCCACAATCTTGAACTGTTCTCAGCACAACTTAATATTGTACATGCTTCTGGGAGGCTTAGATTTCTAGTCCGATTGCAGTTATGCTTTATATAGTACTAGTCTTTTATCTTCAGACACCAGGTTCATAGATTGCCTCAGTTTTGAGGGTAACGGAAGCATTTTTATCTAAAATGAATGGAAAAAATATTCTGGACTCAGTGGTTCTGTTTGGATCTAAACAGCTTCTCTAGTTCTGTGAATTCCCAGGCCAGTACTTGCACCATTCTCCTTGCCTAAGTAAAGTAATAACTGCTTCAGATTAAGGTGTTTCATGTGACTGGAGACATGCATATGAAACAGCAGGTCACATGAATGTGACTATTATTCTAGGCACTCAATCAACTTACATGCTGCTTTCAGTGTGTTTCAGAAAGGAACGAAAACACTGCTAAATTTAACAGAAGCAGTGCTCATTCTTAGGATAAATAGGGCTGCTTCACAGAGAAAAAGAATTAGTTGGAAAGGATATCCTTTTTCTAATGTTTATTGGGTTTTTTCTTGTTTGTCTACCATAACTGAATATAGATACTTTGCACTTCTTTCTTCCGTACACTTAGTTTACTGACGAACGTCCAAGCAAGAGTGCATTTTGAATGGTTTGCTCATTTAGAACTCTTATTCAGATACCTGAAAATTATTTTATCTTTAAATATGTCAGTCATGGGGGCCTTCACATAAGGCTAAGCCTGTGGGTCGGTCTTCTCCTACATGGAAAACTGTAGGTGTAGATAAGTCTTTGCACATATTTGTTCCACAAGTATTTGTGAACAGATGGTAAACTGTTGGCATTGGTAGAGATCTGGCCAGGCATTAATGACAAGGATAATAAAGTGGTTTTCTAAAGAAAATTTTAGCACTTAGCACTGAAAAGGTCTCATGCTCCTGAGCGTGACTAAACAATATGACAGAGGAAGTCTACTTTTCTCTAGAAGGCAGTATAGCGTATTTTTACTTTAAAAGAAATCTTCCTTTCCAAAAAAAAAAGCGACGTATTTTTCTTCTTCTTTCCTCATCCTGTAAAAGAAGATAAGAGACGCCTTTTCATGCTATGAACCAGAGAGTGGATTTGCTTCAATGGTGTGGGGAGTACCTCACTGAGTGGAGCTTAAAGAGTTGTGTTACGGGTTTTCTGATCCTGAAATTCATTCAATTTGCTAACACCAAACATTCGCTCTGCATTCTCCCCATTAAACCGAGGAAGTAACTTTCTGGCAATTATCCTCTATTTTGTACATATTAAACAAAGGGCACTATAAGACAATAGTCTCCTTAAGTCTTAAGATTGTAAGAAATTGCAGAGTTAATTGCCCTATCCATCTATCTTTCACGCTTTGCTTTTGAAATGTCTAGGCTTTGATAGATTATGTCATCATTTTATGCATGAACAGTCATAAGCTGTCAATGTACTCGCCCTACACAGATCTTCCAAATGGAAAAACACTCTTGAAAAACATCATCATCACAAAACAGTCAAAACTCAGAACAAAAATGTTAAGATTATTTTAGAGAAGAAATGGGCAAGAGGAACACAGACTAAAGGGCTGCTGCTTTCTTGCTACGGTTAAAAATAATTTTACATCATAAATTTATCACTAAATTATACATTTAACACTTCTATACACCACAGGAGTTTTAAATATCTTTCTGATAAAGGAGACTGGGACTTTAAAAAAAGAAAGCAAAAATACAAACAAACAAAATAAAATTGAGATATATTGTTTTACAAATCTTCACAGAACAGCATTTTCATTTCTGTTGTTAAGGCTCTTATTTTCTCTTAAGAAGAAGACTGAAATAAGAACAACTTAGCAAAAAGAAAGAGAAATGAGTCATAACAATGGTAGTTGACAGTAGCAGCAAACAACTCAAGGAGTGAAAAGTAAAAAGCAAGGAACATGTCATGGCATTTACTGGAGTATATTATTGCTTTGCTGTAACAGAGGATATTTTTTGGTAGAGAGATTGCAAGACGGTTTAGTCTAATTCTGCAAGCCATTTGTGAACAATTTTCCTTGATACTGTTTCTTATTAACTTTTCTCAACTGGGAATACAAAACACTACTTTCTGCTAAGATTACTTTTCATTTGTCCACTTAATATTACTTAGTCTTCACAAGAGAAGCTGTGGCTTCTGCATTCAGCCTTGTGTAGAACTTGAAAAGCACAACAGAATTCTAAATACTAATAACCATGAGAAACCATTTTGATTTTGTAAAGAGCAATAAGCTAAGGTCTGCACCAAGTTTGATTTCCAACAATGGTGGCACAATCTTCTCAAGATACTTAAGCTCTGGTAAATTTCCAAGTTGGTAGGCACAATAAAATAAGCATCATACACAAGCTATAGCACACTTGCATAAGGCTTCTAGGAACATACTATGATCTAGAGAATCCATTATGAGTAAGTGCCTTTGAGCATAAGGTTGTATTTAGCTGAATACGTGCAGGAAACTGATGTGCATCTGTTTTCAACTTGAACTAGTTCTACTTTACAGAAGTTAATTAACTTCTCTTTTACCCTAGGCACTAAAAGTCCCATTTCTATCACCATTGAGCATCAATTCAGCTACACCACTCATAAGCTGTCAATGCATCCACCCTACCCACTCCACATTATGAAACATAGCAGCTGATTTTTTCTGCTTGTTCTGACAGAAGGACTTTTCTTTTTAATTTCCACTAGTGGCTTCATGTTGGAAAGACAAGAGTTTAATCCTAGTATTTTTGCTGGTCCTTTTCTTCACAAAAGAGTCCTACAAATCTGACCCCAGAGAGATTCACAGCAAACACTAACCCCACGTGGCCAAACAAGGCATTTTTGCATTACCAAGGTATGTTTAATTTTTATAATTAAACAATTTGAGTGTCATCTCAAACTTTCATCAGCCTTCCATCACAGATTCACATTCTCTAACTGTAGTTAACTTTAAATTTGCTTTCCCCATGCCCCCATTTCGAAATAGGCAACCTTTCAGGAGGCTGCTGAATGTCACGCTCATAGTAATTATTACTGCAGTCAGTCCGTTAGTAGCAACAGAAATGCTGTTGGGTTCTTTGAACGTGCTCCTGCCCAGCTCATGAAAGGATGTTCATGACTGCTACTTTTACTGCTCCATGAAATTTACTATTATGGGGCTATTATGACTATTGTATGGGCTTTTTCAAAGAAGATATGATGCTGTGATAAAAGGTAAAAGTTAAACCATATTATTTGCTTCCTTACAGTGTGGCTTAATCTGTAAGTCTTCAACAAGTTAATATTTGGTCAAGGATATATATGGGGGAAAAGACTAATCTTTTAAACCACAAGCTTCAGTTCCAAGAAAGTCCTAACAGTTGGGCTTTGACTGCCTTTACATTCATGAAGAGCATTTTCTCCTCTAAAAACCCAAATGCCACCAGAACTGTTTGTCCCTGGTGAATAACTATTTGAGTCATTTGAATCAGACTAGCTCCAGAAATATGTTTTAAGTGCCCAACTCAGAAAAGTTGGAAGAAAACTCATTTTGGGAAAATGCTGTGAGCATTTTTTTTGGAGCACAAAAAATGTTAGTATGAAAACACTTAAGTCCTGGAATGCAGGGGGTGGGGAGAGGACGACTGGAATTTAAAGTTATGAAGAGGCTCTAAGAAGTTTATTATTACAGATTTAGCTGTCGTGGACAGAGATATCACTGTGGTCAGTGCATTGCATTCTAAATTTTTACATGGCTGTTTAGTTCAGATGAAGAATATTTTCAACTGTAACCACTTTACTTGTCTGATTGATAGCCCTTCATGACTTTGCTGATGATGTTCATTATCTGTTCAGAGCAGGAAGTCTGACCTGGTGATAGCAAGAACAGCAGTATAAAAGTGGGCTGTACAGAGAGCATAGAAATTAGAGAGAGAAAAGAAAATGAAAAACTTTGGGGAGTTTGCCACAAATGATGTGATATATATCCCTAGCAAGCAGCACCAGATGTACACAACAGTTGGACTATCTCGTTCTTCTACTGAAAGAAACACGACACAGATGTTTCTTAGTTTATGAAAGTGTGTGTATGAGACACTGAAAAACACAAAACTCCCAGATCTTTCTTAGGAAGGCAGTAATAGCCTTTGGTGTGATTAGCAAAGTAGATTATTTAATTGCAGAACTACAGACCCAAACCCTCCTTCCTTATATTTCTGAATATCCATACTTACATGTCCGTGGAATTAATGAAATTAAATGCAGACATTTGCCAGTCATCAAAGAGAAGGATATCCTAAATAATATGCCCACAGACATTACCCTGTATGTGAAACTGATCACAACCTTTTTGAAGAGTTCTGGCAAATGGTGAGAAATCCAGGAGGAATGTTTGGCTGGAACTGGGGTTATCAGAAACAACTTTCAACCAGAGAAAGCAAAGAAAGTCAGCAAAAACTACAAGTATTACTTGAGTAGAGGCATTTGAGCTATTACAGTGGTGGAAAAGCGGACTTCAGAAAATCTCTGCTGCTACTTCTTACTACATTCAGCAAAGCAAGACTATGCACATTTTCAGAACGTCAACAGGTTTCTGTGACAAAAAGCAGCCAAACCAGTAACAAAGCACCTCTATCACTAATTTCTTCTCCCAAAAGAGAAACAAGCTGGCAAGGGTTTCCTACCGGCAAACCACCTGGGCCAACAGCAACAGTCTAATACTAATTTTGGCTTTTTATCTTAGCTTCAGACAGACATTATAAAAATACAGGATACCACTCACTGAAACACAAGCACCTTTCAGATCAAAAAAGATGAATTTGAAACAAAGTAAAAATGCACCAATGAAAGTTAAAGTAAGATGTATGAAAGCAATAATATTAAATCCAATAATCATCCATGACCCAATGATTTTGGAAAGTTGGTGTAAGGTTTTAATATTTTTTTTAAGGTCTTTCTTCCTGTTTGACTGGATTATGCCTTTACTGGAAACACACCCTAATGTGGCTTACAGCACACAGACCAAATATTTCTTAAAATTCAGACTGTGACAAGAAACAGATTATTTTAAGGAAAATCTGAAGCCTATTGCTACATGTACGCATAAAAAGTGTATGTGGATGAAAAGAAAACCTGTAAACCTATGAAAATATTATTTAAAACATGGAAAAATGTTGTCTCAGTTTTAAATTTTTGCTAGAAATTTAAATTTTGGAAAAAATGTCCTAAACTCCCTTTCTTTTTCTGTAGTATAGAAAAATTGATTAAATTCCTCATAAAGGTCATGATTATTAATATTTCTTTTCTACTATGACAGGAAGTCTGATTTGATCGCATCATCTCTTTTTGCAATGGAGACTTCATATCGCACTTTATGTATGTTGCAGGGATTTATGCTTGAACCCACAGAGGACAAGGCAGACAGTGTAAGTGAACTACAATGAATCAATATTTGCCAATCTCTCCTTTAAATGGCAGAGAGATAATGACATTGAGGGGAAAAAATTAGAAAACTAAGCATTACATGAAAAACTTTAAAACAGATGCCTACTTTTTCCATCAAAAGAGGAATTTTTTCAACACTCCTATTGTAATTTGCATGTCTCTTAGCTGACTCCCCACCAACCCCTGTGAAATGAGCTGCAGGTATCCAGTCAGGTATTTTGTAAGCCCAGAAGTCTATTTATAAAGCACGTCTTTTGGAAGCACAAGCAGTAACAAACGGACTGACAAATATTCCATTTTTTTCAGCTGCCCTCTCTAGTTCAACCCTCTAGTACAACCCAATAGATGCCTTGGCTACTGCTCACTTTCCTAGAGGCTTAGTGCTGCCTTGCAACTAAGCGATTCTGGTAGCTCTACTGGTACACTGCAAAACCTGCAGGATCTCCAGTCCTTGCTGTGGTGGTTCCAACTGTTTCCAGATGATGGTGGAGGTCAGCAACCCCTCTGTGTGTCCTGCTTCCCTTACAGGGGAGAGAAGCTACAAGCACGGCCCTGCTTTCTATGGAAAACTTGTGTTCAAATGACTGCATTGATGGATGACATGTCACAAACTCAACATTAGTTACTGTGAGTAAGGGTCACAAAGCATCCTTCCCCGCACCAATTTCTCTCTCACACAGTTCTTCCAAGAGCACCTAAATTATTTGCTGCTATGTATATATGCCAAGCACCCGTAAGGTGAATAGATGCACCCTGAGATACCACAGAAATAAATTAACGTTTTCAGTATTTTAGTCTTCATTTATAGTCAATGCAGTTTTTATTGCTTCAACACTGTGTCCCTTCCTGGACTAGTTATTGTTTTTTAAAAAGCATTGATTCTTCCTCCCAGCATCTATCATGGCAGCATATAATGTTTTTGAGAAATCTTGCCAAGTTCTTCTTCCTCAAAGTCCCACTGAGAAACTTCACTCTGAGAAGAGTGAGAGAAAACTCTTGGAATATCTTTTTTTTTTAAAGAAAAAAAAAGCACCCCTTAAAATAGTAAAACCTCATCATTCAGCAAGAACAGAGGAGGAAAACATTCCTTTCTTTATGTTATTAATTAAGCAAACCCACTTTTAACTGAACTGCACTTGCAGACTTTCATACAAAGGACTTGGTTTTGCCTTGAAAGAGCTGAGTTATCAAAGCATTTTTTGTCGCAGATGGTGGTATTAAATCAGTATCTTCAATAGAGAAACCCCCAGAAGAATGCAAGCTACAGCATTCACTATCATCGCACTTCGCTAGGCAGAGTGATAGATGCTGAGAATAAACGGGGGTGCCAGTTTTCCCTGCCATATGTTAGCATCTGATCGGGAAATCGTGGTGCATTCTTCTCTGCTGCTTCTGAAATGCATTGTATGCTTCCCAGGAAAAAAATACTAAAATTTTACATCAGTTTTCAGTCTGGCATTGTACATCTGAATTGATGCTCAGTATCCAAACTTTTTTTTTTCATTCATGACTATTAAAATGCATTGAGTTTAAAAAATTTATTTCAGACATATATTTCAGACTAGTAAGTGTACAAGAATCAGTGGTTTAACGCCATACAGTGAAGCGTTATATCTGCTTAAGTGACCTTTGACCATAATGGTCAAAAGATTTTAAATTTATTATGTCAATATATATATAGCAATGACAGTAAATTTGTCACTGTGATCACAAATACCAGCCACTGAAGTTATGGCTACTAATAACCAATTAACAGCAATTTAAAAGTCATAGAAAGGTGTGCACTGTAAGATCAGGAGCTTATGATCCTGTTCCTTCTCTTCTACAGAGACACCATGCATCTTCTTTCAACCTGACTGAAACACTAATGCATTTAAGACAAATTCAGTCTGTGTTTAGCTCAAAATTTGCACATATCAGACCTGTAAAAATACTTCTGCTCCTTAGGTGTATCTGTTTTTCCTCTGCTATAATGACATGTAACTGCCTGCGTCTCTCAACAGGTTTTGCACACTTAAAATATTGAGACTTCTTTGAACATGAAGTGAGACATAAGGCATACCAAAGAAAAGAGGGAAATAACTAAGTGCAAAGTACTGGGTTTGGCTGGTACACAGTTAAATTTTCTTCACAGTAACTCTTACAGTGCTGTGGTTTGGATTTTTGGCCAAAACAGTGTTGATAACACAGGGATGTCTCAGCTATTGCTGAGCAGGGCTTGCACAGCATCACGGCCTTTTCTGCTTCTCACATCACCCCACCAGCAAGTTGGCTGGTTGTGCACAAGGAGTTGGGAGGGGACACAGCCAGCACAGCTTTACCTACTAAACTGTCTTTATCTCAACCCATGAGGTTTTGCACTTTCACCCTTTCAATTCTCTCCCCCATGAGGCTGGGAAGTGACTGGCTTCCTAACAGGGCTAAACCACGACACGCAAGAAGTAATGCTAAGGTGTAGAGATGAGAGACATCCAATATGGAACATCTCCACTGCTGGACAAAAAGACTGCATTTGGGCATGGCTCAATAACATCCGCTTCTACCAGTGGGCTTCATTACCTATTTCTTTTCCACAGTTTTGGAAGGCAGGAATAGAGTCCATTGTAGTTGCACCTGTTTCCAGCGCAAATTACTGTAGGAACTTCAAAGTCGGAGATACCGGAGGCTGCCCTCTGACACCTCTGGTTCCCATGGACATGGCAGAAAAGAAGCTATGAAGAAACATGACTTGTCTTTGTCTCCAGATACTACTGAACGTACAGAAATGGAAAATTGCTCAAGAAGTCAAGTATAACTGAGTGTTGAAAAGAAAAAGGAGATGAAATGCTAAAAACCTTGAAGTTTTTCTTTGACAATGACTTGCCAACTGATTGTTTCCTTAAAAAGTAGAAAAATAATTTCACAAGACAATGATGTTAAAATAAAGGGCAACTTCTAAAAAATGTCTTTCTTCAGAGAAGCTGCAGACATCTGGACTCAAATTGTTTTTCCTTTATGTGAAATGTCAAGCTGAACAGAAATAAAGGAAGAGTTTTCCCATAAGCACAGTCGCTGACCATGACATACACTTTTCAGAACCACATATTGGAAGTAATAAGTACCTTGGTAGGTTTTTATTTTTCCAATCTGTGATGGTTAACATGCCTTTGTTGATTTTGGTGTTAAAGAGACGAGCAAAAAGAAATACAGCGCATAGCTTAACCAACAGCAGGTAGATCACAACATTGTGATACTAAGCATAGGGCTGCCCATTATAAAGGTCACTCACATTTCTTTGCTCCTTCACAATTATCAAAATTAAAATACATTAGATTATCCAACATTAATTGAAAAGGAAAGGCTATAATATTCATATGAAGTGCTGCATCTAATGAAGATTCAGCCTGAGCTGTACAGTTTTTGAGAAGTATGCAGTGAATATCCTTGTGATGATCTTTTTCTTATTTATATGTTTATTGTGAATTTCAGGCAGATCTCTTTCAAAAAAGCTCAAGTTCAATGAACAGTGTTTGCAAGCATTCTCTCAAACAGCCTCCACATTAGTGCCTTGTTATCTTTGTAATACAGACAAGAAGTATCCAGTCTGCTGGAAAATATGGTCTCGCTTGTTCTAATTACATTGTTCTCCTACCTTATTTGCCCATGGTAATCACAGCCCGTTTTCTTTTTAAAATTACTTATTAGTGGATGTCTAGTAGTTAACATTTTAAAGTGTTTTAAAACTACAGAACACACAGACTAAATAGATAATATATATACGAAATGGGATTAAAACACTGGAAATGGAAACACAGGTATGTACATAGATATACACATAGTAGATAAAATGTTTTGTACATAAATTCATAATTTACCTGTAAGGTCAACAGGTGAACAGTACTTTTTGTTTAGGGACACCTAACTGAAACAGTTTTAACGGCTACCCAACTCAAAAAGAGGGTTCAAATTGGTTCAGAAGGCTACTGCTGCCAAACATGACCACATCTACACCACAACATCTGTTAGATCGTTTCTCATACCTTTTTCACCACATTTGGTAAAGGTGAGAAACAGTTTAAAACAAAAACAAAACGCGAAACCAAGAAGTATTAATTTATCCTGGGACAAACATGCCTGCCTCCTTACTACCTAACATTTTCTTTGCATTCACTGTATTAAAATGTGAATGAGGCTGGGCGAAAAGTGAGCAGCGAGGTTGTTTTTTGTTTATGAAATAATTTCTTATTTTCCATCCATTCTGTCAGGATCTCCAGCACACTCAGGCCTTGCCTGAAGTCTGGCACGTGTATACCCGTGCCCAGTCCTGCATCCTGCTGCCTGGGCTCCGCACCTGGAGTGCCTGGCTCCAGCCCAGCCTGACCTCCTCCACGGCTGCTCCTAACACGCCCCTGCATGTACCCTGGACCTGCTCTGCGGCTCATCCGGGGCCGTGGATGGTGGCTACCAGCCCTCGCTGCTGCTCGCCCAGCCCACGCACTGCAGCACCGTGCCGCGTCAGTAAGGGCACCCTCGGCTCCCAACTCGCTTTCCCCTCACGTAGCTGCTCCCTGACGGTTTCCAACCTGAGAAATTACACACAGATCCCAAAACAGCCAAATCTTTTACAAGCTGCTGAAATCAGGCTAACTGAATTCCAGTGCACGGGAAAAAGGCAGTATTTGCCTTGCAAGAGACGGACATACAGCCTTTCACCAATAGGTAGGATGTCCACAGTTTAGGGGATCATCTGTGTTTTGCTTAAGCTTCCACATAATTTCCATAGTGAGAGTTAATAGTACCACACTCAGTGTCAAGGGAGTTGCTATGATAATTTTGTACTATTATATTGATATGACTTTTATTTTGCCTGCCAGTCTGTAGAAAATACTCTAAACACAGCAATTCTTGAGCTATATAAGCAGAAGTTTAAACACGTTTCAACTTTCCAAAGAACAAAAAATATCATTAAAAAGTCTGAAAGAGAGGATGAAAAAGTAGTTTACAATCTAGAATTCTGAAGAAACAAATTTCTCAGCACAGTAAAGCTTCAAAATAAGTGTAAGGCAAGACAAAATGGACTAAATAATGGAATGGAATAACTAAACATCTTTCTTTGGCTGGCCAAGCACAATTAAACAAAATCTTTAACTCTGCTCAATACTTGGCAGGTTTAGAAATGACAAGTTCACCTTCAGAAGTATACAGAAATGTTTTTCCCTTTTCAGACTACTGTATCATTGCAGATATTTTTATGAAGAACATAGCAGTGTTCTTCATAAAAATATCCTCAAAATAAACAGAATTTGGAAAAAACAAATTCTATAACTTGATGTATTTTCTGACAGAAGAATGTTAGATGGGAAAATCTGGGAATCTGCTGCCCTGCAACTCTGCAAGTGCAACTGTACATTACAGAAATACTCTGCAAAAGTCTAGGTCTGGAAAACCCAACCCCTCTGAAACACACACAGTTATTTCATGTGAAATGAGAGGAATGTTTCCTGTGGTTCAAGTGAACGGTCTCTGATGCACTGTAACAGACATTTGGATCCATTATTTGGATCCGTATCTGCTCTGGTGTCTCCTCTCTGCCAGACACACAACAGCCTGGAGCTGTCGATTACACCTCACCACTCTGAACACAGTTCTCAGCCTTTGCACATCTGAGAAAAGAATTCAGGACGAAAGATTTTCCAGACAAAATCTGTAAGCAAATTAACAAGCAAATTAAATTTTCTTGCCTCCTCAAAAATTTCGAAAGTAAGGCATGCTACTATGATTTTAGTACTACTTCTTCTAGAAGTGAATAGACTATTTGTTCACAAAATTTTAGATGCAAACACAAACATGGAAGAAGCTCTACCCGAAACCAGTGGTAATCACAGTTATCCATTATCCCCTATGAGACATGGAAACCAATCTGCCAGGATGATGGTTACAAGTAGATGACAGTCAGACCTTCAGCATTACAGCTCAGCCTTGAACTAAAAGTTAGATTCCACTACCACACTGAAAGCAACCTGGTATTTTAGTTTTCAGTAGTACTGGTCTTGCTAAACAAATCGCTAAATAAATAGTTAATATTTTTGATCATGTAAGATATTCAATAAATCCTTAGACTCTACATTTTCAATAAATAAACTTTAATTTAAATGTTTAAAGTTACCAGTTTCCCACCGATCAAGCACATCAATACTGAAGGACAGAGCGCAAATGAAAAAGTTTTTACTGAAAAAATATATTCTCTTCTGAAAATCAGAATTTTGTTAAGAGTAAGTTTTTGTAGGTCTGTACTATTATTTAGAAATGTCCTGTTAAAACAAGCCCCAAACCTTGAATAAAACTATTTTTCTTTCATCCCTGAAGAGCCACGTGTAATTTGAGTCTAACATGATACTGAAATATTCCCTGAAATATGAATTAATGTATTTGCTACTCAGTGTACATCCTTCAAGATTGATACAAACCAGGTATATCATGTTCCCTAAAGCTTTTAAAACAGTCTCCTTTCCCACAATACTCATGAGCTTCTGGTGTAACAGCCCTAAACCCCAAAATTTCTCAGTGAGCCAGTTGAGTAGTTCCACTGCTTTTGATGTTTGTAATGTCTTTAGAGCCTTCAACATTCTGCATGTTTACAACATCCAATAGTATGATATAAGGGAAGCACATCAAAATTTAATTCCATAAACTTTCATATACTGTGAAAGCCTAGGATTTGGTGCCATTAGACTGAAAATATTGTTTACTTGATTTAGACAAACCATGCAGTATATCATGACTGATTAAAAACCCCTTGCATATTATTACCAATTACTTATATATTTCCCTCTGCCTTCTAGAGCCAGAAGGTGCATGGTACATCTCCACCTAGAAGCAAGCCCAGGAGTCAGTAATTCAGAGTTTGATTAGTGCTGAAATTATTTCCTCTCCTCAGTGCAATTTTAATGCACTTATTTTATGTCCAAGGACAAGAAGACAAAGGATTGGAGCCGTTTTCCCTACGTACTTGTCATTTTCACATTTCCTAACAGAAAGGCAAAACCAAAACTCTTGAATTAGAAACTTCTCATACTGGCAGCCACCACATCATTTCTTAGTTGCCAGGTTCTCTCTTCCACAGTCTGTAAGTATCTGCCTATTTTTATTTTCAGGCACAGGCAGATTCAAAAGATTTCTACCAGGAAGCCTAACTTCACTTTCTTGCTGTTTTCAACATGAATCAGAGCAGAAATACTCCTTCGGCACTCAAAATCAAGTCAGCTAAAAATATACGCCCTTCCTACAACCCAGTTACCCAAATGCATCTCTACGCACCTACTTACCATGGAACTGAAACAAAGCTTTGCTTTGTCTTATAAATACCAACAGTATAGTAAAGAAAAAGGATGTCAAATATATTTACGACATGCTGTATGTAACTGCAAGGCAACAGCTAACACATGCTCTCTTCTTAACTCAGCTAAACTTCCTGGGGGTCAGGGAGAGGACACAAAATACCAGAAGGTGCAAACCAGCTCTCAGAATTATACTTGAGTAGCTGGCTGGTACCTACTGTGGTTACACAGTGGCCCAAAAGCTCACTGGAGATACGTGACACAGAATTACTTGTCAAAAAGCCATTCTCATGGTGAAATAAGTTTTCCCACACAACACGTCTTGAAAGCGAACAGCTAGATAATACGAGCTGAGCAACAGGCTCAAGCTACTCTCCAGCTTCTCAAATAATAGATGCTGACTAGGTAGACTGGCTTTGAAGAAGGGACTCTTAGTTATACCATTACATGATATAACCTTGGAAACAGGTTAATCAGAGAAAAATAATGAAATGTAGACCATATTACATTGTACTAATTCAGACGGTGTTGAGGTATCTGTAGATGAAAATGTGTGTTTATGAATGCGTACATGTGCAGAACAGCTGCAGTTATAAAGAAACACAATTATAAAGAAATGCAGCTCCAGAATATTGAAAAAGAAAAAACGGAAATATCAATGTGGGGGAAAAAAACCCTCCATTTCCCATCAATTTGGAACCTTAAAAGGAATGTTACTACTTTTAATAAAATTTTTGTTGAGCAAGGCAATATAGAAAAGTCATAAAAGGTAATATGCTACCTAATTTACATGCAAACCCTTTTAAAGCTGCTGAGGAGTCAAGTACCAGATATTTCATATATTTTGAACTGCAACAACAGAATTCATTCCTCTCACACCATGCACTTTTGATCAACAACATATGTAAGCGAGCTGCCGATAGCTCGTTTCTCTCCATCTCAGACCCATTATCCACCATCCCCAAACAACTTTTTTGTCAGTAAATCCAATTATTTTGTAATATATGTGCTTAATATTTTCTTGATGCATGGACAAATCAGAATTATTTCCATTAAATAATCTGTTTCGTGACCTATCCCGTCCTTCCAACAGAAAATGAGTTAAAATGACTGAATATGTAAGGGCTCCATTCCAACTTGAACTACTTGTTACTGCAGTCCTTGCACAATTACAATTCAATAGAGAAAAAATTTAAACAAAATTAAATATAACATTGACTATTGGGCTCTCCTTAATGCATTTCTGAAGGGAAAAATGAATTTCAGAAAACTGTTAATAGTCTCTCAGATAACTGTATCCTCAGTAAAAGAAGTACTTCCATTTCCTCACATACCTGAAAGTTCTTCGCATGCTGCAAAATGGCTGTAAACGGAGTGAGACAGCTAAAGCTGAAGTTTGTCCAGACAATAAAATATCTAAGTATTTTCATTAAGCTAATCATTTGTCTGATATTTAGGTTATTTCAGTTTCAGACATTAGTAGTCTACTAGGAGAGATCTGTTAATCTTCCACAAGAACTTGGATGAGTTCTCCTCAGCGTGGTGTTCATGCACCTCCCACCTGCTAATGCACAAGCATTAAGATTTTAATGGTAGCTGGGTTCAAATGACTGTTACTGCTCGGACTTTCAGGATGGTGTTGGCATCTCATTTGGATACCCCTTTGCTACCGTTTTGGTAACTGCCTTAACATGTTTCTCTATGTCCATGTTTCTACAAAATGCTACAGCAACATTTAAATATTCTTAAAAACCCTGAGGTGTCTGTTGGAAAGTCATCGTGTAGACTTACCAATGTGCATGAAAGTTCCTTGTTATTTTAGTTATTTACTATGCTGAGTTTTACTTGTCTTTAACTTTTTACGACTTGCGAAACCTGGACTGAACTCATAAGCTAACTCATTACCCATCAAAAGGTTGCAACAATGCTCGGCGATCAAAAACTCTATTTAGCAGTGAGAAGGAGTTTGTAATCTCCTGATAGCTATTCACACCAACTGCTCACTGAACATTTACAAGCAAAAAATACATTGACAAAAAAAAAAAAAAACAAAAGAAAAACTATATGGCTGATTAAGATTTCTTTAAAATACATTCCATTTAAAATACAGAATAAAATGGTTTTAGTATTAACTGCATTTTTCATACATTTTATTCTTCACAGAAAGTAGTTGTATACATGCTATTTTCCACTTATTTTATTGTCTTCCACTACAGATCAAAAATAATAATCAGTTCTCTTTGAAAACCTCCATAGCCAATCGCCAATTTTCTATATTAGATTTTCCTCTAGGGTTTTGTAACCGACCATCAGTTTCCCTGGTTAAGTCTCCTCAAAAACTGAAGAAATAACTTCATGAAAGTACTTAATCGAAGTTATTGTCACTTAATTAGTGATTTTAGTTACCATAATTTCCATAATTTTATAATGACCAGATGAACTCAAGGGGTTTATTTATAAATTCATGATTTTTAAATTTACCCAGTTGATCAAGAACTTTGTAAACAAATTTTACTGTACTGAAGACTTATAAAATACAGATACACATGAGAAATACATACACTCGGTGGCATTTTCCTAGGGATATTTGCCTTCCTCAAACTAGTGTAACAAAATTCTCATCCTCTATGAATACACTATTTTTTTTTTTTGCACAGGAAGGAGGAATTGAGATCACTGTAGAAAATTACAGTTCAAGACCTAGTACAGGTAGACTTACAGTTTCTTTCACATGAAAAACAAAAGGAAGATAAGATATGCAAGAATGGAAAAGGCAGTATTATGCTTTCACCTTATAAATAAATGGAGTCTATGCACTTAAAACTGTATTCAGTTCCAGTATCCTATTCAAGAAAGAAAAAGCAACAGCAAACTGAAGTGAACCTACAGGTATGGACAATGAAAATGGCTAGAAGTCCAGGAATACATTATCATGAGCCACACTTGTTAAAATAACTCTTTAAACTTGTTAAAATAACTGCTTTAATAACTTTATTGCATTGAAAACATGCAAGATAAGCAACAATATATTGAAACTAAATACAGAATCTCTCATTATCTCCTCAGAAATATGAAGGTATAAACCTTGGAAGTGCAACATATAAAATGGATGGATTTTTTTTTAAACAGTGCATAATTACATCTACTGCTGTAGTGTAAGGCTGAGTTTAAGAGTTAAAGCTCAAAAGAGACTTTGTTGTGGGTTTTTTTTAGTATGGGAAACAATTGGCTATTGCATTAGATTTTCCTTTTTATGACAGCTGCTTAATTTACAAAGTTGGACAGATAAAGCTGTAAGATAAGTGCTTACAAGATAGAGGGAAAGTATAAAATGCACTGAAATAAAAGAATCACGGGCAATTACTGCTTAAACAGTTCACGTACATATAAATAAATGCCTTAATTGGCTCTTGTTTAGATAAAATTAAAAAGAAATACTCATTTAAATCTGGAAGCTGAGGGGTTAAAGAAAAGGCAATATAAAATGGCAAATTAATACAGCTCTCTACTTTTTGGTTCAGTCCTAAAAAGTTAGACTGTTTCTAAATAAATAGCGTTTCAAATTTCTTTGAAACAATAGTAGTTGACTGCTTCAGCTTTCTCTTACATACTTCTTAAAAGCAACTGTGTGCCCAAAATGGAAGCTAAAGATTGTCAGTAAATTATTCATGCTGTTCATGTAATATAACATAATGTCCAATTGTTAACTGTTTCTTAGATAAAAATAAACAGTGTCTTTGGTGCATTTCAAATACTAGAAACTTTATGCTTTGTGGAAACAATTGCCTACTAATTTGCGGCTCCAGGTAGATGTGAATATTCTGAATCTGTTTTATTCATTATTTAAAAGTTATGTAGTAAACAAATGAGAAATAAATTTTGAAACAACTTTATTATCGTTAATGACAGCTACTTCAACTAGCTAGAATTTCTTCTCTGTAGCAACATGACTGCTCCACTTTTAACACACAAAATCTTTTTGCTCTCCAAATGACACAAACAGTCCTTGAACTAGATTTGGTCTTTCATGTAATACACCTTTACTCAACTTTTCCTCATAACTAAGTATCCACAGCAATTTTTTCTGTGTTTCTAACTGCCAAAACATAAACTGTAATATTTCACAGCAAATCAGTGTTCTTAAACGTGTTAGTTTTCCACTATCCACTTCAGATTATTCTAATTTGCCATAAAGCATTTTAACAGAACATTAAAATTCTTCCTGCCAAACCCCATGACTGTTGTGTCAGCAGACACTAAGCTAAAAAGGTTCACTGTCACTCAGGATATGAGAAGTAGGACATGCTCCAGCTCGCATTAAGGTGAATGAACAAATTCTTATTGATTGTAATGACTTGGCCAAGTCCCCTCACTGGGTTGAGATTAATATTCCCCATCTCACAAGAAGTTTATTGCTAAATTTTTGTATGTCTAAACAGGTTTTTTCCTGTAACTGCTCAGTGCTGGGGCATCTGAATTAGCTCTCCATTTTATAATTTACAGTTTACTTCTGCAGATGTACTCAGAATTTTAAAAACAAACACTAATCCTGAAAACTTTGCTTTGCTTTACATATCCTTACCTAATGACTAAAACACAGTTAGTCTTTGCCGGTCAATGGATTTACCAATGTAGAGCAATCAAAAATCACTATATTTTGATGGAAATCTTTACACTACAGCAAAAAAGAGTTGTGGTTCTGAAATAAAAAATAGTAAGAAGAAAGACTCATACATACCAAGTACTTAAGCACAGGCAACTGAATAACGATTACTGGGCAGAAATACTGCATATCACTATAATTCCATACGAAAAACCAATTTCCTGACAAATAAAGCTACTCCTATTTGTTAGGAACATTTCTATCAAAGGTCCAGATTCAATGAGGTGTTCACACTTGGCTTCTGTTTAAGCACAGAAATCAATAAATGCAATAGTCCGATCGTGTGTTTGAAGTTTATCATATAGTTAAGTTCTTTAGTAAAACAGAACACCAGTTTAGAAACAGAAATGAGATTTCTTTAGACCTTTGCAGGAAAGCAATTCACCTATACAAGAATTCAAGTTGACAGCAAGAGTTTCTGCAAACAAATAAACAAGCTGACAATAACCTGAAGCACTGGTGTTGCTGATTTTCAGCCACATTGTCACAGTGGAGGAAAAAAAGCCCAACAAAAACTATTCATGTTTTTTTAAGCACTAAAGGCCCTAACACTAGCAAAACCAAGTAAAAGCTTAGCATTGTCATCTCTTTCTCTTTATTATATCCCCTGTTAAAATACTTAATCAAACAATCTAGAAACTCAAAAGGTATTAAATAGATTTTACAACTTTTTTTTCATGTCTTATATAAAAAAGGAAAACGAGATCAAGGGTCAAAGTAAGGAAAATATCTTTCTTTATGTCTTAAAATATCAATCCGTTAAAGAATTCAGAGTTTCATCAATATAATTTCAAAATTTCAAAGACACTGAAATTATTGAAATAAATAATAGAGCAATCCTGGCTGAATTGAGTAGGCAACTGCACATCATGCAAGACTACCAAAGATGTTAAAAAACAAAGATAAGGTGATTCACTTGTTCGGTAGCTTTCATATCCAAAAAGCACACAAGGAAGAATGTGCTGATAGAAGAGATCCACAGACAAAAAGGCTTTAATTGTCCAGTGGAAAAGTAACAATTTGTTTTATAGGATGGAGTAACTACCATCCAACTTTAAACCAAATTTCACTGTACAAAGGTTTATGTGACAGTCTACTAAAACAGACCCCGGGAAGAGAAAGAAAACATGAAGGTCATGGCACCAAAGGGTATTTTTATCTTCACAAAATGCCATGAGGATGTGACCTAGCAAACAAAGCAGAAGCCCAAGGCACTCTGATAATAGAAGATTAAGTCCGAGAATTTCTGAAGAGATGAATTAAGCCTGAACAATCCAGGTCATTCACATTTTTAAACTTTTCATTTTCAAAAATAGTCTATGAAAGTATTCAATGCTTCAAGCCCAGAAATGCAGTAAAGTTCTGCCATTAAAAAAGAATCGACAGTTTGAAAATTGTCTCAGTTTAACCATAGTGGAGTTGGTGGTATTTAGGAAAAGATCAACTACAACACGCTTTGCTCACAGTTTGTATTTTGAAGGATCTTTCTGAACAATACAAGCAAAAACTGCCATGTAAAAAAATTAAGTTTACATGCAACCTGATCAAAATTGTATCTTCATTTAAAAAAAATAACGCCTGCTTGAAATACTTTGAATTCATTATGACCACT